>OX336419.1:7183224-7741673 GCA_946903255.1 Schistosoma spindalis | reverse complement strand
TATTACTGGCCATGTTTCACTGCCATAAAGTAGGACGGAACGAACTGCTGCGCAGTAAACCTGTCCTCTGCTTGGTAGAGGGATATCTCGCCTACGCCATAAATGACGCAAGTTGGCAAAAGCTAGTCGTCACACAGACTACAAGGGCTGATGAGACTCCCAAGATAAGTGAAGCGGTCGACACACTCGACTACTTCACTCCTTATCATTAATTCGGGTGGCGGTGCAACCCAATCCTGAAGTAAATTTTGAATTTCGAGGGAGAAAATCGCATCCCGAACATGCCTGCACTGTCGCTTAGAGTGGTTAGCAGATTCTGCATTTTGTCAGCGTCTTCACCAAATAGAACTATGTCATCGGCATACTCTAAGTTAACAAGCGAGTCTTTTGGTAGAAGTTCAACTCCATAATTACTGACAAATATGACCCATGTAGTTGCAGAATGATCCATACATTTTATAGCTTACCGCACACTGTTCATTTTTTATTTCAGGAATACGAACAACGTGCAATATACGTTTTCAAGCATGATTTGGATATATTTGAAATAGTTGAAGTTATGATCACTAAACTTCACCTTTTATATCCTACATTTTGTTAAACTACCTACACGGTTAATGATGCAACAAAGTTAATATAAACCAATGTCTTTGATAATGTTTTTGTTATTACAAACTATAATAAGATAAAAAGAAACCTGTCATAATTAATTAAATAGAGGATATTAAGTTCGCTACTTGATTAACGCAGAATACGACATATAACTACCGCACTCAAACGTCTAGAACCCCATAGTCGCAAATCAGAAGATATAAGAAGACTGGAGAAGTTATTTTGGCTAAGAACCAAAATTACGGAAAATTATGGGTATTTTTAGATATTAGCGTTTGTTATATCAACATAATAATTCACCCAATCCGCAAAGAAGCATGTTATACTACTGTCCAATACTATCCAATAGTAACATTGCGCTTTGATATTCTAGAATGTTCCATCACGTTCTGAATGGATGGAAACTCTTCGGCACATTTAAGGTCTTTGGAGGCTCAGTCAAAGTTTTCGGAAGCCGTCCTTACGGAAAACACAGTATAATTGTGATTTTTTTTTCAATCTCATCTGGTATGCAATCTTTACATGTATATTACAAAATTGTATTTACTTTCGTTAATCACCTTCTGATGCATAGTTAGCGATGATCAATATAAGTTGTTTGAACAACTCATCATCAATATACTAACTCATTTTCAAGCCACCTGAATCATATAATGATCCAAATTTTTCCATCAATCTCCAAATATTAAATATTTGCGTTCACTTATTCGAAATATTAAAATCTAAAAAAAGACATTTATCAGTATGGGATTGTTGAGTTTTTGATTGAGACCATGAATTGATTAAGGTTACATCACTTTATATACTTCAAAATGTTATAAAACATGGAATATATTTCATCATTCTTAAAATTATAAAACACTATAAATAGTCTATAAACAAGGTTAAAAATGTAGTGTTGGATCTTGGAATATTTAGGGTCCAATGGGTAATAAATGATTAGCTTATAATAGCTTTGAGTGATAATTGAATGTGAACAAATCTTTGATTTTGTGGAAGATAATAACAATACAGAGAGATCAATTGCTGGTTATGACACACTTCTATACCATAAAATTGAATAATTTGCACTGGAGCTACAATAGATTTGTAATTATTTCCTATATGTAAAACACATCTATAACGTATTTCTTATTACTGACTATCTACAGTAACGAGAGAAAAGATTGCAAACAGTTTCCAGATTATATTAAAAATCAGTATATCCATTTTTAAATAATAGATTCACCTAGTCAAAGGTTTGAAAATAGAATTCGTAAGAAATTCATAAACTAGGGTTATAAAGGGCCAGATAAAAACAATACGCAGTTCTATCTTGGCACATCTTATTGATAGCGGTCATGCTGTAGATAAATCGAAATTATTTCCAGTAATCTATCATATGCCTCCATCATTTCCCAGGGGAGTTTGTTCCCGCCTCCTACATATAGCTGAAGCCATAGGAATTCGTACGTATAACCCCAATCTATATGTACAGAAGAAATTCGTGACCCCCCTATCCCTTCCATGGTCAGTTATAACTTAACAAACAATTTTTTCTTTCTTTTTAATTTTTGTTATTATTTATTTATTTTATTCTATTTTTGTTATTATTAACCTTATTTTCAGATCCATTATTTGTTTGCAATTTCCGTCTCTTTCCGTTTGTATTCTTCACTATTTAATTATTTGCACACTTCTTATTACGTAATGATTTTAACGTTTTGTGATGACTATTCCCAGTCTATTTACCCACATTTGACCTTTTATTTCCAACGTTTAACTACTGATAAGACTTTTATCATCGTATTTTATTATCAGTACACCGGTCTTCCTACTATCAACTTGTACTTTTACCTATTATGTGTGGTGACCTATTCTATTTCGTTGTGATTATTGACCCAAATTGCCTTGATTGGTTTAACATTTTCGTATAAATATTCATGTATATTAGAGTGAAGCCTGATGACGATCTAATTGAAAACAACTGTTCGCTTTTATGTGTCGTTCTAATTTTCATGTTTGCTATATTACTATTCTACTGATCGTGACGGGACACTACTTCAAATCGTTGTGACCCTTATTAAATAACCTTTCTAACGTACAATTAACACAATTTTGAAGTATGTATGTCGTAACAGATGCAAAGGTTCACCATTTTTAACATTGTCAAATTCATTAATACATGCCTTATTTTGGCCTTTGTAAAATATCACAATAATTATGGACTTATAACTTTAGAGCCTGATGATAAAGTTCGCTCAAATATTCTTCATATTTTTTAAAAGAACAACAGTTTGTAGATGTTTTATTTACATATTAACACATTTCCATTGAAGTTTCATCACAATTTCGGTGGGGCTTCATTCCCTGAGCCAGATGGTTAAATTTTGAAGATTTCATTGTCTTTTTAATTAACATCATCATCACAAACTTCAGGTAAATGTGATCTACTCGAATTTTCCAACATATGACTAACAACTTCTGTCTATATCGATCTTGAATGGTTCTTGTTACCTTTCAACCTGTCATTATCTGCCTTTTTATCATGACTCTATCTCCCTCTGATCTAATTCTTGGTCCTTTATTTGTGCATGATTTTTTTTATTGATAAATTGGATTGATTTTTATATACTCGTTGATTGACCTGAATGCCAAGCTTCCAAAAATTCTTTGTTATTCTTGGCGTTCTTTCTGTCCAAGATTTGAACATTCTAAAAGTTGAGTGTGTGTGTCCATAATTGATCACATGTACTGAGCTCTGGTTCATTGGATTTTATTGGCTATAGATATCTCAGTCGCCTTTGTTAAGATTATCAAACCTTCTGATATGATATTTTCTCTAGCTTTCTCTTTTGTTCGTCCGTGATGTGTTGGTATTTGCTTACCATTTTGCTCAGTCATTCTTCATCCCATTGACCCAATTATGCATGCATGCATCATTCGAAATATTGGTAATTTTTATGATAGGTAGATAAATATTTTTGGTTGTCCTACATCATTACTATATGATTAAGTTTTGTCATTTAAAGATGATGAAGTGTTACCAGTTGATGTCTTGATAATTTGTTACTGTTTTCATTGTTTTGCATGATTCTATAGTACAGTTGAATTCATTACAAACACAATATATAATGAATGAAGTTTCTTCTTCTCACTTACGTATACACACAATCTGTTATCTTAACACTTCGTTTCACACCACATGTCTCTTACACACAAATGTAAATACCTACTTTAATCATTGTTAACGTTGATTGAATGACCTATTCAGAATACAGTAAACCGGAGAATCATGTACCTATTTATATTCGATAATTTTGATGTTTGATGATATTTCCTTAAAAAAGTTCGGATCAGATTGCCAGGCGAAACCTTGGATTTCAAGTTCTTTCGGTGAGATTTTACAAATGCATTCTTCCTCTTTAATATCTCACATTAACTCGGCGCCCAAATACTGTGAAACTAATCGATCAAATTTAGACGAAAGTTCTTATTTAGTTTATTATTGTCATTTATAAATAATTCTGGTATTTTTAGGTGATTGAATTGAGATAACAAAAAAACCTATTTTTAATTGTTGACATTAATTTCTCTTCATAGTAGCTATTTAAGGTGATGAGTGCAGCAATCAGACTTTATCCATTTAAAAATAACCATTAATGTCCTGTGAGTTTGCTAGGTTCATTAAGCTTGAATGCTACTACTGATTCGTCTCACTCGGAACGGAACGAAGTATCAAGGATTCAGAGACTCGATAGGCTATTCTGGTCCGTTGTCCCCGACTCAGCTAACTCGATCAATAAGTCTTGGTAGGACGTAGGAAGTGTATTCTACAGGCAACCAGCAAATATCAGGTCAATCAGGCACACAAATCAAGCGTATTTATACAAATATATATAATCGATACTGTCATATAAATATTTAAACATTCATCAATAAATTCGTCAATCGACTGCCATTAAAATATTTAAACATTTAATCGATAAGATAAAATTAAAAAATGTGAGTTTGGGGGATCTATCGTCCCCAACAGAGTTGACCAAAACTGCTTTTAATATCTTATCAACAATATTAAGACGGAGGTTTAATTTGACACTTACTGTACGTTACATTTCAGATGAATACAATTCGTGACTAACTTCGTGAGAAAATTCTCGGAGTTCGGATGAGAAGTCGTGACCAGTGGAGTTAATCCGTGTTGGGTAAAAACAGGTGTCTACCTCAGTACAATAGAAGATGGTTGCGCAACTTCGTGGATTGGTTGAGGTTAGACATTAACACCGTCGGATGCCGGCTCAGTGGTGCAGTAGGCTAATCGTTCGCGCGCGAGACTGGAGGTCCTTGGTTCGGATCCCACGAATGGGATCGTGGATGCGCACTGCTGAGAAGTCCTACAATAGGACAAAACGGCCGTCCAGTGTTTACAGGTTTTCAATGGTGGTTTAACATCATGTCGATCAAAAAATTACAATTCATGAGTCGGAATGCCATAAGCGTAATTGTTCTTTTGTTCTGGTTTGGTAATCAACAGTAATTAATTACATCGTATCAGTTCTCAGTTTCGACACACATACCCAAACTGTGACAGTATCATATTCATCACTATAGGGTTGTGGAGATTGTTTATTTTCATTGAAATAATTAGCCAATCAATGTTAGACCACCATTAAGTACTTGGAAGTACTGGACGACTGTTTCCTTCTAATATGGGACTTCTCAACAACGGGCATCGGCGACCCAGTTCACGGGTGTTGAACACAAAACTTCGGTCTTGCACGCGAAAGCTTACCTTTAAAACACTGAGTTTATTTCTCATGTTTAACCACAACCCCATACTGAAAATTATGACGTGGTCACTAGTGACCAGCTTCGAGAGGGAATTCGCCTAGCTCTAGTCAAAAGCCGAGAGCAGTGGAGCTCAATCATGCCTGGTGTGAGGTCGCTACCCACCGAAGACAATAAATGTTTACGCAACATCATGGACTGATGGAAGTTAGACATTAACATCCTTAGATGCCGACCCATTCGCTTAAACGCCAAACGTTCCAAAGCAAGACCGAAGGTCCTGTGTTTGAGTCCCGAGTGCGGGATCGTGAATAAACATTGTTGAGGGGTCAAATATTAGAACGAAACGGCCATTCAGTGCTTCCAGGTTTTTGATGGTGGTTTAACATTGATCGACTCATGAGTACCATAAGTGTTTTTTTTTTGGGTTGTTGTATTACAAAATTTCCCGACAAACTCAAACACTTGACAGACGGATTAGAGGAGTGAAAATTCTTTAAAATGAAGCATTGTAAGTAAATCTCTTTGAGTTTACAATGAGTTTTATGTGATAGGAATCAAGACAGATTTCTGTGGGGTTTGGATGTTTAAATTCTATCACAGTATGTCAAAAATAGTAGCTTTTCATGGAACATATGTAAATGATGTATTTGATGTATGGTTTTTGTATTTTATCAAGGTTTTCTGTGATTTAAAAATAAACAATAAGAATTGGCTATCCTCACTAGACTTCTTCACTCACTACACACAAACATCTAACATTTCAGGTATCAGTCACATGTTTGAGTAGTTATACTGACAAGAACTAGAATAATTACGAACGAGAAATTTGAATAAAAACGAAGAAGTGTTTAAAGACATTTAATACCAAGTAGATTTACTTGATAACAAACTTTATAAGATACATAAAAACACTTGAAGTGGTTTCATACATCTACCTTTTTAAAAGTGAATACATTGTATCTATGATGGGAATATGATAAAAAAAAGATTTACGACTAAGTTTTATAAAAAGCATTTTACTATTGCATCATTTGTATGTAAGTTTATACTAAATGGTATATATAGATTATGTAAGTGTGCAAACTAACAGTCGAAACCTGGTTTCAACTACAGTTGTATTAAAAACATTGGTTTAACTAAATGTAATTTTACATGATAAAACATGAGACTGAACTGAAATTTACGGAAAATGTCGATAAAAATGAATAACAGAGAATATGTTCTCATGTTTTAGTCTCAATAATAAGATTTGCATTCATATTGCTATATTTAAAAGTTTTCAATGAAGTTACTTGTATCCATAATGGTATGGTTACTCAGATTTCAAGTTAGTATTATTCAATTTAAATTTTAGAATACATTATCTACTACATAATAATGACACATTTATTTAGCAGGTGAGATATTCATCTCATTATATGATAAATATGTTTATTTCCTCTTTATATTTACTCAGTTGATGTGCGTCGTGAATTCCACTGCATGACACACTTAAGTCTTTATTAACTCCTAAATGCTACAGATATAGGTATGCAAATAAAAAGTAACATTTAATTCTTACGGTTAAAGTAACTATATTGAAATAAACGAAAATATCATTACTTTATGCAACAGTTATCATATTTATTATGTGTGAAAAATAATGTCATTTCATAGTGATGAACATACAGTTAAAACCTTTAGCTTATTATTTTGTTGCCAACTTATTAAAAGTTCCACCATGTGAAGTGTACAAATATGTAATCAGCTGTTAGATACTTTAATATCAAGCTTTCTATATGTTATATATTGGGCCACCGATTAGAGGGCGGAGAATTATCGATCCGACCAAGGACGCGTAAAACACGTGCGAGCGGCCTAGAGTTCTGATTGGTCCTGCTTTCAGCCCAGCCCAGCCCAGCCCAGCCAGTCAAGTCCAGAGCGCCAATCTCAGCCTCTTCATTATGAGTCATTATATTCCGAACATACTGAGTTTATATACCAATCAAACAGACCACAACATAGCATAAAATAGAAAATAACATTTCTCATGTTGTTCTAAAAATAACATTTGTACAAAATTTGGCCAAATGTGGCTGTGAATGTGGGAGGCAGTGACTAATAGACAGGGCATAATTCGAGAATGGTAAAACGTATAATAATGGTTCATAAGTAAAAATAAAGCTTATAATAATAGGAACATGAATATGAGTAGTTTACTTATTTAACAATTATACGATAAAAATATACGTTTAGTATTGGTCCACAAATGGATCCCAAAATTACCATTCATTATTCTTGTCGGGATATAACACTATAGTCTAGTTTCCTAGTATTTTTAAATAACACACTTGTGCTTGGAAGATACAAAACATACTACGATGAATTAATAAATGTTTTGGATAGTAATTCCAAAAATTAACTAAACTCGGGTATACTATGGTATTGATAGGTGAGAAACCTATTGTGACGTCCAGTAGTTTCGCTTCAAGTTCTATGGTTGTGAATGTAAATTAATATTCCAATAGAATGAAGTAGTTTAAAGCAAATACAGTGTAGGAAATTAGTAATGTTAGTAAAATAATGTTATCTGTGTAAAAATTCCCAACATGTAATGTTGACTGAAATAAGTTTATACAATAATTCAAATTATATGAGTTCATAGAAATTACTTTTTTCACGACATCTTTCAAAGAAAGATTTCTACGTTTTCTAAGTAATAATAGTAAACTCTTTTGATTCAAAATAAATAAGAAGGACAGCAAATTGTAATCAAATAAAAAAGATAATTAAAGAAATTCAATCAGATTTATTGCTTGAATAAAATTAATGACTATCAAACGATGACTTACGTTAATAAAATATCTTTTAAACCTTAATGGAGGTGATGTTTGTTATATTTCAGATGTTCACAACCGATGTACTGACAAATATTAATGCCTAATATCAATAGTTCAGATCATGAGTCAGTTGAAGCTAGACCAACATGAAAAATCTGGAAGCATTGGACGGCCTTTTCGTCCTAGTATACGACCCCAAAGCAGCGCGCATCCACGATCCCGCCTCGTGAGATTCGAACCCAGAACCTATCAGTCTCGCAAGCGAGCGTTTCACCAACTAGACGACTGAGCTGGTTGGCATCCAATGGTGTTAACGTCTAACTTCAACCAGTCCACGTAATTGAGCGACACATTCATCATTGTCATCAATGAGTTACCATCTTACAACAAACCTGGTTGAACTTTATTGGTCACTGCTTCTCACTAGATTTCCAGGATATACCTCTTGAAGTCAGTCAATGGTGAGCATATGTTGATTAGTATCAGAAGCTGTTGAAAGATTTCCATATTAATCTTCTTAGTATGACTTAACGTGAAGACGGTTTCATACTTAGATTATTGAATTTTGATACCGTCTCTAAATAAATATTATGGATATACACTTTTGAGGGAGCCTTATACCAGGATGAAACAGCCGTCTAGTGCTTCCACGTTTTCAATGATCTAGCTTAGATCGACTCATGAATTCAACTTTGAATATACTACAATCTCTACAAATCCCTATATACTGAGAAATAAAAATGGTTGATGGGGGTATATCTTTTAAGCTGAACATTTTATCATTCAGAAATTAAGACCAAGTCAAACAGAAATCCATCAGCCCCTTGTTTACATGGTTATTTTCATGTTATGAACGGAGATTTTTTTAAAGGAACATTTAAAGCAGTTGTAACACATCTGAAACCTATCTTGAAATAAGTACATAACAAAAAATATACTCCATTTAATAATTAAGGTAACTTACTTGGGCAAAAGCGTGTAAAACCCAACACACCTATGATGGTAAGAAATATTTTCTCAATAATAAGAGGTAAGTGAAGCCATATACATTTCATGGTCGGTACTAATATGCTGCTTCGATGACTCTTCTACATAAATTCATTCACAGATATTTACCAATTAACGTAGCCACATTATTAATTTATTTAGATTAACATATTTACTTTTATAAAGGGTACAAAAGTAGGCAAGACTATAACTTATGGACTATATTTGAGCGATTCTACAGTTACCTCGAGAAAAATCAGCCATTTGATACGTTTAGATTATCGTTACAAGTTTGCATGAAGAATTAATATCAACAATCAGGGTTAGGACTTAACGTTGGGGTGATTTTTGCGAATTGGCATAGACTTTAATGTCACATTTCTATTTAGAAATGTGAATAAGTGATTGTCACGTAAATATCCCAAGAGCATTGTCTGAAATGTTATTGATATGTTCAAAAATAATAGTCCCACCGGCTTTTATGAATACTTAAAACGGCTTTTTATATAAATAAATTTTTCAATGATTAAGATCATAAGTCAGTTGAAGCTAGACCACCATGGAAAACCTGGAAGCACTGGATGGCCGTTTCGTCCTATTATGGGACTCCTCATCAGTGCGCATCCACGACCTCGCCCTCTGCGAGATTCGAACCCACGACCTACTGGTTCCGCGCGCGAGCACTTGACCATTAGACCACTGAGCCGCGAAACCAGTAGGTCGTGGGTTCGAATCTCGCAGAAGGCGAAGTCGTGGATGCGCACTGATGAGGAGTCCCATAATAGGACGAAACGGCCGTCCAGTGCTTCCAGGTTTTCCATGGTGGTCTAGCTTCAACTGACTTATGATCTTAATCATTGAAATTACTACAATCTCCACAAAACCCCTTCTGAAAATAAATTTTTGTCTGGTCACCATATTAATTATTAACATTATAGTTAAACCTTGCCAGAAGTTTATGAGAGACCATTTTAAATTCATGTGATTATGACAAATGATTAAACTATTGTTCATTTTCAATCACATAAGTCTTCAGTTCAACGATATTTCAAATTCATGTATATGAAAATAACATCATTTCATATAACTTTATATTAATATAATTAGAGTTGCTCGCAAATGAACAGCTTCCCAACAGTTTTTTGATCCCTCAATTATACTGATCTAAGCAGTGATGCATGGTGGCTAGCAGTGGAATCCAGGACGCTCAGCTCGTCCTATTTTGGACCCGTCAGCTAGATGTATCTGCATCTCAGAGTTGATGTTCACTCTGGGACTCGAACCCAGTACCATTTGCTTCAACCACCATCGCGTTATCTACTTAGCTACTGAGTCCTCATAGCCACATATCCCAATAAGAGACTGATCAATTGAAGTCCTAAACGTCGATGGGAAGATTCAAGTAATCAATACCAAAGGAGTCTATACTGATCTAGGTCTTTTGAATTTATTGCCTTTTACAATTGTAGTATTCAAATTTTTGTCATTCCATATTGCACCCTAAGGAAAGTCTCTCAGTTTCTCTGATATTTTAGTATTGTTGTGCAATTTTCTAAGAGACAGTAGCTTTAGGAAATCTTTCAAAGTTCTTTACTTATGCAACATTAAATTTAAAAAATCCCAATTGAGTAATCATTACACCACTGTTTCTTTTTCATTTTTCTTTATCAAGTCAAAATTACATAATAGTGTAATTTTATTTATAAACAACTGGTTTGAAAATGTAGTCCATTGCTGAAAAGTAACATTATTTATACAGATACTTTTAGATTTTGGATTTTTAGTCAGAAGAATGTGGACCTATTCTGATATCACTTACTTACTTACGCCTATTCTCCTCGTGGAGGAGCATAGGCCACCCACCAGCACTTTTTAACCAACCTTGTTCTGGGCAAACCGTTCCAGATCTTACTGATATCAGCTGTGATTAAAATAAACTTCGAATAATGGTTTCTAGTTTGGTGAAAGGTTTATTATATTCTTGAGGTATTTCTTCAGTTCATATAAATACACACAAATTAACCTAGTGAATATTTGTTAAATAAACTTACATAACAAATAAGAAGCATCAGAAGACGGAAGACACAGGAAATCTGAAAATATAACGTCCTTTTTATGTTTAACTCTAAAGTTTTACAAAAACCTTTGTTGAATTGATCGATCGTGACTGATACATTAAAATAAAACTTGTAGTGGTTTGAATGATCACTTTGTTGATATTTTTTTTCAAAAGTTTGATCGGTATTAGTTGGTACGTGTTTACCCTGTGCCACGATATAGTCATTTTGACATAGGTTGATATAAAATAAATGGAATTTGACTAATATTGTAATCCAAGAAGGAATAACCTAAAGGATTACATATCAAGTTAAAAATTACACATGTTAAACAAGTGAAGGATTATCCGGACAAATTGGGTAGCGTATTGACATCTGAACTGAAAGGTACTGGTTGCAATTCACAGGGTGAACATCAACTCTGAGGTGCTGGTTTATACAGCTAATGAGTCCAAAATAAGACGGAACATCCATCCTGAATTCCACTGCTAGCCACATTCCATTTTCATTCTATTTGAGATTTGATTTACTTTTAAATATACATTCAAAAATGAATGTCCTTTTATTCACCAAATAAGCAGTTTTCGACTGAAATATGCTATCGGACTATCAGCATTATGAGAGGCTTATAAAGAATACTTGACAATTCTCAGAGTGAGATACATAGTGAATGTAATGGAACAGATATGCACAATAATTGGTGATCAGTATAATTAATGAGATGAATTATATGTAATGGTGAAGTAAACAAAATAATTACACAAAAGGATGAATACGTAATTTGATCTTACACAAGATAAACAGTAGAGTTGCTACGTACAAAATATCCATGGTAATTTCTTAATTAATAAAAGTTTAAATGATTTTTATACACATCTACACACTATATTTTATCCGATACACCTTTTAATTGGTCAATAGAGAAATGTAATGTTCTTGAACAAACATGAAACTTCAACTGTGACATCATTATTTGATAATTGATTGATTGCTATTATTGTAAATTGTGATCGAAAAAACGAACCCACCAATGATAATATGAAACGCCTATCACCACATTAAATTTCTTTGACCTTGTATGACTATGCCTTGTTTATTCACCAATCACAATTTTATGTTCATTATAAAACAATGTTCGTTTCATATTAAAAGGGTTTTTGTGGATACTATAGTAACTCCAATGGTTGAGATCATGAGTCAAGTGAAGCTAGACCACGATCCCTCCTCGCCAAATATCCACAAAAAACCTTTTGATACTAATCAACATATGCTCACTACTGACTGGCTCAAGATGTACATCCTAGAGTTCCAGTGAGAAGCAGTGACCAGTGGAGTTCAACCAGGTCAGTTGTGAGATGGTAACTCATTGATGACAATGATGGATGTGTCGCTGAAATACGTGGACTGGTTGAAGTTAGACATTAACACCGTTGGATGCCAACCAGCTCAGTGGTGTTTTGGTTAAGCGCTCGCTTGCGAGACTGATAGGTTCTGGGTTCGAATCTCACGAGGCGGGATCGTGGATGCGCGCTGCTTTGGGGTCGTATACTAGGACGAAAAGGCCGTCCAATGCTTCCAGATTTTTCATGTTGGTCTAGCTTCAATTGACTCATGATCTCAATGTTCGTTTCGTTGATTCATTTTTCCTATCCTCTAGTTACTGTTCGATATGTTATTTATGTCTCTCCTTTTCCTCGTTTAAGAGAGTGTATTGTTTATTTGTATACTAACAGTGTTAATTTGCGTTTTAGAAACAAATAAAGTTTATCAAGTCAAATAGCTTATTTGTTCTAACTTTGGCTAAGCTAAGACTCTGTGCTCGACAGTCTAGAGAATAGTTTAGAATTACACTTGTAGAGAATTACTTCCTATAATTATATTTTAGAAAATGCTTTCGAATATAATTTAATTAAAAGTTTAATAATCTGTAAATAATTTCAATAGTTGACATCCTGAGCCAATCGAAGCTAGATCACTATGAAAAACCTTAAAATATTGGACGGCCATTTCGTTTTATTGTGGGACTAGCTTCAATCGACTCATGATTTCAACTACTGAAATTACTACAATCTTCACAAAACCCTTTGTGATACTAATCTGTAAACATTTTATCTCAACGATTTCAGGTCTATTACATTGACTTTAACCATATATAACTTGTCATTATGAAACAAGGTAAACAACAGAGATTTAAACAAAATAAAATATATCATACTACTGTTTATGTGTATAGTTACTATCATATTGTAAATGATATAGAGAATGTCTAATCAACAAAACTTTGATATATTCTTGTAAAATTATAGAAGTATAATACACAAAAATACTACTGTATTGCTCAACAACAACAACAAACTGGTTTTCTAACCATATCGCAAATGATTGAATGAATGTAATATGAAGTATTGAAACATTGTAAAACTTTCTAATGGAATTCGTTGATATTACTTATTTCTTTTTGTGTTTACATGAGAAAAACATTGTTATTTGCGTTGAGGATGCTAAAGCTCTAGAAATTTTCATTTGAAAATTTGAATTTTTCATGTTTGTACCAAAAGCGCTCATTTTTATCTTCCTATTGTATTTCCCACTTGGAAGGACCTTAACTGTCTTTGGTTCGTTTCTTCTTCGTGTGACGTTTTCCAAGGACATTTTTATACTGTACATATACTTTCAAATTGTGTGCTTGTACGTTCGTGCTTGTGGAATTTAGTCTTCTCTCACTAGTTAGCAGGTCTGAGGTGCAGTGGATAGTTTAGCTTGTCCTGTTGTTGTATTGATAACTTTCGTTCCGTTCACCGGTTTTAGGTGATCTCGTAATCTCTTCAAAGGTGACAATCTGTTAAATAATTATTTGAAGATTCCATATGTCTGATAAACAGTTACAAATTCACTTTTAAACGCTCAGGTTTCATTGATGATCAAATAAAGCAGAAAAATTATTATTAGTTTCTTTAAGGTAACGTCTACACATGTATGCAATATACTGGAAGTAAATTGTAACGCCAGATATTTCTATTATTATCCATTACTCATGAAAACAGTAACAGAGCTGTAAATCATTCAGAGTTAATGTTTTCTAATTTATGAACAATAACTCTCGTGATTATAAACATCATTTGTTGATGGAGTTTTGTTCTCTGAGCTGGATGGTTTGATCGTGGGGCTTTCATTGTTCTCTTGATCGGCATCATCAGTACAAACTTTAGGTAGAGGTGAAGTGTTCGAATTTCTCCACATATGGTTCATAGCTTGTCCTGTATACCTCGATCTTTATTGGTTGACCTTAAACCTGTCAAAAAATATCAGCCAAACCTATAATCAGTAACAAATTCAAGTACAGAAACCAACAAACGCATTAACCTACCATATATAAAAGACATATCAGTAACTACAAGGAGATTGTTGAAGCCTTTCTGAATAGGCGTAGCACACAAACCAACAAAATTACTACAATCAATCCTATGCAAACCAAAGGACGAAATGGCAAAAAACCGAACATCAAGATAATAAATTGTGCCAACTGCGAAAAACCGTACATCGGACAAAGTGGACGCACTCTCTATCTTTGCCTGCATGAATATCAATTAGCGGTCAGATGCCATGACATATCCTTATTTATATCGATGCATGTGGACAACTGCGGACACACATTCGACTGGGAAAATGTGAAGATCTTGGATAGAGGCAATTCTAAAAACACTAGAGAATTTTCAGAAGCTTAGCACACAGATCAATTAGCAATCAACAAGCACATTAAAATTGATCCAATTTATCAACTAATCAGAAAAATTATGAACAAACAAAAGAACAAAAATCAAACCAATGGGAGATACAGCCAAAATAAAGAATGACAGGCTTAAGGTCAATAATAACCAATAAAGATCGAGTCCTACAAGACAAGCTCCGAGTCATATGTGGAGAAATTCGAATACTTAACCTCTACCTGAAGTTTGTGCTGATGTTGTCCTTCAAAAGAACAATGAAAGACCCATGACTAAACCACCCAGCTTAGAGAACAAAACTCCATTAAAATTATCCACCTGAGCTTCAAATCTTCTCCAACAACTCAACATTATTTGTTAATATAACAACTATAGTAATTAACTAAAAGAACTTCAGTTACACAGTAACACTTTTCTTTCAGATTATAAAATTGTGTTTAGAGAAATTTATATTTATTTACAAGATGAGAAACAAAACTGGTTACTGACTACTTGATTAGTAACAAAACAATAAGCAAAATAACTCTTTTACATCTCAATGTTTTATTGTTTGGTATTAATTTGTTGATTCACACAACTAAGGTTGTATCTAATATTAGCTAACAATAAAATTATTTCAATAGTTGAAATCATGAATCAATTGAAGCTAGACCACCATGGAAAACCTGGAAGCACTGGACGGCCGTTTCGTCCTGGGTTCGAATCCCGCGGGGGGAGGGATCGTGGATGCGCACTTCAGAGGAGTCCCATACTAGGACGAAACGGCCGTCCAGTGCTTCCAGATTTTCCATGGTGGTCTAGCTTCAATTGATTCATGATTTCAACTATTGAAATTACCAATTCTCCACAAAACCCTTTCTAGTAATAAAATTATTGTTGATGTATTAATAAACCTTTAAATCACAACACTGTTGTATGATTACGTAGGAAAAACTTATGAATAATTGAAAGTTACAGAAAACTACTGATCAACTGACCATTCGTAGCAGAGTTATTACCTATTTTAATAAACTCAATAAGATGACTTTTATATCGCGGACCTTCTATTGGGTATTTGGCTTTATAGTGTTAAGCTATGAGAAATTGTGGCGAGACTATAAATTATTGACAACCTTTGAGAAACGCTAAAATGACCTTGAAAATGTACATCTACTGACTAGGGTTAAATGACGGTTATAAATTAGTGCGAGGAACTATGGTTAAAACTTACAGTTGGATGTTAAGTTTAGAAACTATATTCAATGTTTTCATCACGAACTAATGATGCCGAAATGATATTTAGCCAAATGTGTGGACGAATCTCTCGCTAAAATCTAAGACCTGTTATCTTAAATCTGATTGTTTCGTTCGTTGATAAAGCATATACTTTATATGAATTCCTTTTCTTTTACTCGGATAATTCTATTTATGAAATAAAAATATCATACATGGGATTAAACAATAACAATATGATTGTTAGTACGCTGCTGTTACTTGAATGATTGTTTTATATGTTAAGAAAATGGTAGATGAATATATATATATATATATATATATATATATATATAAGCTGAGGTTCATGTAAACAAAATCACTCTTATCATACAATTGTATATTATTGTCAAATTTTCGTTCCGAAACGAGTAATGTTGTTGTGTAGGTTCATAAAGAGAAACTAAGTATCACACACATTGTATTTTGTCTTGATTATTTTGTTTAAATTAAAACCATATTAGACTACTGTTTATCTGTCAATTACTTACTTACTTACGCCTGTTACTCCCAATGGAGCATAGGCCGCCGACCAGCATTCTCCAACCCACTATGTCCTGGGCCTTCTTTTCTAGTTCCATCCAATTCTTGTTCATTTTTCTCATATCTATCTCCATTTCCCGGCGTAATGTGTTCTTTGGTTCTCCTCTCCTCCTTCGACCTGGAGGATTCCATGTGAGGGCTTGTCTCGTGACGCAGTTCGGTGCTTTCCTCAGTATGTGTCTTATCCACTTCCAGCGCTTCTTCCTGATTTCTTCCTCCAATGGGATCTGATTTGTTCTCTCCCACAGTAGGTTGTTGCTTATAGTGTCCGGCCAGCGGATCTGAAGTATTTTGCTTAGACAACTGTTAATAAACACCTGTATCTTTTGGACGATGGATTTCGTAGTTTTCCAGGTTTCCGCCCCATACAGTAGAACTGTTTTGACATTTGTATTGAAAATTCTGACCTTTGTGTTGTTTGCCAATTGTTTTGAGTTCCAGATATTCTTCTGTTGTAAATATGCTGCTCTTGCTTTGCCAATCCGTGCCTTCACATCTGCATCAGATCCACCGTGTTCATCGATGATACTGCCCAAATATGTAAAGGTTTTTACATCTTCCAAAGCTTCTCCGTCAATTGTGATTGGATTGATACATGCTGTGTTGTATCGAAGAATCTTGCTTTTCCCTTTGTGTATATTGAGACCTATTGCTGCTGAGGCTGCAGCTACACTGATTGTCTTCTCCTGCATTTGTTGTTGCGTATGCGATAGAAGAGCCAGATCATCTGCGAAGTCTAGATCATCCAATTGCATCCTAGCTATCCACTGTATCCCGTGCTTCCCTTCAGATGTTGATGTCTTCATGATCCAGTCGATCACCAGGAGAAAGAGAAAGGGTGAGAGTAAGCAACCTTGCCTGACACCGGTCTTTACTTCGAACGACTTTGTCAACTGTCCTCCATGCACGATTTTGCAGTTTAATCCATCATAGGAATTCTGTATGATATTGACTATCTTCTGAGGCACGCCGTAGTGTCGAAGAAGCTTCCATAGGGTTGTTCTGTCCACGCTATCAAATGCTTTTTCGTAGCCGATGAAGTTGATATAGAGTGATGAATTCCATTCAATTGATTGTTCCACAATGATCCGTAGAGTTGCGATTTGGTCTGTGCACGATCTATCCTTACGGAATCCTGCCTGTTGGTCTCGAAGTTGGGCGTCTACAGAGTCCTTCATTCTGTTTAACTAACTCTGTTGAAGACTTTTCCTGGTATTGAAAGAAGAGTGATTCCCCTGTAGTTGTCACAGTTGCTGAGATCGCCTTTCTTTGGTATTTTGACCAGAAGTCCTTCTTTCCAGTCTTTTGGTACGTGTTCCTCATCCCAGATCTTTCTGAAGAGAGTTTGGAGTATCCTTGCAGTTGCCGCTACGTCTGCTTTCAGTGCCTCTGCTGGAATGCTGTCTAGTCCTGCTGCTTTGCCACTCTTGATTTGTCTGACAGCCATGCTGATTTCTTCAATTGTCGGTGCGCCAACATCAATTGGGAGGTCCGTGAGTGCTGCTTCGATGTTGAGTGGGTTCAGTGGGGCTGGTCGATTCAAGAGTTCTTTGAAGTGTTCTACCCACCTGTTTCGTTGTTCTTCAATGTTGGTGATTATCTTGCCTTCCTTGCTTTTCACTGGTCGTTCTGGTTTACGGTGATTTCCAGAGAGTTTCTTTGTTGTTTCATACAGTTGTTTCATGTTTCCTTCTCTGGCAGCCTTTTCCGCCGTCAATGCCAAATCTTCCACATATTTACGTTTGTCAGTTCTGATGCTTTTCTTCACTTGCTTGTTTACTTCTGTGTATTCAGCCTGTGCCTTGACTTTTTCTGCTCTTGTTCGACTGGTATTGATTGCTGCTTTCTTGTTCCTCCTTTCTTGAATCTTATCCAGTGTATCGACCGTGATCCAATCCTTGTGATGGTGCTTCTTTTGGCCCAGAACCTCATGACATGTTGAAGTGATTGCCTCTTTTATCTCTTTCCAGTTGCTCTCCATAGTAGTTCCTTCTCCATTGAGTAGATCATGAAAGGCTTGGAACTTATTGCTGAGGGTTATCTTGAATTTATTGAGTTTGTCAGTATCCCGAAGAAGAGCCGTATTAAAATTTTGGGATATTGTCCTCCTCGTTGTCCAGTGCCTCTTGAGTTTCAATTTCATCTTGGCGACCAGCAAGTGATGATCTGATGCTATATCAGCTCCTCTCTTTGTTCTCACGTCCTCCATCGTCCTCCTGAACTTTTTGTTGATGCAGATATGGTCGATTTGGTTCTGTGTGGTGTGATCCGGTGAAGTCCATGTGGTTTTGTGGATGCGTTTATGTGGAAATATAGTCCCGCCTATGACCAGTTTATTGAAGGCACATAGATTTGCAAATCTCTCACCATTTTCGTTCCTTTCTCCCAGTCCGTGTCGTCCCATGATCTCTTCATATCCGGTGTTGTCCATTCCAACCTTGGCATTTAAGTCTCCCATCAGAATAGTCAGGTCTTTTGTTGGGCACTTCTCGACGATTGACTGCAGCCTATCGTAGAATTGATCTTTAGCGTCTTTATTGTAGTCATTGGTAGGCGCGTAGCATTGGATGACATTCATTGTAATCCCCGTTTTCTTTGTTTTGAAGGAGGCTTTGATGATCCTTGGTCCATGAGATTCCCATCCTATAAGTGCATTTTGTGCTTGTTTGGACAGCATCAATGCAACTCCTTGTGTATGTGGAGCATTTTTTTGTTCATGTCCGGAGTATAACAGCAGCTCCCCTGAAGCTAGTCGTTGTTGTCCAACTTGCGTCCAATGTGTTTCACTGATCCCAAGCACCTCTAGGTTGTATCTCCTCATTTCTGCAGCAATTTGGAAAACTCTCCCAGTCTCCCACATTGTGCGAGCATTCCATGTACCTAAATAAATGGTTGCTCTGGTTGTCAGAAGGGGCATCGGCCTCGTGACTTCCGAAGAAACTCGGCTTTCATCATGAGGCGTCATAATTCTTCTAAACGAAGACCTCCTGACTCCCAGGGCAGAGTTTAAATGGTTTGAATAATTTTTTCTGGTTAGCGTTTTTTTAGCGGGATGGGGTCGCTAACCCCATGCCCAACCCTCCTCCTTTATCCGGGCTTGGGACCGGCAGTAGCCCCCGGAAAGGGGCTCCAGGCGGAGTTTTATTTGTCAATATTGGCAATTTATGAGTTCAGTTTTTGACAATAAATGGTTACACAAAAGAAAATGTATTGTTATCCATAAACTTTTTACTTTCCAAATAACCAGTGTTTTAGCATAGATATCTGGGCTACCTGTTCCAACCATCTACATATTTTAACAAGTTATCTGTTTCCCTGTTTGTTTTAACAGATCATTACGTTAATTAATCGCATGACCTATACAGGCACGTTTGTGAAACGTTTACGACCATTCACTGTACAAGTTACAAAATGCTCAATCAGAGATTTCGTGGTTGCTGGCAATACGCAGCGAAAAGAATGTACATTATTTAGATGTTGATTGACTTGACTGTTAAATTCTAGCTGGCGACCACTCGATATTTATCTCAAAGATTGATCGAGAAATAAAAAAATCTAAGTTTAATTGTCAGGAATGTTTCTTCAAGTGCGTTTGTTGTATGGACAGCGATGGGAGCTAAAATGAGCGTTTCATTCTTACAGAGACCAGTTAACCTTTTTAAATCATATGAAGAAAAACATTATGAAAAATCCATGTACTATATAAATATAGTAAGTAATATAAAAATAACTCGAGATTTCATATGATCGCCCGTATTTAGATACAAGAATTTCATGTATGGATAAAAAGTCTAGTTCCATCAAACTGATCTTAGATATATCTAGCGAAATCATTAATGTATATCTTTACCATTGTATTCCATAATAGACGTCATTTACTATAAGAATATGTAGGCTACGTTTTTATTCATATTGATTGGTCTTCTAATTTACAATATATAGTTCAGTTGCTAAATCACCATAAATCATAATGAATTACTTACGATGTAATTTACAAGTTTCAGATAAATCTCGAAAAGTAGTGACTGCATTCATTATTTAACAAAGTTTAGTGTCATGTGAATGGACTGTTTTTTTTTCCATAGCGCTTATTGTTTCGTATAGTCGAAATTACTAAATCCTCTTTACAATTTCTTGATGAAGGATTGATGACTGAATTCAATATTATTCTGTCAGCCACCTCAATGCCATGCCAAAAGTAACAGAATCACTCCTAACCCTTTCATAGTGTCAATTTTCAGTTGTCTAGTTGTTGATTGTTATTATTATACCTTTCATGAGATCATAAGTGTGCATAATTTGACGCTTTCACACTCTTTTTAATCTGAAAAAAGGTCTAAAAAACAGAAATGCTACTTAAAAGTATTTCATGAGTATAACAATACATCATTAAACAATCAAACTATTTTGTTAGAAGTACAGTGTTATAACTTGTGCCCTATGTCCTATAACGTAATGATACCACTAATCAGAGAACAGTGATTTATCGATCGGATCAATGACGTATAAAACCTGTACAAGCAGTCTAGAGTCTTTACCGGTCCTGCGTCCTTGCCTAACCCTGCCTGTTAAGTCCAGAACACCAATCTCAGACTCCACGATATGAATCCTATATTTCGAACGTACTGGGTTTATATGCAAACCAAACAGACCACATCGTACCATAAAATAGAAAATAACATTTGTTTAACATTTAGCCAAAAGTGGCTGTGGATGTGAGAGGTAGTAATTGATAAACTGGGAAAAACTTAAGAATGGTAAATCGTATAATAATAGTTCATAGATCAAAATAAAGCTTATAATACAAGGAACACGAATATGAATAATTTAGTTACTTAACAATTATACAATAAAAGTATACGTATAGTATTAGTCCAGAAACAGATTCTATCACTTACCATTCATTATTCTCATCGGGATATAACATACAGTGTATTCAAGACGAATTTTAATATCTAAATTACTGAGTTAACTTTGAAATGCAGGTACATCTAACTGATGGGTTCCGAATAGGACGAGATGGGCGTCCTGGATTCCACTGCTAGGCACTATCCATCTTCGCTTATAAAAGCTTACGATTTAAGGCAATATCGAGGCATACGCACAATATGAACATATGTCAATAACAGACTGATCAATTGCAATCCTAAACTTCAGTCGGACGATACAAGCAAAACAATACCAAGTGAGTTTAAAACTATATACTTTAATGCATTTTCTACGTGAATTAACATTCAAATTATGTAATGACTTGCATTCATGGTGACTCACATCTATCTGACAACTAAAAACATCAGGTGATAAAAATTTACAAGCTAATAGCAATATTGAAACAAAGAAGTCAGTGTTAATGTTTGTTAGTTAACTAGAAATATATATACCTTCGTTATGGGATATACAAGGAATAAGAGAAAATTGAGGTATCAAGCACAATGTACTAACATATATTTCGAACGCTGATTACCAAGTGAAGTTTATAATATATATTTAGTAAATATCACTTTCATAACTAGATGGTTGTCTATTACGTTAGACTGATCAATATTAAATTTCCAATAGTTGAGATCATGGGTCAATTGAAGCTAGACAAACATGAAAAATCTGGAAGCATTGGACGGCCTTTTCGTCCTAGTATACGACCCCACAGCAGCGCGCATCCACGATCCCGCCTCGTGAGATTCGAACCCAGAACCTATCAGTCTCGCAAGCGAGCGCTTAACCAAAACACGACTAAGCTGGTTGGTATCCAACGATGTTAATATCTAACTTCAACCAGTCCACGTAATTGAGCGACACATTCATCATTGTCATCAATGAGTTACCATCTTACAACTGACCTGGTTGAACTCCACTGGTCACTGCTTCTCACTGGAAATCTAGGATGTACATCTTGAGCCAGTCAGTAGTGAGCATATGTTGATTAGTATCACAAGGGTTTTTGTGGATATCATGACTCATGATCTCAACCATCGAAATTACTATGATATCCACAAAGACCCTTTTGATATCAATCTTAAATTGCATGGGATGAATATTTCTGCCTTTATTGCTGTTTATTATTCAACATATTAGAAAATATTAAGCGATCTCAATATCTAGGTGTCCACAAAAAGATGGAGATCGATCAACTAAGTAATAAATAAAAACGACTGAGAAATAGAATGTACAATTATCAGTTTGAGATATCTGGATAACTACTTTTCGAAATTCAGAATGCTTTTACTTCGATATAACTCTCTCTCTCTCCCTCTCAACTGTCATTCTAACTATTGAGTAATCTAAGTAGAAAATTAAGTCAATTATGATCACTTGATGAAGAATAAATTCTGATTAAATAGTGAGATGAGAAATCAGTTAGTTTAAGAGATGGTTTAGTAACAATTTGACATATAAAATCAGATGAGTTCGCATTTGTTTAACACAGCGGTCTACAAATTTTCGTCAATGATATGTTTTTTTTTATAATGCATGGATCACAAATTCTGCAACAAGACAACTCACAATGATTCATAGTACTTTAGAAAACTAGGTGAAAATTTTCATTACAATTTATCTAAATATTGTTCAAACCATGAAAGAGAAACATAACAAGTTGATTTGGATAGATCTGTTTTAATTCCTGCATAATAATAATAATAACAAATGAAATCCTACCTTCACACAATATCTTCGGGATCTTTGACAGAAATATCATATTTATTATATTTATAGATTAATAGTTATTTTTAAAATAACCGCTAATAAATATCTATGTAAATATTCAATATGTATTTTAAACCTTATCTACTATCAAATCCTGGATATTTAGAAACTAAGCTCTCATTTTAAGGCATTGATCTTTGAAATTATATTACATATTCCAACAAATACAATAATTCTAAGAAAGGCATTTTTGTGGATATTATAGTAATTTCATAGTTAATTTCATGAGTCAATTGAAGCTAAACCAACATAGAAAATCTGCAAGTACTTGATGACCGTTCCTTCCTATTGTGGGACTCCTCAGTAGTGTACGTCCACGATCCCGCCTGTAGGACTCGAATCCAAAACTCATCGGTTTCATGCGTGAATGCTTAACCTCTAAACCACTGAGCTGGCATCCAGTGTTGTTAATATCTAACTTCAACCAATCCATTTATTAATTTGAAAATATTATAAAATTGTGGCGGAGTTACCTTCATAAACACACTAATGTCCACAAAGCACATTCTGTTCTAATTTCTGAATATTGTAGTTAGATTATACAGTAAATTTTCTGGATAAATGTTGGGGACGACAGATCCCCAAAACTCATAGTTTGTAATTTTATCTTGTGGAGCTTGTATGCAGATGTATGCGTGGGCATTTCTTACCACCCACGCACATAGTCTATTGACGAACTTATCGATAAAATGCTTAAAAGCTCGATATATATATATATATATATATATATATATATATATATATACGTTTTAAAATTGTTTTTTGTGATCGCTCGTTTTCTGGTTGTTTGCAGAATATACTTCCCATTCTAAGCTTGGACTTCTCCCTCTAGATAGCGGGGCTGGGACGCATCAAACAAAACAATAGTAAAGTTTGTGGATACTTAGTGTAATTCTGTCTCGGTGAGATTTAATGTGATCGAAGAAATTATCAATCTTGACCATCGTATTCTATCAGCAACACTACTCACTATAATAATATATAAGTTAAATTTTCGATTGAGGTAATGAACTTTCCTAAATGCCGTGCATTTTTCACTCAGTCACTATAAGTGATTATGCATTACATACTAGGTATTTTCACGTTTAATCTAAATCTGGAATATAGTGACTGAATTAATTTGTTAAATATAACACCATATGAATCGACTACAATTCTGTCGAAACATTATGACTATTAACTACATTCAATAAAACTCCATCTGTCACCTGAAGGCTTTCAACTCGATTCTATTTGCGTGCATTAACCCCCCCCCATCCAACTACCGCTCACTGTAATTTAGACACTTAATCCACTATGTAATTTCCTGTGTGAGTCTGATTGAGCTCATGTCTGCACATCATTTTTAATCTATTCTTCCATTGGTTGTAATATACAGACAATCAATAACTTATCCATACTTGATTAATATATATATATATATATATATATTATATATATATATATATATATATATATATATATATATATATATATATATAAACACCACTCGTTTCCCCTGTGTGCCTGCTTTCTGTACACTCGCAAATTTACCAATCTTTAACAATAAACTATCTTTATGACTAGTGTTCAGGCTTCTAAATAAATCTCGAGTAAATCCATAATTCTACTAGATTTAGCCTGCGTTAGATACTTAGATAACGCGATACTATTTATTGGAGTCAGATATAGAGAAAATTAGCTTCTACATGCGACGTACTTATTAGAGTAATGAAGATGTTCTTCGTACCTCTCTCTCTCTCTCTGAATTTCAAGTTCATGACGGTTAATATTCTTTTCTCTGTGAAATTATTAGTGTAATGTTTGAAGTAGTAACATTTTGATATATAGCATTAGTTATCATAATCAAAAAGGCGAATAAAAATGTTCCATATTTTTGACATTATTCAGTTTGTCAATGTGAAAAACAAACTTTCTATACAAATAATACAAATGTACTTTTATTTAAATTACATTCAAGAGGACATTGTCGCTGACATTTCGTGCAAATAAGCTGAACAGTATATTCAATATTGCGAGCTACGGAAACATTATCGAATGCTAACTTGACACTTCCAACAATAGTGTAATATGAAAAAAACATATTTGCACTGTGAATTAAATAAATTTTAAGAAATAATTTATCAGCAAGGGGTTTTGTGTATATTATAATAAATTAATAGTTGTATTCATGAGTGAATTGAAACTAAACAACTATGGAAAACCTGGGTCTGTTGTTAGATAGTAACTCATTGAAGATAATGGAGGATGGTGGCACAATTTCGTGGATTGGATGAAATTAGACATTAACATCGTCGGATGTTGGCTCAGTGATCTATAGGTTAAGCGTTCGTTCGCGAAACCGATAGATCCTGGGTTCGAATCTCACGATGAGCAGTCGTGGATGCGCACTGCTGAGGAGTTGCATGCTAGGACGAAACGGCCGTCCACTGCTACTAGAATTTTCATTTTGGTGAAGATTCAATTGACCCATGAAATCAACTATCACGTAATTTACCCGTGTAACTGAGACAAGTAGTGTTCACCACGTTTAGTGAATGATGGTTTTCCGAATAGGCTGTATCTAAGTGTAACGAATTCCTTGCTCATTTCTGTTACTCATATTATGATTGATTAAAATCATAACTAACTGAGAAATCGGAAGCATATTTATATATCAATCTAGTAATAAACTACGTAATAATAAACGTCTGAAAGAAGGTTTACAAGTTATAATAGTAGTGTAGTTGTGAAGGTAGAAGAAAAGTTTAATAAAATAGATGGTCGAAAGTAATTGGTAAAGTGTTGAATTTAGACGTTTCAATCAATTGGAACTGAAATCCGATGTTAACGGACTCACTTGAACAATACTTCTGGTTTTCTAAGAAGTATTTCAAAGCATGAAATCAGTACATACTCAGTTTGATTTTTATCACTGTAAACATATTTCTTCATAAATCAAGGTGTTTATAAACACAAGTAATTTTTTGCCATTCGAATTAACCACAACACATTTTGTATGTTAAACATATGATAATTTTTAATTGGCCATATTGAAATGCTTTTATTTAACCAGAGTTAGTATAAGTAAGTGTGACTTGAACCGTGATCGGAGCTGAAGTGGGTATTATTATTATTTAGTTAGATGTAGTCTTCAGGAAATAATACTTGACAATCGTCAACAAGGCACACTGATCTTAACAAACTGATGTTCTCTAGAGGACTGGTACCAGGGTCACTCTGTAATATAATGTGAGATACTAATTCCAAGGTATTCATATTGTGACCAGCATTCTGCAGAGACCAAATATTTACATCAATTCATCACTGAACACTAACTAGTTTTATGTTTGTATTGTCGTTTAGCGCTGATCACATCTTGTCGATCGAGTTGCAACGTGGACACTAGTCAAGATGACGCAATACTAAGTGCATTGTGACGACTTTCTGAGTGATTAGAGATAGTTCAAACACCACACAGTACATCAGTACTCTCAATATGGTATGCACCAAACCTACATACAGGGTTTCATTCCACCAGTCGATTTACATCAATCAATAAAATAGAGTAATCCCACCATAAAACAATTCATTATTGTACGAAATTCATAATTCTAAATTATTGTAACGAGCAAGAACAGATGATGGTGTCGTAAGCTAAAAAGAATTGTTAAAAGCAAGAATGGTTAGTGATCGTCAAGTTTCCGAAAAAAAATCAGTCGAAACAGAATACAAAATAAGTTCGTATTATAGACATTTCACAAAACAAATCAAGTGAAGGGAACTAGAAAGAACAGTTATAATAATTAAACTGTTCCTGACTGGAGGTAGTGAACTGGAAACACTGAACATAGATTTTGTCCCATTTGACACTTTCCTATAACGTGTACCTGTACATGAAATAAACTGGTACTACATTGTGGACACGAGATTGAGGTAGTCAGCTTCCCTGTTCGAGATGGCGACAGTACCACAGAGCACCGGTTCCATCAACATTACACAAACAATTTTCTGATGAGTTCTTAATAGCAGAAAAGCTAAACATGGTGTTTCCCATCGACTATCTTCATAGATAGCGTCTGGATAAAATCCAATCAATCACTTGTAACTGTCACTGACTGTTTTGTTACTGCCAATCAAAATACATGCACTACTGAATAATGAAAAGAAACCAGAGTGTATTCGCATACGAAACAGATTAACTGATGTTCGGTTTCAACAACATAATTATCTTTATTTATCATCTATCGGTGTGGGAAATATTTTATCGAACTGCAGTCAAATATATTTATATACTTCTTTTTTATGATAAAATGCCTTCTGTTTACACGAAACTACACAGAGAGTAATAATAATAATAATAATAAAATAATGTGACAAATGACTGAGCACATCATCATTTACTAATGTTCTTACCATAGATATCACATACATTCTGAGCTATCGAAGCTGTTAACTGGTTTGAAGCAAAGTCTACATTAATAAAAATAAGTTTTATGATATCTCAATGTGTAAGAATATTATTTTTGACGTTTCGTGACTTCCTGTAGGCAACTTCTTCATAGTGAACAACGCAGACGGTTGTTGTATTGAACGGAGTTGGAATATGTTCCTTATTAGATGGTTGTTACGAAGCGTAATGTGGATCAATGTTAATTGCAGTGTCGTGGTTGTCGCACACAGTAAGAAAAAACACATGGAAGGAATTGAAAGCAATGAATCATAATTCCATTGAAATCATGAACCAACCGAAGTTGGATCACCATTGGAAACCGGGAAGCACCATTCTATCATCTGACTCACCAGCATCCACAATTCTGCATGCAGGAATCGAAATCAACACATCTGATCTCGCGCACAAACGACTTAACCTGAACAATGGAAACAATCAAAAGTGATCACGCAATGTATTGCACTGACTGAGATCAAATACTAACACCGTTGAATGCCGACTCAGCGGTCTACAGTTTAGGAGTCCGAATGTGCTGGATCCGATCTCTGTGTGCGATATTTATAACTCACTGTATTGAGAACATTTTTAGTAGAACGAAAAACACTCCCAGTATTTCCAGATTTTCAATGGTGGTCTAACATTGATCGGTCCATCATTTCAATGAAATCCAATAATCTCCATATCTCCACACCGAAAATTTCATAATTAGTCGTTTAGCAATAAATGTCGATAATTAACATGTCAATTATATACGTAAGAACTTGTGAATTATTAACTGCATCGCCATACTCCATATGAACTGTCGAAAGTCTAAATCTTAATTGACGATACCAGGTCTGACCATTTACTATCTCAAACATCATTATAATACACATCATGGTCGTAACTATTTGAATACATAGTTCAGTTGTTTTGGTAGATGAATTCATATGAACAAGTGGTGAAAATGCTGCTGAATAAGTTGCTGGTTAATTATTTGTGATGTCATACAGCAAATGATGATCTATTGCTTTTCGCTCACTAAACGAAATATAGGATACACAGTTCATTTTGTAGTGTTTGTTGGAATCCTCCCATTCACGTTTAGGACTGCAATTGATCAATCGCTTAATGGTATTATGAACATGCTGTTCGGATTGGCTCGATATTACCTTAATTCACAAACATTGTAAGCAAAGAAGGATGGTGGTTAGAATTTGGGAGAATGTTCTCTGTATACGTACACATCATCGAGAACATTTTCAGGTGGATTGAATCTATTTAAATGTTTCTTCTAGAATTGAGAACAAGCAAGTTAATCAGAAGAAACGTAATTTCCCATAAACACGTACTCTGAATGTCCACAAATTTCTAAAGTATTCAATCAACAATGAGACAAAGTTCGACAAATTTTACCGACTGTACAGTGTACCCATTGCAATAGAACTATGTAATACTCAATTTGCTGAAAGTTTACAGGATCTTCAAAATCAATTCTTGAAATTCATATGAATAAATGGGTTGGTCACTGCACAAATATCCCTCATAAAACATATCTCAATTACTTATCTTATCGACATGAAATCTATCACAATGTGTTCATATTTTCATCATATTTATAAGTAGTATGTGTTTGTCGTTTCAATAATTTAGTTTCTTTATGATTATCAAAGAGAACTTGGTGTAATGATTGAAGATTACAGATGAATAATAATAAGCTAAAATGTAAACATCTTCCTTACATCTACATGATGTACCATGAAAACTTACAGATGTGTAACTACAATCTAATGCTAATGATAACATGAATATTAACACAAACATTCACACACACACACACACCAACTAACACACATGCAATCATTTCATTCAGATAATAAGATTGTATCGTTATTGTCGGATAAACATTTTCATGTTTATATCAGGGATGTGTGTAATGCAAATCCATTCAGTAGATACAACATCTCTCTTCAATCACAAGTGTCATTTCAAATTCCTATTTCTCGTTAAGCACAAAGTGTTTGTAAATAAATTGTGTTTACGTATGTTCGACCAGTATTGTATTGAAACATGGATGTTGATGAAAATTGTTGACTCTGTTTACTGGACCAATTGAGATTACACCAACAGTAGATATGGAATGACAGAAGGGTATATAAATGAAACAGGAATATTGCAGTCTGTACTCCAACATAACAATCGCAATGAATATTTTGTATTTGACTGCTTTATTGTTCGTTCTAAGTAAGGCATTATAATTTATTGATCAAAAAATACTTTGTTGAAATTGTTTCATTGTTTGTGAAAGTATCTTAGTGATTGATTACAGTAATATTGTGGTGTGGGTTACTACGTTAAGCGCATATACCTTATTCTAGCTTCTGCACAAGCCAATTTATCCATTCTCGTGAATTCACGTGTTCACCATGCTAATTGTTCACTTGTGAACTCTGACTGTTTTCCAATCAGCAATAGTCGGTGTTCACTTCCTATCCGATTTTTTGTTCAACTCTCAATATCGTTTAACGCTTGATTTAATCGAGATGACTCACACGCATTCTCCACTGATCGTCATTTCGACTCATTCTCTTCTATTCGCATCATCCCTCTGATTTGCTGTACTGATCAGTCAGTATACAAAATCATACCTACTCAGAAATCCATTCTCGTATTCGACTCATTTAAGTTCGTTGTTCACCGACGCGTTTTAAGTCGATGAAATATAGGCGGATAGCTGACATGTGTATTTCGATGACAATCAGCATACAACACAATCGGAGGGAGATATCGGGGTCACTACAAAATATATATATACATATGTAGTTTAATATCATAATTCACATATTTGTATTACCGATGCGTACATGTTGCATCTATACTATTGCAAAATTGCACTTTTGTGGAACATTGCTTCCCAAATAAATAAACAACATGATTGATTCTTTCAGATCTGGTGTACTTGCAGACAACTGAAGCATCATTTCTGCGAAAACTTTTCTGTAAGTGTATGAATGATTGTTTCTTAATGATTGTAACTCTCTGTCATTCAAATACTTTCTATTCAATCCATGTTTATTCATTTATTATTTGAATGTGTGAACAGTTGTGCCAACAAAATAATAACATTTCAATGCTAAGTAGTAACTAGGTGAATATTTCACTAGACAAAAAATGAAACATGTAACATGTAGAAATGTTTCATTATGATTATGATCATCTGGAGTGTTCAAAGCATCCGGTTCACAAAAAACAGTAAGCATATATGTATAAGTGATAATCGCTACATTTTCAGAGTAGGATATTGTTGTGATCTGAGACCACAATATCTCCAACATTCTCATACTTAACTATAAGTATTCCCTATCATCTCATTAGCAGATAACAAACTACCATAAATTACAAACTAATAATGTAGTCATGATATAGTATATTCCCTGACAATTTATTTACTTACTTACGCCTGTTACTCCTCGTAGTATTCTTTCATCAAAGTGAAAATTACGCTTTAATTTGTGGTTTAGAATGCTCATCGATTATACACATTACGGAGAACAATGTTTGATTTCTATTTCTGAAACGTTTCTAGGTTGAAAATGAGTGTTTGTTTTCCACATTGATAGGTCTATTCGGAAATAATGCAATTTGCTTATGTATGTTATTTTCATTAGGCACTCATTATTCAGGATCTTTTCTACTGTTATCATTTATTGATTTGTTTACAAGCCAATTTAATTTCACAGTATCTAGTAAGAGATAGCTTTTTCGTTTATTGTGAAAATATTTAATTCGGAAAAATTAATGTAAAAAATCACATATCTGTAAAATTACCCTAGTGGACACATTAATAAGCCTTAAAATATAAGTTGTATGAAGTTATATTGTCTAGATTTGAAATATCAACTCATGTCTTTATATGAAGTTCCCAATAATCAAAAATATATTATCAGAAAGAGAGTATTGTTGAGGGAGATCGTGGTAATATAATGGCTGAATTCATGAGTGGATTAAAGCTAGACCACTATGGGAAACCAGGTAGCACCTGACGATTGTTCCTCTTCGTATGGGACTCCTAAGTAGTGCGCATCCACGATATCTCTAACAGGATTCGAAGAAGGACTAGTAGATAACAATCATGACTGAGAATAGGTGCGTATATTGACTACCTGAAATAAGAAATATTTAATAGTAATATTTTTAAATAATTATCATTCGAATGAATGTTGAATAGAAATTCATGTGGATACAGCAAATTTTATTTTGGAAATTCCTTCTTCAACGAAGATCATCATAAGGATCATCTTTTCTTTGACATAATCTATTAGCTTATAAGAAGTCAGTGAGGTAATCCATTCTTGTAATCAATCATCATTATATTCATTCATTATTATAACTTATCATTCGGTAAATCATTCTCTGTAAAGATACTTTGGAAATCTTCGTTCATTAATCATTTGCATAAAATCTCATTGAAAATCTGACTTCCAATAATTCTCTCACTAATTTAGTAGGTGATCAATATTCCTGTCAAATTTCATATCTCAAATCCTCATTACATTGTCCGTGATTATACTGCAGACTGACTCAACGGATCGGTTGGTTTCCAAATATCTCTTCAATAGTTTCATGATCATGATCTCCCACTCCATTGTTTATCAGTTAATGGCAACATCGAATATCAGATATTCAGTGGAATTGAAGAGTGAATATCAACTGAGCTAACCAATAGACAATTAAATACAGGATGGATGTTAATCAATCATCAATCGACAAATAACGAAGAAACAAACGTACAATTTCAAGCGTTTCATGTTTCGTGAATACAAAATATGTAACCTGTACAACTTACATAATAACAGATTAGGAATGTTTATTTTACAATATCATGTAGTGGATTATGGAAGTGAGAAAATCTTCTTCATTTCCTCCAACCCCTCTGCCCCAAATCGTAAACTTGAACTGTCCTTCATTAAATTATTATTTTCCCTAGTGAAAAAAATCGTAAGTTTATATCATTTCGAATTTCACCTTCGAATAGATCTTCATTGTTACATATTTGTCATCCATGTTTGATTCTTGATAGTCAGGAATTAACTTTTTCATATAATTTTTACAAAAAACTCGTTGGGTTCATTCAACTCATCAGTCGTATATGATTTACTACAGCTTGAAAGTTTATAACAGTAATAATGTAACACAAGTTTTTTTTCAATTTTCAATAATCTAAATGATAGCAATCAATTCTGGTGAGGAATTATTTACGTTTCTTACGTTTTCTTCCAGTATCAAGGCTTGGGATAAGTGTAGGCGTAGGTAAGTAAATTAGGTTGTGGCAAGACAATACGGAAATTATTTTATATGTTAACACTAAAATGATATATATAGAATGTTACCATGTTATATTAAAAAGCTAAATTTGCATGTTGAAAAGTATAATGGAAAAGAACCAGTGAATTCTCAATTATATTGAACTACATCAAAACAACTCATGGTTTAATTAAGAATATTTTATTTTTATTTTTACTTAACAACATTAAAGAGTGACGTGTATTACAAATTTGCATTTTGCATGTTGAAAAGTATGTTGGAAACGAACCAGTGAATTCTCAATTATATTGAATTACTTCAAATCAACACATCATTGAATTTATTTAAAATGTTACGATTTCATTCTTAATTTACACAGGGCTTCTCATTTTGTCGCCATCCACCGATTGTTATTCATCTTTATGTTTGCCAATTCACTTCCGTTCTCAATAGTTTCTTTCATGAATTAATAAACCAATTTGTGCTTAATCGTGTTCTCATTTCGTGTTTAACATAAAAACATCTTGATGAATTCTTCACTGCTGTCGTCTTCTGCGTCAGACACGTATGAATTAATTTCTCTTTATCTCACATATTCACATTTAATGTGAATGCACTGTCTCTAGATTACACCTTACTGATTGTAATGATAGCATTTACGCTCATCAGAGACGTAGATGTTGAATTGGATAGAATTACACTGACTGAAACAAACACTTCATAGTCTGACTTTTACAGGCCAGTTCTGTGAACAATAGCATTTTGACAAACAGGCATATGATAAATGAACAGCGTTTGAACCACTCCACCTTCAGTCGAGTGCGTGAACGCTTAAGCTCTGGACTAATCAGTAGAGATCTAATGGTGTACCAGTCTAACACCGATCAATCTGCAATCTCACGCGACTCTCTCTTATTCTCTTCCGTGGATACCTATCTCGTACATGTTACGGTTGAATTCCACTGTTGATGCTTTCTCACTGAAACTGTGCAGATGGTTTGTCGCAGATAGTCACTAGCAAGCACGCGAAACCAATTTAAATATATAATTGTCAGTCAACATGTTTTAGACCTCAATGGATGAAGCGAACAGCAGGTACTATAACATTCGGAAATAAATAGCATTTGATAATCTGGCTTCATCTTTCACCGAGCTGCAATATTCACGAATTCTATGTAACTGGATTAGTAGTTTAACTCGTTTAATTAACACATTGATTGACAAATACATCTTTGATACTCGTCAAACATTTATTACCAAAACAAACGAGCTAGTTCGATAAGGGAAACCGTCTAATTTATTATTCAACAGACTTTCAAGTACAAAGCCAATCGCACTTGATGTAGAATACTTCACGTATCTCGGATCCATCGTCTATGAATAACGAAGATAAGATGCAGATATTAAGGCGAGGATTGGCATGGCAAGTTCCGCATTCCTGTAACGGAACTCAAAACAATTCAACCAATTTCAAAATCACTATCTTCAATACAAACGTCAAGGAAGTTCCATTGTACGAATTTTAAAAATGGAAAAGCACCACAATCATCATCAAATAGGTATAAGTATTTGTAAATAGTTGTTTACTCACGATATTCAACATCCATTTACCGAATACCATCAGCAAAAGCCTTCTGTGGGAGAGAACAAAGCAGCTTACAGCTGAAGAATAAATTAGGAAAAGACGACTGAAATGGATAGGACTTAGAATCCTGAGGCGTAAGCGAAAAGTGCAAAACCAAAGAACACACTGTGTAAGCCAACACAAACGGGATGAATGGAAACCGGAAAGAGAGGACAAAGATTGTTCAGAACAAGTTTGGGCGGCCTATGCTACTCTACGAGAAGTAATAGGCCTAAATAAGTAGGTATGCATGCAAGTAAATGATAAATAAGCACGAAGCTTCTGAACTCGTTGTCGTAGCACATGAAAATCATTTCTACTCTAGATATACGACGTAATCAAGTTAAAGCATTTCGAAAGAAGTCACATTTTAAGAAAAATCTCTACCTACACACATAAACGGAGTTTATCTTTAGATTCTAGGAAGAAGCCTACTATGCGGATTATTACTACACCATTCCTTACACTCGATGGTGATTTATATAATGCATGATACTTTGTTCACATTATGTATAAACCTACATAAAGAATGAATATCACACCTCTTCAACTCGTTTTACTCTTATATTGAACCGTAATTACCAGACACATATTTCAGAAACGTAACGACTCACTCATTCACCTATTAATTTCCCTGTTAATTTCATTAGATAAGAATTATGAAGTTAATTTAAAATTGTTCACTTCTCCGATTACCATTTAGAACCTTATTCAGGAAACTAATTAAACATTTAAATAGCCTCCTCATATGTTGTGATGATCTGATATATTTACAGTGTATAATAAATTTCCCACAATATTGAAAATATTTTGACAAAGTTGATGTATTTGAACTGTCATTATGTTAAGTGAAATCTGAATTATATCAAAATGGTGGACTGAATGTTTCATGTTGGAGGTGAATATAAATGAAATTTCGAAGATGTAGTATATAGTATATATGGAAGATGAAATCGTTGATACACTGAATTGATCAATGTGAAGATTCAAACAACCAATAGAAAAATGAATATCGTTTAATTAGTTTTCCATCGTAGCTCTACACTATTATACACATATATTTTCAAAGTTGGATTCACGTGTCGATATAATCTTGACCATCAGTGAAAACTCGTAAGCACCAAACGGTCTGAAAATCGAAGTTTTCGTGACCCATTGTTATTTTTCAAATTACTACCAAGATTATATGAGAGATCTATGTAATTTGTAAGTAGTGTGAAGAGTATGGTAATTTTAAGTAAAATTAGTTTCCTTCAGAAAATCGATCAGAGTGATAGACAGACTATTGGGATGAGTGAACAATTGTAAATAAACATCATAGTCCTTAACTACTGAAATTTGGATTGACTGAGGAGATAAACGAACTGAAACATGATCCCTGTATTTGAAATGAGTTAGTGACTGAATTTTATTGGTTTGTGATACAGAAATCAGTAGTACTGATCCAACACATGAGACCCTGATAGGATGAATCGCACATCCTTAAATTCCACAGTTAGTCACCATCCATCTCTGTTGAAAATATAACCGATTTATATGCTCACTCTTCTTTCTAATACGATCATGACATATTCGTAACTACATCTCGAAGCGCTTTATCACAATATGTTATTCAGTCTATTTTTTCGTATTGAGTATCAAACACATCTCTAATGTTCCATAACTATGTTTCTACAACTCGTGAAAATTCTGTCAAATACGAACTACACTATGTCTATTCTTCACGTAATTGATTATTGATTGATTGATTGACACACAGTGAGACAACAATTGATTATCTTAATCAATGATACCTTACCTCAAACTGCTCCACAGAACGTTACATTATTAAAATATGTGTTCGTTAATGAAAAAACGTTCATTAAGGTATGTTAGTGATCCGCTTAATAGGATTATTGCTGAAATCCAAACGTAAACTCCGTTTACTATTCACATGAGGATGTAGAGAAATTTTCTAAAAATGTGGCTTGTTTCGAAATATGTCAACTTATTTACGTTGTATAGCTAGAGAAGAAATGATTTTCATGCATTACGAAATCGGGTTGGAATGTCCCTGGCCTATTTATCATTTACTTGCAAGCTGGTTGAATAATAATAATAATGATAAGTAGGACGGTTAGCCTTTCGGACTTGCTCTTCTGTTCTGGATCTGCATGTATGTAGAGTATCGAAGATGTATTTGTCAATCAAAGTGTTAATTAAACGAGTTAAACTACTAATCCAGTTACATAGAATTCGTGAATATTGCAGCTCGGTGAAAGATGAAGCCAGATTATCAAATGCTATTTATTTCCGAATGTTATAGTACCTGCTGTTCGCTTCATCCATTGAGGTCTAAAACATGTTGACTGACAATTATATATTTAAATTGGTTTCGCGTGCTTGCTAGTGACTATCTGCGACAAACCATCTGCACAGTTTCAGTGAGAAAGCATCAACAGTGGAATTCAACCGTAACATGTACGAGATAGGTATCCACGGAAGAGAATAAGAGAGAGTCGCGTGAGATTGCAGATTGATCGGTGTTAGACTGGTACACCATTAGATCTCTACTGATTAGTCCAGAGCTTAAGCGTTCACGCACTCGACTGAAGGTGGAGTGGTTCAAACGCTGTTCATTTATCATATGCCTGTTTGTCAAAATGCTATTGTTCACAGAACTGGCCTGTAAAAGTCAGACTATGAAGTGTTTGTTTCAGTCAGTGTAATTCTATCCAATTCAACATCTACGTCTCTGATGAGCGTAAATGCTATCATTACAATCAGTAAGGTGTAATCTAGAGACAGTGCATTCACATTAAATGTGAATATGTGAGATAAAGAGAAATTAATTCATACGTGTCTGACGCAGAAGACGACAGCAGTGAAGAATTCATCAAGATGTTTTTATGTTAAACACGAAATGAGAACACGATTAAGCACAAATTGGTTTATTAATTCATGAAAGAAACTATTGAGAACGGAAGTGAATTGGCAAACATAAAGATGAATAACAATCGGTGGATGGCGACAAAATGAGAAGCCCTGTGTAAATTAAGAATGAAATCGTAACATTTTAAATAAATTCAATGATGTGTTGATTTGAAGTAATTCAATATAATTGAGAATTCACTGGTTCGTTTCCAACATACTTTTCAACATGCAAAATGCAGATTTGTAGTACACGTCACTCTTTAATGTTGTTAAGTAAAAATAAAATAAAAATATTCTTAATTAAATCATGAGTTGTTTTGATGTAGTTCAATATAATTGAGAATTCACTGGTTCTTTTCCATTATACTTTTCAACATGCAAATTTAGCTTTTTAATATAACATGGTAACATTCTATATATATCATTTTAGTGTTAACATATAAAATAATTTCCGTATTGTCTTGCCACAACCTAATTTACTTACCTACGCCTACACTTATCCCAAGCCTTGATACTGGAAGAAAACGTAAGAAACGTAAATAATTCCTCACCAGAATTGATTGCTATCATTTAGATTATTGAAAATTGAAAAAAAACTTGTGTTACATTATTACTGTTATAAACTTTCAAGCTGTAGTAAATCATATACGACTGATGAGTTGAATGAACCCAACGAGTTTTTTGTAAAAATTATATGAAAAAGTTAATTCCTGACTATCAAGAATCAAACATGGATGACAAATATGTAACAATGAAGATCTATTCGAAGGTGAAATTCGAAATGATATAAACTTACGATTTTTTTCACTAGGGAAAATAATAATTTAATGAAGGACAGTTCAAGTTTACGATTTGGGGCAGAGGGGTTGGAGGAAATGAAGCAGATTTTCTCACTTCCATAATCCACTACATTATATTGTAAAATAAACATTCCTAAACTGTTATTATGTAAGTTGTACAGGTTATATATTTTGTATTCACGAAACATGAAATGCTTGAAATTGTACGTTTGTTTCTTGGTTATTTGTCGATTGATGATTGATTAACATCCATCCTGTATTAAATTGTCTATTGGTTAGCTCAGTTGATATTCACTTTTCGATTCCACTGAATATCTGATATTCGATGTTGCCATTAACTGATAAACAATGGAGTGGGAGATCATGATCATGAAACTATTGAAGAGATATTTGGAAACCAACCGATCCGTTGAGTCAGTCTGCAGTATAATCACGGACAATGTAATGAGGATTTGAGATATGAAATTTGACAGGAATATTGATCACTTACTAAATTAGTGAGAGAATTATTGGAAGTCAGATTTTCAATGAGATTTTATGCAAATGATTAACAAACGAAGATTTCCAAAGTATCTTTACAGAGAATGATTTACAGAATGATAAGTTATAATAATGAATGAATATAATGATGATTAATTACAAGAATGGATTACCTCACTGACTTCTTATAAGCTAATAGATTATGTAAAAGAAAAGATGATCCTTATGATGAGCTTCGTTGAAGAAGGAATTTCCGAAACAAAATTCGCTGTATCCACATGAATTTCTATTCAACATTCATTCGAATGATAATTATTTAAAAATATTACTATTAAATATTTCTTATTTCAGGTAGCCAATATACGCACCTATTCTCAGTCATGATTGTTATCTACTAGTCCTTCTTCGAATCCTGTTAGAGATATCGTGGATGCGCACTACTTAGGAATCCCATACGAAGAGGAACAATCGTCAGGTGCTACCTGGTTTCCCATAGTGGTCTAGCTTTAATCCACTCATGAATTCAGCCATTATATTACTACGATCTCCCTCAACAAAACTCTCTTTCTGATAATATATTTTTTATTATTGGGAACTTCATATAAAGACATGAGTTGATATTTCAAATCTAGACAATATAACTTCATACAATTTATATTTTAACGCTTATTAATGTGTCCACTAGGGTAATTTTACAGATATGTGATTTTTTACATTAATTTTTCCGAACTAAATATTTTCACAATAAACGAAAATACTATCTCTTACTAGATACTGTGAAATTAAATTGGCTTGTAAACAAATCAATAAATGATAACAGTAAAAAAGATCCTGAATAATGAGTGCCTAATGAAATCAACATACATAAGCAAATTGCATTATTTCCGAATAGACCTATCAAAATGGAAAACAAACACTAATTTTCAACCTAGAAACGTTTTAGAAATAGAAATCAAATATTGTTCTCCGTAATGTGTATAATCGATGAGCATTCTAAACCGCAAATTAAAGCGTAATTTTCACTTTGATGAAAGAATACTACGAGTAACAGGCGTAAGTAAGTAAATAAATTGTCAGGGAATATACTGTATCATGACTACATTATTAGTTTGTAATTTATGGTAGTTTGTTATTTGCTAATGAGATGATAGGGAATACTTATAGTTAAGTATGAGAATGTTGGAGATATTGTGGTCTCAGATCACAACAATATCCTACTCTGAAAATGTAGTGATTATCACTTATACATATATGCTTACTGTTTTCTGTGAACCGGATGCTTTTAACACTCCAGATGATCATAATCATAATGAAACATTTCTACATGTTTCATGTTTCATTTTTTGTCTAGTGAAATATTCACCTAGTTACTACTTAGCATTGAAACATTATATTTTTGGCAGTGTTTTCACTGATTCAAATAATAAATGAATAAACATGGATTGAATAGAAACTATTTGAATGACAGAGAGTTACAATCATTAAGAAACAATCATTCATACACTTACAGAAAAGTTTTCGCAGAAATGATGCTTCAACTGTCTGCAAGTACACCAGATCTGAAAGAATCAATCATGTTGTTTATTTATTTGGGAAGCAATGTTCCACAAAAGTGCAATTTTGCAATAGTATAAATGAAACATGGACGCATCGATAATACAAATATGTGAATTATGATGTTAAACTACATATGTATATATATGTATTGTTTAGTGACCCCGATATCTCCCTCCGATTGCGTTGTATGCTGATTGTCATCGAAATACACATGTCGGCTATCCTCCCATATTTCATCGACTTAAAACGCGTTGGTGAATAACGAAGTTAAATGAGTCGAATACGAGAATGCAATTTTGAGTAAGTATGATTTTGTATACTGACTGATCAGTACAGGAAATCAGAGGGATGATGCGAATAGAAGAGAACGAGTCGAAATGACGATCAGTGGAGAATGCGTGTGAGTCAACTCGAGTGAATCAAGCGTTAAACGATATTAAGAGCTGAACAAAAATAAGTTACAGATATGTAATGAATCGGATAGGAAGTGAACACCGACTAACGCTCATTGGAAAACAGTCATTGTTCATAAGTGAACAATTAGCATGGTGAACACGTGAATTCACGAGAATGGATAAATTGGCTTGTGCAGAAGCTAGAATAAGGTATATGCGCTTAACGTAGTAACCCACACCACAATATTACTGTAATCAATCACTAAGATACTTTCACAAACAATGAAACAATTTCAACAAAGTATTTTTTGATCAATAAATTATAATCCCTTACTTAGAACGAACAATAAAGTAGTCAAATACAAAATATTCATTGCGATTGTTATGTTGGAGTACAGACTCCAATATTCCTGTTTCATTTATATACCCTTCTGTCATTCCATATCTACTGTTGGTGTAATCTCAATTGGTCCAGTAAACAGAGTCAACAATTTTCATCAACATCCATGTTTGAATACAATACTGGTCGAACATAAGTAAACACAATTTATTTACAAACACTTTGTGCTTAACGAGAAATAGGAATTTGAAATGACACTTGTGATTGAAGAGAGATGTTGTATCTACTGAATGGATTTGCATTACACACATCCCTGATAAAAACATGAAAATGTTTATCCGACAATAACGATACAATCTTATTATCTGAATGAAATGATTGCATGTGTGTTAGTTGGTGTGTGTGTGTGTGTGTGAATGTGTGTGTTAATATTCATGTTATCATTAGCATTAGATTGTAGTTACACTTCTGGTAAGTTTTCATGGTACATCATGTAGATGTATGGAAGATGTTTACATTTTAGCTTATTATTATTCACTTATTATTATTCATCTGTAATCTCCATTAATTACACCAATTTCTCTTTGATAATCGTTAAGAAACTAAATTATTAAAACTACAAACACATGCTACTTATAAATATGATGAAAATATGAGCACATTGTGATAGATTTCATGTCGATAAGATAAGTAATTGAGATATGTTTTATGAGGGATATTTGTGCAGTGACCAACCCATTTATTCTTATGAATTTCAAGAATTGATTTTGAAATTCCTGTAAACTTTCAGCAAATTGAGTATTACATAGTTCTATTGCAATGGGTACACTGTACAGTCGGTAAAATTTGTCGAACTTTGTCTCATTGTTGATTGAATACTTTAGAAATTTGTGGACATTCAGAGTGCGTGTTTATGGGAAATTATGTTTCTTCTGATTAACTTGCTTGTTCTCAATTCTAGAAGAAACATTTAAATAGATTCAATCCACCTGAAAATGTTCTCGATGATGTGTACGTATACAGAGAACATTCTCCCAAATTCTAACCACCATCCTTCTTTGCTTACAATGTTTGTGAATTAAGGTAATATCGAGCCAATCCGAACAGCATGTTCATAATACCATTAAGCGATTGATCAATTGCAGTCCTAAACGTGAATGGGAGGATTCCAACAAACACTACAAAATGAACTGTGTATCCTATATTTCGTTTAGTGAGCGAAAAGCAATAGATCATCATTTGCTGTATGATATCACAATTAACCAGCCTTACGATATTTCTTCAATGATTCACCAATGCAGCATTTTCATCGCTTGTTCATATGAAATCATCTACCGAAACTACTGAACTATGTATTCAAATAGTTACGACCATGATGTATATTATAATGATGTTTGAGATAGTAAATGGTCAGACCTGGTATCGTCAATTAAGATTTAGACTTTCGACAGTTCATATGGAGTATGGCGATGCAGTTAATAATTCACAAGTTCTTACGTATATAATTGACATGTTAATTATCGACATTTATTGCTAAACGACTAATTATGAAATTTTCTGTATGGAGATATGGAGATTATTGGATTTCATTGAAATGATGGACGGATCAATGTTAGACCACCATTGAAAATCTGTAAATACTGGGAGTGTCTCTCGTTCTACTAAAAATGTTCTCAATACATTGAGTTATAAATATCGCGCACGGTGTTAGCATTTGATCTCACTCAGTGCAATACATTGCGTGATCACTTTTGATTGTTTTCGGTGGGTCACTGACTCACACCGAACACTGGTTTGCTCCATTGTTCAGGTTAAGTCGTTTGTGCGCGAGATCAAATATGTTGATTTCGATACCTGCATAGAGAATTGTGGATACTGATGAGTCAGATGCTAGAATGGTGCTTCCCGGTTTCCAATGGTGATCCAACTTCGGTTGGTTCATGATTTCAATGGAATTACGATTCATTGCTTTTAATTCCTTCCATGTGTTTTTTCTTACTGTGTACGACAACCACGACACTGCAATTAACATTGATCCACATTACGCTTCCTGACAACCATCTAATAAGGAACATATTCCAACTCCGTTCAATACAACAACCGTCTGCTTTGTTCACTATGAAGAAGTTGCCTACAGGAAGTCACGAAACGTCAAAAATACAATTCTTACACACTGAGATATCATGAAACATTTTTATTAATGTAGACTTTGCTTCAAACCAGTTAACAGCTTCGATAGCTCAGAATATATGTGATATCTATGGTAAGAACATTAGTAAATGATGATGTGTTCAGTCATTTGTCACATTATTTTATTATTATTATTATTATTATTATTATTATTATTATTATTACTGTCTGTGTAGTTTCGTGTAAACAGAAGGCATTTTATCATAAAAAAGAAGTATACAAATATATTTGACTGCAGTTTGATTAAATATTTCCCACATCAATAGATGATAGATAAAGATAATTATGTTGTTGAAACCGAACATCAGTTAATCTGTTTCGTATGCGAATACACTCTGGTTTCTTTTCATTATTCAGTAGTGCATGTATTTTGAGAGGCAGTAACAATGTAACATAATTGAGAGTTATATTCCAAAACAGTCAGTGACAGTTACAAGTGATTGATTGGATTTTATCCAGACGCTAGTTCTATGAAGATAGTCGATGGGAAACACCATGTTTAGGTTTTCTGCTATTAAGAACTCATCAGAAAATTGTTTGTGTAATGTTGATGGAACCGGTGCTCTGTGGTACTGTCGCCATCTCGAACATGGAAGCTGACTAACTCAATCTCGTATCCACCATGTAGTACCAGTTTATTTCATGTACAGGTACACGTTATAGGAAAGTGTCAAATGTGACAAAATCTATGTTCAGTGTTTCCAGTTCACTACCTCCAGTCAGGAACAGTTTAATTATTATAACTGTTCTTTCTAGTTCCCTTCATTTGATTTTTTTGTGAAATGTCTATAATACGAACTTTTTTAGAACAGCAATCCAATCACTCTTGATGGCGAAACTCTGGAAGACGTGGAATCCTTCACATACCTGGGAAGCATCGTCGATAAACAAGGAGGTTCAGATGCAGACGTCAAGGCGAGGATTGGCAAAGCTAGAGCGGCATTCCTTCAACTGAAGAACATATGGAACTCAAAACAACTTTCAACCAATATCAAAGTCAGAATCTTCAATACGAACGTCAAGGCAGTTCTACTGTATGGAGCTGAAACTTGGAGAACTACAACAACCACCATCAAGAAGGTACAGGTATTTATTAATAGCTGTCTACGCATGATACTCAACATCCATTGGCCGGATACCATCAGCAACAGCCTTTTGTGGGAGAGAACCAACCAGCTTCCAGCTGAAGAGGAAATTAGGAAAAGACGATGGAAATGGATAGGACATACATTGAGGAAATCATCAAACTGCATTACGAGACAAGCGCTAACTTGGAATCCTGAAGGGAAGCGGAAAAGAGGAAGGCCAAAGAACACATTACGTCGGGAAAAAGAAGCAGATATGAAAAGGATGAATAACAACTGGAAAGAGCTGGAAAGGATTGCCCAGGACAGGGTTGGATGGAGAATGCTGGTGAGCGGCCTATGCTCCTTCACGAGGAGTAACAGGCGTAAGTATGTGAGTAAGTAAGTAACGAACTTATTTTGTATTCTGTTTTGACTGATTTCTTTCGGAAACTTGACGATCACTAACCATTTTTGCTTTTAACAATTCTTTTTAGCTTACGACACCATCATCTGTTCTTGCTCGTTACAATAATTTAGAATTATGAATTTCGTACAATACTGAATTGTTTTATGGTCGGATTACGCTATTTTATTGATTGATGTAAATCGACTGATGGAATGAAACCCTGTATGTAGGTTTGGTGCAGACCATATTGAGAGTACTGATGTACTGTGTGGTGTTTGAACTATCTCTAATCACTCAGAAAATCGTCCCAATGCACTTAGTATTGCGTCATCTTGACTAGTGTCCACGTTGCAACTCGATCGACAAGATGTGATCAGCGCTAAACGACAATACAAGCATGAAATTAGTCAGTGTTCAGTGATGAATTGATGTAAATATTTGGTCTCTGCAGAATGCTGGTCACAATATGAATACCTTAGAATTATTATCTCATATTATATTACAGAGTGACCCTGGTACCAGTCCTCTAGAGAACATCAGTTTGTTAAGATATCAGTGTGCCTTGTTGACGATTGTCAAGTATTGTTTCCTGAAGACTACATCTAACTAAATAATAATAATACCCACTTTAGCTCCGATCACTGTTCAAGTCACACTTACTTATACTAACTCTGGTTAAATAAAAACATTTCAATATGGCCAATTAAAAATTATCATATTGTTTAACATACTAAATGTGTTGTTGGTTAATTCGAATGGTAAAAAATTACTTGTGTTTATAAACACCTTGATTTATGAAGAAATATGTTTACAGTGATGAAAATCAAACTGAGTATGTACTGATTTCATACTTTGAAATACTTGTTAGAAAACCAGAAGTATTGTTCAAGTGAGTCCGTTAACATCGGATTTCAGTTCCAATTGATTGAAACGTCTAAATTCAACACTTTACTAATTACTTTCGACCATCTATTGTAAATCGACTGATGGAATGAAACCCTGTATGTAGGTTTGGTGCAGACCATATTGAGAGTACTGATGTACTGTGTGGTGTTTGAACTATCTCTAATCACTCAGAAAATCGTCCCAATGCACTTAGTATTGCGTCATCTTGACTAGTGTCCACGTTGCAACTCGATCGACAAGATGTGATCAGCGCTAAACGACAATACAAGCATGAAATTAGTCAGTGTTCAGTGATGAATTGATGTAAATATTTGGTCTCTGCAGAATGCTGGTCACAATATGAATACCTTAGAATTATTATCTCATATTATATTACAGAGTGACCCTGGTACCAGTCCTCTAGAGAACATCAGTTTGTTAAGATATCAGTGTGCCTTGTTGACGATTGTCAAGTATTGTTTCCTGAAGACTACATCTAACTAAATAATAATAATACCCACTTTAGCTCCGATCACTGTTCAAGTCACACTTACTTATACTAACTCTGGTTAAATAAAAACATTTCAATATGGCCAATTAAAAATTATCATATTGTTTAACATACTAAATGTGTTGTTGGTTAATTCGAATGGTAAAAAATTACTTGTGTTTATAAACACCTTGATTTATGAAGAAATATGTTTACAGTGATGAAAATCAAACTGAGTATGTACTGATTTCATACTTTGAAATACTTGTTAGAAAACCAGAAGTATTGTTCAAGTGAGTCCGTTAACATCGGATTTCAGTTCCAATTGATTGAAACGTCTAAATTCAACACTTTACTAATTACTTTCGACCATCTATTGTAAATCGACTGATGGAATGAAACCCTGTATGTAGGTTTGGTGCAGACCATATTGAGAGTACTGATGTACTGTGTGGTGTTTGAACTATCTCTAATCACTCAGAAAATCGTCCCAATGCACTTAGTATTGCGTCATCTTGACTAGTGTCCACGTTGCAACTCGATCGACAAGATGTGATCAGCGCTAAACGACAATACAAGCATGAAATTAGTCAGTGTTCAGTGATGAATTGATGTAAATATTTGGTCTCTGCAGAATGCTGGTCACAATATGAATACCTTAGAATTATTATCTCATATTATATTACAGAGTGACCCTGGTACCAGTCCTCTAGAGAACATCAGTTTGTTAAGATATCAGTGTGCCTTGTTGACGATTGTCAAGTATTGTTTCCTGAAGACTACATCTAACTAAATAATAATAATACCCACTTTAGCTCCGATCACTGTTCAAGTCACACTTACTTATACTAACTCTGGTTAAATAAAAACATTTCAATATGGCCAATTAAAAATTATCATATTGTTTAACATACTAAATGTGTTGTTGGTTAATTCGAATGGTAAAAAATTACTTGTGTTTATAAACACCTTGATTTATGAAGAAATATGTTTACAGTGATGAAAATCAAACTGAGTATGTACTGATTTCATACTTTGAAATACTTGTTAGAAAACCAGAAGTATTGTTCAAGTGAGTCCGTTAACATCGGATTTCAGTTCCAATTGATTGAAACGTCTAAATTCAACACTTTACTAATTACTTTCGACCATCTATTGTATTAAACTTTTCTTCTATCTTCACAACTACACTACTATTATCACTTGTAAACCTTCTTTCAGACGTTTATTATTACGTAGTTTATTACTAGATTGATATATAAATATGCTTCCGATTTCTCAGTTAGTTATGATTTTAATCAATCATAATATGAGTAACAGAAATGAGCAAGGAATTCGTTACACTTAGATACAGCCTATTCGGAAAACCATCATTCACTAAACGTGGTGAACACTACTTGTCTCAGTTACACGGGTAAACTACGTGATAGTTGAATTCATGGGTCAATTAAATCTTCACCAAAATGAAAATTCTAGTAGCAGTGGACGGCCGTTTCGTCCTAGCATGCAACTCCTCAGCAGTGCGCATCCACGACTGCTCATCGTGAGATTCGAACCCAGGATCTATCGGTCTCGCGATCGAACGCTTAACCTATAGATCACTGAGCCAACATCCGACGATGTTAATGTCTAATTTCAACCAATCCACGAAATTGTGCCACCATCCTCCATTATCTTCAATGAGTTACTATCTCACAACAGACCCAGGTTTTCCATAGTTGTTTAGTTTCAATATATATATATATATATATATATATATATATATATATTAATCAAGTATGGATAAGTTATTGATTGTCTGTATATTACAACCAATGGAAGAATAGATTAAAAATGATGTGCAGACATGAGCTCAATCAGACTCACACGGGAAATTACATAGTGGATTAAGTGTCTAAATTACAGTGAGCGGTAGTTGGATGGAGGGGGTTACTGCACGCAAATAGAATCGAGTTGAAAGCCTTCAGGTGACAGATGGAGTTTTATTGAATATAGTCATTAGTCATAATTTTTCGACAGAATTGTAGTCGATTCATATGGTGTTATATTTAACAAATGAATTCAGTCACTATATTTCCAGATTTAGATGAAACGTGTAAAATACCTAGTATGTAATGCATAATCACTTATAGTGATTGAGTGAAAAATGCACGGCATTTAGGAAAGTTCATTACCTCAATCGAAAATTTAACTTATATATTATTATAGTGAGTAGTATTGCTGATAGAATACGATGGTCAAGATTGATAATTTCTTCGGTCACATTAAATCTCACCGAGACAGAATTACACTAAGTATCCACAAACTTTACTATTGTTTTGTTTGATGCGTCCCAGCCCCGCTATCTAGAGGGAGAAGTCCAAGCTTAGAATGGGAAGTATATTCTGCAAACAACCAGAAAACGAGCGATCACAAAAAACAATTTTAAAACGTATATATATATATATATATATATATATATATATATATATATATATCGAGCTTTTAAGCATTTTATCGATAAGTTCGTCAATAGACTATGTGCGTGGGTGGTAAGAAATGCCCACGCATACATCTGCATACAAGCTCCACAAGATAAAATTACAAACTATGAGTTTTGGGGATCTGTCGTCCCCAACATTTATCCAGAAAATTTACTGTATAATCTAACTACAATATTCAGAAATTAGAACAGAATGTGCTTTGTGGACATTAGTGTGTTTATGAAGGTAACTCCGCCACAATTTTATAATATTTTCAAATTAATAAATGGATTGGTTGAAGTTAGATATTAACAACACTGGATGCCAGCTCAGTGGTTTAGAGGTTAAGCATTCACGCATGAAACCGATGAGTTTTGGATTCGAGTCCTACAGGCGGGATCGTGGACGTACACTACTGAGGAGTCCCACAATAGGAAGGAACGGTCATCAAGTACTTGCAGATTTTCTATGTTGGTTTAGCTTCAATTGACTCATGAAATTAACTATGAAATTACTATAATATCCACAAAAATGCCTTTCTTAGAATTATTGTATTTGTTGGAATATGTAATATAATTTCAAAGATCAATGCCTTAAAATGAGAGCTTAGTTTCTAAATATCCAGGATTTGATAGTAGATAAGGTTTAAAATACATATTGAATATTTACATAGATATTTATTAGCGGTTATTTTAAAAATAACTATTAATCTATAAATATAATAAATATGATATTTCTGTCAAAGATCCCGAAGATATTGTGTGAAGGTAGGATTTCATTTGTTATTATTATTATTATGCAGGAATTAAAACAGATCTATCCAAATCAACTTGTTATGTTTCTCTTTCATGGTTTGAACAATATTTAGATAAATTGTAATGAAAATTTTCACCTAGTTTTCTAAAGTACTATGAATCATTGTGAGTTGTCTTGTTGCAGAATTTGTGATCCATGCATTATAAAAAAAAACATATCATTGACGAAAATTTGTAGACCGCTGTGTTAAACAAATGCGAACTCATCTGATTTTATATGTCAAATTGTTACTAAACCATCTCTTAAACTAACTGATTTCTCATCTCACTATTTAATCAGAATTTATTCTTCATCAAGTGATCATAATGACTTAATTTTCTACTTAGATTACTCAATAGTTAGAATGACAGTTGAGAGGGAGAGAGAGAGAGTTATATCGAAGTAAAAGCATTCTGAATTTCGAAAAGTAGTTATCCAGATATCTCAAACTGATAATTGTACATTCTATTTCTCAGTCGTTTTTATTTATTACTTAGTTGATCGATCTCCATCTTTTTGTGGACACCTAGATATTGAGATCGCTTAATATTTTCTAATATGTTGAATAATAAACAGCAATAAAGGCAGAAATATTCATCCCATGCAATTTAAGATTGATATCAAAAGGGTCTTTGTGGATATCATAGTAATTTCGATGGTTGAGATCATGAGTCATGATATCCACAAAAACCCTTGTGATACTAATCAACATATGCTCACTACTGACTGGCTCAAGATGTACATCCTAGATTTCCAGTGAGAAGCAGTGACCAGTGGAGTTCAACCAGGTCAGTTGTAAGATGGTAACTCATTGATGACAATGATGAATGTGTCGCTCAATTACGTGGACTGGTTGAAGTTAGATATTAACATCGTTGGATACCAACCAGCTTAGTCGTGTTTTGGTTAAGCGCTCGCTTGCGAGACTGATAGGTTCTGGGTTCGAATCTCACGAGGCGGGATCGTGGATGCGCGCTGCTGTGGGGTCGTATACTAGGACGAAAAGGCCGTCCAATGCTTCCAGGTTTTTCATGTTTGTCTAGCTTCAATTGACCCATGATCTCAACTATTGGAAATTTAATATTGATCAGTCTAACGTAATAGACAACCATCTAGTTATGAAAGTGATATTTACTAAATATATATTATAAACTTCACTTGGTAATCAGCGTTCGAAATATATGTTAGTACATTGTGCTTGATACCTCAATTTTCTCTTATTCCTTGTATATCCCATAACGAAGGTATATATATTTCTAGTTAACTAACAAACATTAACACTGACTTCTTTGTTTCAATATTGCTATTAGCTTGTAAATTTTTATCACCTGATGTTTTTAGTTGTCAGATAGATGTGAGTCACCATGAATGCAAGTCATTACATAATTTGAATGTTAATTCACGTAGAAAATGCATTAAAGTATATAGTTTTAAACTCACTTGGTATTGTTTTGCTTGTATCGTCCGACTGAAGTTTAGGATTGCAATTGATCAGTCTGTTATTGACATATGTTCATATTGTGCGTATGCCTCGATATTGCCTTAAATCGTAAGCTTTTATAAGCGAAGATGGATAGTGCCTAGCAGTGGAATCCAGGACGCGCATCTCGTCCTATTCGGAACCCATCAGTTAGATGTACCTGCATTTCAAAGTTAACTCAGTAATTTAGATATTAAAATTCGTCTTGAATACACTGTATGTTATATCCCGATGAGAATAATGAATGGTAAGTGATAGAATCTGTTTCTGGACTAATACTATACGTATACTTTTATTGTATAATTGTTAAGTAACTAAATTATTCATATTCGTGTTCCTTGTATTATAAGCTTTATTTTGATCTATGAACTATTATTATACGATTTACCATTCTTAAGTTTTTCCCAGTTTATCAATTACTACCTCTCACATCCACAGCCACTTTTGGCTAAATGTTAAACAAATGTTATTTTCTATTTTATGGTACGATGTGGTCTGTTTGGTTTGCATATAAACCCAGTACGTTCGAAATATAGGATTCATATCGTGGAGTCTGAGATTGGTGTTCTGGACTTAACAGGCAGGGTTAGGCAAGGACGCAGGACCGGTAAAGACTCTAGACTGCTTGTACAGGTTTTATACGTCATTGATCCGATCGATAAATCACTGTTCTCTGATTAGTGGTATCATTACGTTATAGGACATAGGGCACAAGTTATAACACTGTACTTCTAACAAAATAGTTTGATTGTTTAATGATGTATTGTTATACTCATGAAATACTTTTAAGTAGCATTTCTGTTTTTTAGACCTTTTTTCAGATTAAAAAGAGTGTGAAAGCGTCAAATTATGCACACTTATGATCTCATGAAAGGTATAATAATAACAATCAACAACTAGACAACTGAAAATTGACACTATGAAAGGGTTAGGAGTGATTCTGTTACTTTTGGCATGGCATTGAGGTGGCTGACAGAATAATATTGAATTCAGTCATCAATCCTTCATCAAGAAATTGTAAAGAGGATTTAGTAATTTCGACTATACGAAACAATAAGCGCTATGGAAAAAAAAACAGTCCATTCACATGACACTAAACTTTGTTAAATAATGAATGCAGTCACTACTTTTCGAGATTTATCTGAAACTTGTAAATTACATCGTAAGTAATTCATTATGATTTATGGTGATTTAGCAACTGAACTATATATTGTAAATTAGAAGACCAATCAATATGAATAAAAACGTAGCCTACATATTCTTATAGTAAATGACGTCTATTATGGAATACAATGGTAAAGATATACATTAATGATTTCGCTAGATATATCTAAGATCAGTTTGATGGAACTAGACTTTTTATCCATACATGAAATTCTTGTATCTAAATACGGGCGATCATATGAAATCTCCAGTTATTTTTATATTACTTACTATATTTATATAGTACATGGATTTTTCATAATGTTTTTCTTCATATGATTTAAAAAGGTTAACTGGTCTCTGTAAGAATGAAACGCTCATTTTAGCTCCCATCGCTGTCCATACAACAAACGCACTTGAAGAAACATTCCTGACAATTAAACTTTGATTTTTTTATTTCTTGATCAATCTTTGAGATAAATATCGAGTGGTCGCCAACTATAATTTAACAGTCAAGTCAATCAACATCTAAATAATGTACATTCTTTTCGCTGCGTATTGCCAGCAACCACGAAATCTCTGATTGAGCCTTTTGTAACTTGTACAGTGAATGGTCGTAAACGTTTCACAAACGTGCCTGTATAGGTCATGCGATTAATTAACGTAATGATCTGTTAAAACAAACAGGGAAACAGATAACTTGTTGAAATATGTAGATGGTAGGAACAGGTAGCCCAGATATCTATGCTAAAACACTGGTTATTTGGAAAGTAAAAAGTTTATGGATAACAATACATTTTCTTTTGTGTAACCATTTATTGTCACAAACTGAACTCATAAATTGTCAATATTGACAGATAAACAGTAGTCTAATATGGTTTTAATTTAAACAAAATAATCAAGACAAAATACAATGAGTGTGATACTTAGTTTCTCTTTATGAACCTACACAACAACATGACTCGTTTTGGAACGAAAAGTTGACAATAATATACAATTGTATGATAAGACTCAGTCACTACTTTCAGGTTTCTAGTGTGAGTGATTTTGTTTGAATGGACCTCAGCTTGTATATATATATATATATATATATATATATATATATATATATAATCCTGCCCCTCGCGGGATTCGAACCCAGGACGAAACGGCCGTCCAGTGCTTCCAGGTTTTCCATGGTGGTCTAGCTTCAATTGATTCATGATTTCAACTATTGAAATAATTTTATTGTTAGCTAATATTACATAAAATCTTAGTTTTGTGAATCAACAAATTAATATCAGACAATATAATATTGAGATGTAAAAGAGTTATTTTGTTTATTGTTTTGTTACTAATCAAGTAGTCAGTAACCAGTTTTGTTTCTCATCTTGTAAATAAATATAAATTTCTCTAAACACTATTTTATAATCTGAAAGAAAAGTGTTACTGAGTAACTGAAGTTCTTTTAGTTAATTACTATAGTTGTTATATTAACAAATAATGTTGAGTTGTTGGAAAAGATTTGAAGCTCAGATGGATAATTTTAATGGAGTTTTGTTCTCTAAGCTGGGTGGTTTGGTCGTGGGTCTTTCATTGTTCTTTTGAAGGACAACATCAGCACAAACTTCAGGTAGAGGTTAAGTATTCGAATTTCTCCACATATGACTCAGAGCTTGTCTTTTAGGACTCTATCTTTATTGGTTGTTATTGATCTTAAACCTGTCATTCTTTATTTTGGCTGTATCTCCCATTGGTTTGATTTTTGTTCTTTTGTTTGTTCATAATTTTTCTGATTAGTTGATAAATTGGATCTATTTTAATGTGCTTGTTGACTGCTAATTGATCTGTGTGTCAAGCTTCTGAAAATTCTCTAGTGTTTTTAGAATTGCCTCTATCCAAGATCTTCACATTTTCCCAGTCGAATGTGTGTCCGCAGTTGTCCACATGCATCGATATAAATAAGGATATGTCATGGCATCTGACCGCTAATTGATATTCATGCAGGCAAAGATAGAGAGTGCGTCCACTTTGTCCGATGCACGGTTTTTCGCAGTTGGCACAATTTATTATCTTGATGTTCGGTTTTTTGCCATTTCGTCCTTTGGTTTGCATAGGATTGATTGTAGTAATTTTGTTGGTTTGTGTGCTACGCCTATTCAGAAAGGCTTCAACAATCTCCTTGTAGTTACCGATATGCCTTTTATATATGGTAGGTTAATGCGTTTGTTGGTTTCTGTACTTGACTTTGTTTCTGATTATAGGTTTGGCTGATATTTTTGACAGGTTTAAGGTCAACCAATAAAGATCGAGGTCTACAGGACAAGCTATGAGCCATATGTGGAGAAATTCGAACACTTCACCTCTACCTAAAGTTTGTGCTGATGATGCCGATCAAGAGAACAATGAAAGCCCCACGATCAAACCATCCAGCTCAGAGAACAAAACTCCATCAACAAATGATGTTTATAATCACGAGGGTTATTGTTCATAAGTTAGAAAACATTAACTCTGAATGATTTACAGCTCTGTTAGTGTTTTCATGAGTAGTGGATAATAATACAAATATCTGGCGTTACAATTTACTTCCAGTGTATTGCATACATGTGTAGACGTTACCTTAAAGAAACTAGTAATAATTTTTCTGCTTTATTTGATCATCAATGAAACCTAAGCGTTTAAAAGTGAATTTTTAACTGTTTATCAGCCATCTGGAATCTTCAAATAATTATTTAACAGATTGTCACATTTGAAGAGATTACGAGATCCCCTAAAACCGGTGAACGGAACGAAAGTTATCAATACAACAACAGGACAAGCTAAACTATCCACTTCACCTCAGCCCTGCTAACTAGAGAGAGAAGACTAGATTCCACAAGCACGAACGTACAAGCACACAATTCGAAAGTATATGTACAGTATAAAAATGTCCTTGGAAAACGTCACACGAAGAAGAAACGAACCAAAGACAGTTAAGGTCCTTCCAAGTGGGAAATACAATAGGAAGATAAAAATGAGCGCTTTTGGCACAAACATGAAAAATTCAAATTTTCAAATGAAAATTTCTAGAGCTCTAGCATCCTCAACACAGATAACAATGTTTTTCTCATGTAAACACAAAAAGAAATAAGTAATATCAACGAATTCCATTAGAAAGTTTTACAATGTTTCAATACTTCATATTACATTCATTCAATCATTTGCGATATGGTTAGAAAACCAGTTTGTTGTTGTTGTTGAGCAATACAGTAGTATTTTTGTGTATTATACTTTTATAATTTTACAAGAATATATCAAAGTTTTGTTGATTAGACATTCTCTATATCATTTACAATATGATAGTAACTATACACATAAACAGTAGTATGATATATTTTATTTTGTTTAAATCTCTGTTGTTTACCTTGTTTCATAATGACAAGTTTTATATGGTTAAAGTCAATGTAATAGACCTGAAATCGTTGAGATAAAATGTTTACAGATTAGTATCACAAAGGGTTTTGTGAAGATTGTAGTAATTTCAGTAGTTGAAATCATGAGTCGATTGAAACTAATCCCACAATAAAACGAAATGGCCGTCCAATATTTTAAGGTTTTTCATAGTGATCTAGCTTCGATTGGCTTAGGATGTCAACTATTGAAATTATTTACAGATTATTAAACTTTTAATTTAAATTATATTCGAAAGCATTTTCTAAAATATAATTATAAGAAGTAATTCTCTACAAGTGTAATTCTAAACTATTCTCTAGACTGTCGAGCACAGAGTCTTAGCTTAGCCAAAGTTAGAGCAAATAAGCTATTTGACTTGATAAACTTTATTTGTTTCTAAAACGCAAATTAACACTGTTAGTATACAAATAAACAATACACTCTCTTAAACGAGGAAAAGGAGAGACATAAATAACATATCGAACAGTAACTAGAGGATAGGAAAAATGAATCAACGAAGCGAACATTGAGATCATGAGTCAATTGAAGCTAGACAAACATGAAAAACCTGGAAGCATTGGACGGCCTTTTCGTCCTAGTATACGACCCCACAGCAGCGCGCATCCACGATCCCGCCTCGTGAGATTCGAACCCAGAACCTAACAGTCTCGCAAGCGAGCGTTTAACCAACTAGACCACTGAGCTGGTCGGCATCCAATGGTGTTAACGTCTAACTTCAACCAGTCCACGTAATTGAGCGACACATTCATCATTGTCATCAATGAGTTACCATCTTACAACTGACCTGGTTGAACTTCACTGGTCACTGCTTCTCACTGGAAATCTAGGATATACATCTTGAGCCAGTCAGTAGTGAGCATATGTTGATTAGTATCACAAGGTTTTTTGTGGATATTTGGCGAGGAGGGATCGTGGTCTAGCTTCAATTGACTCATGATCTCAACCATTGGAGTTACTATAGTATCCACAAAAACCCTTTTAATGAAACGAACATTGTTTTATAATGAACATAAAATTGTGATTGGTGAATAAACAAGGCATAGTCATACAAGGTCAAAGAAATTTAATGTGGTGATAGGCGTTTCATATTATCATTGGTGGGTTCGTTTTTTCGATCACAATTTACAATAATAGCAATCAATCAATTATCAAATAATGATGTCACAGTTGAAGTTTCATGTTTGTTCAAGAACATTACATTTCTCTATTGACCAATTAAAAGGTGTATCGGATAAAATATAGTGTGTAGATGTGTATAAAAATCATTTAAACTTTTATTAATTAAGAAATTACCATGGATATTTTGTACGTAGCAACTCTACTGTTTATCTTGTGTAAGATCAAATTACGTATTCATCCTTTTGTGTAATTATTTTGTTTACTTCACCATTACATATAATTCATCTCATTAATTATACTGATCACCAATTATTGTGCATATCTGTTCCATTACATTCACTATGTATCTCACTCTGAGAATTGTCAAGTATTCTTTATAAGCCTCTCATAATGCTGATAGTCCGATAGCATATTTCAGTCGAAAACTGCTTATTTGGTGAATAAAAGGACATTCATTTTTGAATGTATATTTAAAAGTAAATCAAATCTCAAATAGAATGAAAATGGAATGTGGCTAGCAGTGGAATTCAGGATGGATGTTCCGTCTTATTTTGGACTCATTAGCTGTATAAACCAGCACCTCAGAGTTGATGTTCACCCTGTGAATTGCAACCAGTACCTTTCAGTTCAGATGTCAATACGCTACCCAATTTGTCCGGATAATCCTTCACTTGTTTAACATGTGTAATTTTTAACTTGATATGTAATCCTTTAGGTTATTCCTTCTTGGATTACAATATTAGTCAAATTCCATTTATTTTATATCAACCTATGTCAAAATGACTATATCGTGGCACAGGGTAAACACGTACCAACTAATACCGATCAAACTTTTGAAAAAAAATATCAACAAAGTGATCATTCAAACCACTACAAGTTTTATTTTAATGTATCAGTCACGATCGATCAATTCAACAAAGGTTTTTGTAAAACTTTAGAGTTAAACATAAAAAGGACGTTATATTTTCAGATTTCCTGTGTCTTCCGTCTTCTGATGCTTCTTATTTGTTATGTAAGTTTATTTAACAAATATTCACTAGGTTAATTTGTGTGTATTTATATGAACTGAAGAAATACCTCAAGAATATAATAAACCTTTCACCAAACTAGAAACCATTATTCGAAGTTTATTTTAATCACAGCTGATATCAGTAAGATCTGGAACGGTTTGCCCAGAACAAGGTTGGTTAAAAAGTGCTGGTGGGTGGCCTATGCTCCTCCACGAGGAGAATAGGCGTAAGTAAGTAAGTGATATCAGAATAGGTCCACATTCTTCTGACTAAAAATCCAAAATCTAAAAGTATCTGTATAAATAATGTTACTTTTCAGCAATGGACTACATTTTCAAACCAGTTGTTTATAAATAAAATTACACTATTATGTAATTTTGACTTGATAAAGAAAAATGAAAAAGAAACAGTGGTGTAATGATTACTCAATTGGGATTTTTTAAATTTAATGTTGCATAAGTAAAGAACTTTGAAAGATTTCCTAAAGCTACTGTCTCTTAGAAAATTGCACAACAATACTAAAATATCAGAGAAACTGAGAGACTTTCCTTAGGGTGCAATATGGAATGACAAAAATTTGAATACTACAATTGTAAAAGGCAATAAATTCAAAAGACCTAGATCAGTATAGACTCCTTTGGTATTGATTACTTGAATCTTCCCATCGACGTTTAGGACTTCAATTGATCAGTCTCTTATTGGGATATGTGGCTATGAGGACTCAGTAGCTAAGTAGATAACGCGATGGTGGTTGAAGCAAATGGTACTGGGTTCGAGTCCCAGAGTGAACATCAACTCTGAGATGCAGATACATCTAGCTGACGGGTCCAAAATAGGACGAGCTGAGCGTCCTGGATTCCACTGCTAGCCACCATGCATCACTGCTTAGATCAGTATAATTGAGGGATCAAAAAACTGTTGGGAAGCTGTTCATTTGCGAGCAACTCTAATTATATTAATATAAAGTTATATGAAATGATGTTATTTTCATATACATGAATTTGAAATATCGTTGAACTGAAGACTTATGTGATGAAAATGAACAATAGTTTAATCATTTGTCATAATCACATGAATTTAAAATGGTCTCTCATAAACTTCTGGCAAGGTTTAACTATAATGTTAATAATTAATATGGTGACCAGACAAAAATTTATTTTCAGAAGGGGTTTTGTGGAGATTGTAGTAATTTCAATGATTAAGATCATAAGTCAGTTGAAGCTAGACCACCATGGAAAACCTGGAAGCACTGGACGGCCGTTTCGTCCTATTATGGGACTCCTCATCAGTGCGCATCCACGACTTCGCCTTCTGCGAGATTCGAACCCACGACCTACTGGTTTCGCGGCTCAGTGGTCTAATGGTCAAGTGCTCGCGCGCGGAACCAGTAGGTCGTGGGTTCGAATCTCGCAGAGGGCGAGGTCGTGGATGCGCACTGATGAGGAGTCCCATAATAGGACGAAACGGCCATCCAGTGCTTCCAGGTTTTCCATGGTGGTCTAGCTTCAACTGACTTATGATCTTAATCATTGAAAAATTTATTTATATAAAAAGCCGTTTTAAGTATTCATAAAAGCCGGTGGGACTATTATTTTTGAACATATCAATAACATTTCAGACAATGCTCTTGGGATATTTACGTGACAATCACTTATTCACATTTCTAAATAGAAATGTGACATTAAAGTCTATGCCAATTCGCAAAAATCACCCCAACGTTAAGTCCTAACCCTGATTGTTGATATTAATTCTTCATGCAAACTTGTAACGATAATCTAAACGTATCAAATGGCTGATTTTTCTCGAGGTAACTGTAGAATCGCTCAAATATAGTCCATAAGTTATAGTCTTGCCTACTTTTGTACCCTTTATAAAAGTAAATATGTTAATCTAAATAAATTAATAATGTGGCTACGTTAATTGGTAAATATCTGTGAATGAATTTATGTAGAAGAGTCATCGAAGCAGCATATTAGTACCGACCATGAAATGTATATGGCTTCACTTACCTCTTATTATTGAGAAAATATTTCTTACCATCATAGGTGTGTTGGGTTTTACACGCTTTTGCCCAAGTAAGTTACCTTAATTATTAAATGGAGTATATTTTTTGTTATGTACTTATTTCAAGATAGGTTTCAGATGTGTTACAACTGCTTTAAATGTTCCTTTAAAAAAATCTCCGTTCATAACATGAAAATAACCATGTAAACAAGGGGCTGATGGATTTCTGTTTGACTTGGTCTTAATTTCTGAATGATAAAATGTTCAGCTTAAAAGATATACCCCCATCAACCATTTTTATTTCTCAGTATATAGGGATTTGTAGAGATTGTAGTATATTCAAAGTTGAATTCATGAGTCGATCTAAGCTAGATCATTGAAAACGTGGAAGCACTAGACGGCTGTTTCATCCTGGTATAAGGCTCCCTCAAAAGTGTATATCCATAATATTTATTTAGAGACGGTATCAAAATTCAATAATCTAAGTATGAAACCGTCTTCACGTTAAGTCATACTAAGAAGATTAATATGGAAATCTTTCAACAGCTTCTGATACTAATCAACATATGCTCACCATTGACTGACTTCAAGAGGTATATCCTGGAAATCTAGTGAGAAGCAGTGACCAATAAAGTTCAACCAGGTTTGTTGTAAGATGGTAACTCATTGATGACAATGATGAATGTGTCGCTCAATTACGTGGACTGGTTGAAGTTAGACGTTAACACCATTGGATGCCAACCAGCTCAGTCGTCTAGTTGGTGAAACGCTCGCTTGCGAGACTGATAGGTTCTGGGTTCGAATCTCACGAGGCGGGATCGTGGATGCGCGCTGCTTTGGGGTCGTATACTTGGACGAAAAGGCCGTCCAATGCTTCCAGATTTTTCATGTTGGTCTAGCTTCAACTGACTCATGATCTGAACTATTGATATTAGGCATTAATATTTGTCAGTACATCGGTTGTGAACATCTGAAATATAACAAACATCACCTCCATTAAGGTTTAAAAGATATTTTATTAACGTAAGTCATCGTTTGATAGTCATTAATTTTATTCAAGCAATAAATCTGATTGAATTTCTTTAATTATCTTTTTTATTTGATTACAATTTGCTGTCCTTCTTATTTATTTTGAATCAAAAGAGTTTACTATTATTACTTAGAAAACGTAGAAATCTTTGTTTGAAAGATGTCGTGAAAAAAGTAATTTCTATGAACTCATATAATTTGAATTATTGTATAAACTTATTTCAGTCAACATTACATGTTGGGAATTTTTACACAGATAACATTATTTTACTAACATTACTAATTTCCTACACTGTATTTGCTTTAAACTACTTCATTCTATTGGAATATTAATTTACATTCACAACCATAGAACCTGAAGAGAAACTACTGGACGTCACAATAAGTTTCTCACCTATCAATACCATAGTATACCCGAGTTTAGTTAATTTTTGGAATTACAATCCAAAACATTTATTAATTCATCGTAGTATGTTTTGTATCTTCCAAGCACAAGTGTGTTATTTAAAAATACTAGGAAACTAGACTAGAGTGTTATATCCCGACAAGAATAATGAATGGTAATTTTGGGATCCATTTGTGGACCAATACTAAACGTATATTTTTATCGTATAATTGTTAAATAACTAAACTACTCATATTCATGTTCCTATTATTATAAGCTTTATTTTTACTTATGAACCATTATTATACGTTTTATCATTCTCGAATTATGCCCTGTTTATTAGTCACTGCCTCCCACATTCACAGCCACATTTGGCCAAATTTTGTACAAATGTTATTTTTAGAACAACATGAGAAATGTTATTTTCTATTTTATGCTATGTTGTGGTCTGTTTGATTGGTATATAAACTCATTATGTTCGAAATATAATGACTCATATTGAAGAGGCTGAGATTGGCGCTCTGGACTTGACTGGCTGAAAGCAGGACCAATCAGAACTCTAGGCCGCTCGCACGTGTTTTACGCGTCCATGGTCCGATCGATAATTCTCCGCCCTCTAATCGGTGGCCCAATATATAACATATAGAAAGCTTGATATTAAAGTATCTAACAGCTGATTACATATTTGTACATTTCACATGGTGGAACTTTTAATAAGTTGGCAACAAAATAATAAGCTAAAGGTTTTAACTGTATGTTCATCACTATGAAATGACATTATTTTTCACACATAATAAATATGATAACTGTTGCATAAAGTAATGATATTTTCGTTTATTTCAATATAGTTACTTTAACCGTAAGAATTAAATGTTACTTTTTATTTGCATACCTATATCTGTAGCATTTAGGAGTTAATAAAGACTTAAGTGTGTCATGCAGTGGAATTCACGACGCACATCAACTGAGTAAATATAAAGAGGAAATAAACATATTTATCATATAATGAGATGAATATCTCACCTGCTAAATAAATGTGTCATTATTATCTAGTAGATAATGTATTCTAAAATTTAAATTGAATAATACTAACTTGAAATCTGAGTAACCATACCATTATGGATACAAGTAACTTCATTGAAAACTCTTAAATATAGCAATATGAATGCAAATCTTATTATTGAGACTAAAACATGAGAACATATTCTCTGTTATTCATTTTTATCGACATTTTCCGTAAATTTCAGTTCAGTCTCATGTTTTATTATGTAAAATTACATTTAGTTAAACCAATGTTTTTAATACAACTGTAGTTGAAACCAGGTTTCGACTGCTAGTTTGCACACTTACATAATCTATATATACCATTTAGTATAAACTTACATACAAATGATGCAATAGTAAAATGCTTTTTATAAAACTTAGTCGTAAATCTTTTTTCATCATATTCCCATCATAGATACAATGTATTCATTTTTAAAAAGGTAGATGTATGAAACCACTTCAAGTGTTTTTATGTATCTTATAAAGTTTGTTATCAAGTAAATCTACTTGGTATTAAATGTCTTTAAACACTTCTTCGTTTTTATTCGAATTTCTCGTTCGTAATTATTCTAGTTCTTGTCAGTATAACTACTCAAACATGTGACTGATACCTGAAATGTTAGATGTTTGTGTGTAGTCAGTGAAGAAGTCTAGTGAGGATAGCCAATTCTTATTGTTTATTTTAAAATCACAGAAAACCTTGATAAAATACAAAAACCATACATCAAATACATCATTTACATATGTTCCATGAAAAGCTACTATTTTTGACATACTGTGATATAATTTAAACATCCAAACCCCACAGAAATCTGTCTTGATTCCTATCACATAAAACTCATTGTAAACTCAAAGAGATTTTCTTACAATGCTTCATTTTAAAGAATTTTCACTCCTCTAATCCATCTGTCAAGTGTTTGAGTTTGTCGGGAAATTTTGTAATACAACAACCCAAAAAAACACTTATGGTACTCATGAGTCGATCAATGTTAAACCATCATCAAAAACCTGGAAGCACTGAATGGCCGTTTCGTTCTAATATTTGACCCCTCAACAATGTGTATTCACGATCCCGCACTCGGGACTCAAACACAGGACCTTCGGTCTTGCTTTGGAACCTTTGGCGTTTAAGCGAATGGGTCGGCATCTAAGGATGTTAATGTCTAACTTCCATCAGTCCATGATATCGCGTAAACATTTATTGTCTTCGGTGGGTAGCGACCTCACACCAGGCATGATTGAGCTCCACTGCTCTCGGCTTTTGACTAGAGCTACACGAATTCCCTCTCGAAGCTGGTCACTAGTGACCACGTCATAATTTTCAGTATGGGGTTGTGGTTAAACATGAGAAATAAACTCAGTGTTTTAAAGGTAAGCTTTCGCGTGCAAGACCGAAGTTTTTGTGTTCAACACCCGTGAACTGGGTCGCCGATGCCCGTTGTTGAGAAGTCCCATATTAGAAGGAAACGGTCGTCCAGTACTTCCAAGTACTTAATGGTGGTCTAACATTGATTGGCTAATTATTTCAATGAAAATAAACAATCTCCACAACCCTATAGTGATGAATATGATACTGTCACAGTTTGGGTATGTGTGTCGAAACTGAGAACTGATACGATGTAATTAATTACTGTTGATTACCAAACCAGAACAAAAGAACAATTACGCTTATGGCATTCCGACTCATGAATTGTAATTTTTTAATCGACATGATGTTAAACCACCATTGAAAACCTGTAAACACTGGACGGCCGTTTTGTCCTATTGTAGGACTTCTCAGCAGTGCGCATCCACGATCCCATTCGTGGGATCCGAACCAAGGACCTCCAGTCTCGCGCGCGAACGATTAGCCTACTGGACCACTGAGCCGGCATCCAACGGTGTTAATGTCTAACCTCAACCAATCCACGAAGTTGCGCAACCATCTTCTATTGTACTGAGGTAGACACCTGTTTTTACCCGACACGGATAAGCTCCACTGGTCACGACTTCTCATCCGAACTCCGAGAATTTTCTCACGAAGTTAGTCACGAATTGTATTCATCTGAAATGTAACGTACAGTAAGTGTCAAATTAAACCTCCGTCTTAATATTGTTGATAAGATATTAAAAGCAGTTTTGGTCAACTCTGTTGGGGACGATAGATCCCCCAAACTCACATTTTTTAATTTTATCTTATCGATTAAATGTTTAAATATTTTAATGGCAGTCGATTGACGAATTTATTGATGAATGTTTAAATATTTATATGACAGTATCGATTATATATATTTGTATAAATACGCTTGATTTGTGTGCCTGATTGACCTGATATTTGCTGGTTGCCTGTAGAATACACTTCCTACGTCCTACCAAGACTTCTTGATCGAGTTAGCTGAGTCGGGGACAACGGACCAGAATAGCCTATCGAGTCTCTGAATCCTTGATACTTCGTTCCGTTCCGAGTGAGCGAATCAGTAGTAGCATTCAAGCTTAATGAACCTAGCAAACTCACAGGACATTAATGGTTATTTTTAAATGGATAAAGTCTGATTGCTGCGCTCATCACCTTAAATAGCTACTATGAAGAGAAATTAATGTCAACAATTAAAAATAGGTTTTTTTGTTATCTCAATTCAATCGCCTAAAAATACCAGAATTATTTATAAATGACAATAATAAACTAAATAAGAACTTTCGTCTAAATTTGATCGATTAGTTTCACAGTATTTGGGCGCCGAGTTAATGTGAGATATTAAAGAGGAAGAATGCATTTGTAAAATCTCACCGAAAGAACTTGAAATCCAAGGTTTCGCCTGGCAATCTGATCCGAGCTTTTTTAAGGAAATATCATCAAACATCAAAATTATCGAATATAAATAGGTACATGATTCTCCGGTTTACTGTATTCTGAATAGGTCATTCAATCAACGTTCACAATGATTAAAGTAGGTATTTACATTTGTGTGTAAGAGACATGTGGTGTGAAACGAAGTGTTAAGATAACAGATTGTGTGTATACGTAAGTGAGAAGAAGAAACTTCATTCATTATATATTGTGTTTGTAATGAATTCAACTGTACTATAGAATCATGCAAAACAATGAAAACAGTAACAAATTATCAAGACATCAACTGGTAACACTTCATCATCTTTAAATGACAAAACTTAATCATATAGTAATGATGTAGGACAACCAAAAATATTTATCTACCTATCATAAAAATTACCAATATTTCGAATGATGCATGCATGCATAATTGGGTCAATGGGATGAAGAATGACTGAGCAAAATGGTAAGCAAATACCAACACATCATGGACGAACAAAAGAGAAAGCTAGAAAAAATATCATATCAGAAGGTTTGATAATCTTAACAAAGGCGACTGAGATATCTATAGCCAATAAAATCCAATGAACCAGAGCTCAGTACATGTGATCAATTATGGACACACACACTCAACTGAAAGAATGTTCAAATCTTGGACAGAAAGAACGCCAAGAATAGCAAAGAATTTTTGGAAGCTTGGCATTCAGGTCAATCAACGAGTATATAAAAGTCAATCCAATTTATCAATCAAAAAAGTCATGGACAAATAAAGGACCAAGAATCAGATCAGAGGGAGATAGAGTCATGATAAAAAGGCAGATAATGACAGGTTGAAAGGTAACAAGAGCCATTCAAGATCGATATAGACAGAAGTTGTTAGTCATATGTTGGAAAGTTCGAGTAGATTACATTTACCTGAAGTTTGTGATGATGATGTTAATTAAAAAGACAATGAAATCTTCAAAATTTAACCATCTGGCTCAGGGAATGAAGCCCCACCGAAATTGTGATGAAACTTCAATGGAAATGTGTTAATATGTAAATAAAACATTTACAAACTGTTGTTCTTTTAAAAAATATGAAGAATATTTGAGCGAACTTTATCATCAGGCTCTAAAGTTATAAGTCCATAATTATTGTGATATTTTACAAAGGCCAAAATAAGGCATGTATTAATGAATTTGACAATGTTAAAAATGGTGAACCTTTGCATCTGTTACGACATACATACTTCAAAATTGTGTTAATTGTACGTTAGAAAGGTTATTTAATAAGGGTCACAACGATTTGAAGTAGTGTTCCGTCACGATCAGTAGAATAGTAATATAGCAAACATGAAAATTAGAACAACACATAAAAGCGAACAGTTGATTTCAATTAGATCGTCATCAGGCTTCACTCTAATATACATGAATATTTATACGAAAATGTTAAACCAATCAAGGCAATTTGGGTCAATAATCACAACGAAATAGAATAGGTCACCACACATAATAGGTAAAAGTACAAGTTGATAGTAGGAAGACCGGTGTACTGATAATAAGAATAATAAAATACGATGATAAAAGTCTTATCAGTAGTTAAACGTTGGAAATAAAGGGTCAAACGTGGGTAAATAGACTGGGAATAGTCATCACAAAACGTTAAAATCATTACGTAATAAGAAGTGTGCAAATAATTAAATAGTGAAGAATACAAACGGAAAGAGACGGAAATTGCAAACAAATAATGGATCTGAAAATAAGGTTAATGATAACAAAAATAGAATAAAATAAATAAATAATAACAAAAATTAAAAAGAAAGAAAAAATTGTTTGTTAAGTTATAACTGACCATGGAAGGGATAGGGGGGTCACGAATTTCTTCTGTACATATAGATTGGGGTTATACGTACGAATTCCTATGGCTTCAGCTATATGTAGGAGGCGGGAACAAACTCCCCTGGGAAATGATGGAGGCATATGATAGATTACTGGAAATAATTTCGATTTATCTACAGCATGACCGCTATCAATAAGATGTGCCAAGATAGAACTGCGTATTATCTGGCCCTTTATAACCCTAGTTTATGAATTTCTTACGAATTCTATTTTCAAACCTTTGACTAGGTGAATCTATTATTTAAAAATGGATATACTGATTTTTAATATAATCTGGAAACTGTTTGCAATCTTTTCTCTCGTTACTGTAGATAGTCAGTAATAAGAAATACGTTATAGATGTGTTTTACATATAGGAAATAATTACAAATCTATTGTAGCTCCAGTGCAAATTATTCAATTTTATGGTATAGAAGTGTGTCATAACCAGCAATTGATCTCTCTGTATTGTTATTATCTTCCACAAAATCAAAGATTTGTTCACATTCAATTATCACTCAAAGCTATTATAAGCTAATCATTTATTACCCATTGGACCCTAAATATTCCAAGATCCAACACTACATTTTTAACCTTGTTTCTTACTTCTGTTAAGAGGTAAGCTCATTTTAAATGAAAGATTGGATGACATTTAATGTTTGGTATTCAAATGGGTGACACAGCACATATTTATAGACTATTCATAGTGTTTTATAATTTTAAGAATGATGAAATATATTCCATGTTTTATAACATTTTGAAGTATATAAAGTGATGTAACCTTAATCAATTCATGGTCTCAATCAAAAACTCAACAATCCCATACTGATAAATGTCTTTTTTTAGATTTTAATATTTCGAATAAGTGAACGCAAATATTTAACATTTGGAGATTGATGGAAAAATTTGGATCATTATATGATTCAGGTGGCTTGAAAATGAGTTAGTATATTGATGATGAGTTGTTCAAACAACTTATATTGATCATCGCTAACTATGCATCAGAAGGTGATTAACGAAAGTAAATACAATTTTGTAATATACATGTAAAGATTGCATACCAGATGAGATTGAAAAAAAATCACAATTATACTGTGTTTTCCGTAAGGACGGCTTCCGAAAACTTTGACTGAGCCTCCAAAGACCTTAAATGTGCCGAAGAGTTTCCATCCATTCAGAACGTGATGGAACATTCTAGAATATCAAAGCGCAATGTTACTATTGGATAGTATTGGACAGTAGTATAACATGCTTCTTTGCGGATTGGGTGAATTATTATGTTGATATAACAAACGCTAATATCTAAAAATACCCATAATTTTCCGTACGTTTTGATTCTTAGCCAAAATAACTTCTCCAATCTTCTTATATCTTCTGATTTGCGACTATGGGGTTCTAGACGTTTGAGTGCGGTAGTTATATGTCGTATTCTGCGTTAATCAAGTAGCGAACTTAATATCCTCTATTTAATTAACTATGACAGGTTTCTTTTTATCTTATTATAGTTTGTAATAACAAAAACATTATCAAAGACATTGGTTTATATTAACTTTGTTGCATCATTAACCGTGTAGGTAGTTTAACAAAATGTAGGATATAAAAGGTGAAGTTTAGTGATCATAACTTCAACTATTTCAAATATATCCAAATCATGCTTGAAAACGTATATTGCACGTTGTTCGTATTCCTGAAATAAAAATGAACAGTGTGCGGTAAGCTATAAAATGTATGGATCATTCTGCAACTACATGGGTCATATTTGTCAGTAATTATGGAGTTGAACTTCTACCAAAAGACTCGCTTGTTAACTTAGAGTATGCCGATGACATAGTTCTATTTGGTGAAGACGCTGACAAAATGCAGAATCTGCTAACCACTCTAAGCGACAGTGCAGGCATGTTCGGGATGCGATTTTCTCCCTCGAAATTCAAAATTTACTTCAGGATTGGGTTGCACCGCCACCCGAATTAATGATAAGGAGTGAAGTAGTCGAGTGTGTCGACCGCTTCACTTATCTTGGGAGTCTCATCAGCCCTTGTAGTCTGTGTGACGACTAGCTTTTGCCAACTTGCGTCATTTATGGCGTAGGCGAGATATCCCTCTACCAAGCAGAGGACAGGTTTACTGCGCAGCAGTTCGTTCCGTCCTACTTTATGGCAGTGAAACATGGCCAGTAATAGTAGACGATATTCGTAGGTTACTAGCGTTTGATCATAGGTGTCTTTGAAGCACTGATCGTATATCCTGGGACCACCAAGTAAGTAACTCAGTTGTTAGGAAACGGGTACTAGGTAAGGATGGAAAATCAATTGATGAAGTAGTGAAACTTAATCAATTGAGATGGCTGAGACATGTGTTACGTATGCCCGACCACCGACTGTTCCGACGTGCGATGTTTTCTGGTGTAGGAGTAGGTTGGAAGAAAGCTAGGGGCGGCCAGACCAAAACATGGCACAAATCCATGAAGTCACTGACAAGTGGACTGAGCCATGTTGGTAGGTATAGACTACCTGGTTAGAGACCTGAATAATGTCGCTTAAGTTATTGTTAGCAAATATTTGCACTTTCTGAATACATTTGTTTGTAAACATACAATCTAACATTAAACCATTGAATTATTCTCTATGTTGCATAATTTGAACTCCATGGGTTATAGCCTTTACACAACAATGTATAAAATGATAATCCTGTTTGATAGAGTAGATTCTTGTCCACAGATCTTATAATCATCTACATATTTTTATGATTAGAATTTGGTAAACACTTCATACCCTTACATATAGGATTTTGCTAACATTATTATTATACTACTTATAATTACACAACCTCCCTTTCGTTTCAACCTTCGAGTAATTGACACTCGCATTTATTCTGTTTATACAATTCCAGAAATTCTTCCTTCCGATCAAAACTCATTGCGATTATATGTTGGCGAGAAGACAATTTTTCCTGAGGTAAACTACATATTTCTTTAATTTCTTTTAGAAAATTAAGTCCACAATATGACAAACCTTATAAGTTACAAAACCATCGAAATTCACAAAAACTCAGCCAAATAGCAATATAGTAATCATGTTTATTTAACTAACCTCTTCCGATGCTTAGTTCAACTATAAACAAGAATATTCAATATGTTTAACAAACTTGCTACCAAGTTGAACACAAAAAGTAAATAATTTTCATTCTTTTCAGAAAGAGGTTTTATGAAGTTCGCGATTCAGTCTAAGCTAGACCATCATTGGAAATCTGAAAGCACTAAATGTCCGTTTCGTTCTAATATGGAATTTTTTAGAAATACATATTCACGATTACACACGCGGGATTCGAACCCAGGATTTGAGACGTCCCATACTAGAACGAAAAGACCGTTCAGTGCTTCCACGTTTTCCATGGTAATATAAAGTGGAAATCTATTTATGGAACCGAAATAACCTGAATATTAACAGTTTAGTTATATCTATAGATTTATTTTCTTGCAAATAGTAATAATCCTCTAAATCTTTATATGGTGATTATTATGCATTTTTACAAATCCATTGAATTTTACGTAAGAGGGGTATTTTGTGGATACTGTAGTAATCTCGATGTGAGATCATGAGTCAGTTGAAGCTAGAACACCATAGAAAACCTGGAAGCACTGGACGGCCGTTTCGTCCTAATGTGCGACTTCTCAGTAGTGTTCATCCACGACCCCGCCTAGCGAGATTCGAACCCAGGACCTATCAGTCAATCGAAATCTAATGCTATGATAGGTTTTAACTTTACTTATATATAGTCGATTTAACTGTAAGACGTTTTGTGACTTTTTAATTGTCGTTTCTAATTGAGGCTTAGACATTCGATATCCTATTAACATGAAACTATTACAAAGTTAATTATTCATCATATATACTAGTTATTATGGTAAGTATTATTATTATTATTAGCTTTATACAATATTATATTCTTGGTACAACATAGAATTCCCAACACAAAGTCTCTTAGCAAGTATCTTACTCATCGGTCAATCCTGACGATAAATATTGAGTGGTCGCCAGTCAGAAGTTAGCGTTTCAGGAATCGATATCTGAATAATGTACACTCTTTTCGATGCATAATGCCAGCAACTACTATTTCTCTGATTAGAATTTTTTGTAACTTGTATCATGAAAGGTTACAAACTTTCCATAAAGGCACCTGAATAGATAAACTGATCAACAAACATAATAGTTTGTTAAAACCAATAAGGAAATAGATAACTTGTTGAAATATCTAGATAACAGGAACAGATAGCCCAGATATTCAAACAGGCCACCAATCAACTTATAAATTACTTACATGGAAAGCTATAATAAACAGTATAAAGAAGTACATAATTTTGCAGTAAGAAATCTACATAATGTAACTTATTATTGTACACGAATCTATTTCTGTAGTTCGTTTATACATTCATACAAACAAGATGTTCTGTTTATAAGTATATCTTATCATCTTCATTAGCATAATCCCTCTTCAGTTAGAATAAGATAGTTTGGGAAACTTTATAGCAATTACGCGATCAAGTATAATGATACTGCGAGTTTTGAAATTTCAATGGTCAACTTTCGCTTTAGACATTTAATAAGAACTACTTATCAATAGATTTATATTGTTTTGTGTATTGTTAGACATTAAATCGATTATAAGAATGTGAATTTGTGGAGACTGTAGTAATTTTAACAGTTGAATTTATGAGTCGATCTATGCTTGATCACCACTGAATACCTGAAAAAACGGCATGGCTGTTTCGTTACTAGGCCGTCCAGTTCTTTCTAGTATTTAATGGTGATCAAGCATAGATCGACTCATGAATTTAACTGTTAAAATTAGATTAGTTATCTACACATGTTTAGTGTTTCAGAATAAATATATAAATCTAGGAACTAAATTAGAAACTTGTACGTTAGTTTTACACGCATTAGTTTATTCGAAACTGATTAAGTACTTTTAAAGAAATTCATTTTGTATTGATTGTTTCAATTGATTAGTCCTGAACGGATTGCTTCGATATCACCTTAAGTCAGAAGTATTATAAGCAGAGATGAATGCTGGCTAGCAGTAGAGTCCAGGACGCGTATTTCTTCACACTCTTTACTCGTCAACTGGATGTACCTGCATCCCTAGACTAAGCGGATAACGCGATGGTGTTTGAAGAGAGTGGTACTGAGTGAGTATCCTGGAGTAAACATCAACTGTGGGATAAATCTACATCCAGATGACGAATCCCAAGTTCAACGAAATGAGCATCCTGAATTCCACTATTAGCCACCATTCATCTTTACTTTTAAGGTTTAAGAAGACTGTACAATCCTTGGTTTTCCAAATCAATGCATTTCGCTTTACATTTATTAGCAAATTAGCATATTTATATAATCCTTGTCTTTTTAACTTACTCAGGCTGAAACGAAAAAAAATTTTATGATTAGTTATATAGTAATATCAGTAATAATGATCATAATCAACGTAGCGTAAACTGATTGATGTATAATGTAGTTTTTGATTGAGATCATGAACCGATTGATGTTAGACCACTACTGAAAACCAATCAACGAAGTTGCGCTACCATCTTCTATTGTACTGAGTTAGATATCTGCCCCCACCCGACACGGATTAGCTCCACTGGTCACGACTTCTCACTAGAACTCCGAGGATTTTCTCACGAAGCTAGTCACTAGTGAGCACATGATAACTTCGTGGATTGGTTGAAGTTAGACATTAACGCCATTGAATGCCGGCTCATTGGTTCAGTAGGTTAAGAGACTGAAGGCTTTGGGTTCGAATCCCGCAGGCGGTATCGTGAATGCTCACTGCTGAGGAGTCTCTTAATAGGACGAAACGGCCGTCCAGTGCTTCCAGGTTTTCAATGGTGGTCTAACATCAATAGGTTCATGATCTCAATCAAAAACTTAACAATCTCCACAACTACTAAACTGATATAATGTCATTTTTGGTGTTTGTTCTTCGACAGTGATATTTTAGTTAGCATATATGAAATAAATATCATCAGTACTTACGAAACGGATCTTCTATAGAGTTATGAAAAAGTTGATTTAAGAGACTAATTGTAAAGTTAAATAAATATTTGTCAAATCAGTTTCCTTTTACATGATGTCTATAAAGTAGGATACAGTAACCATAATGTTATAAACCAAAATATATCTGGACAACAATTAGGTTTTTGTTCAAAGAATAAACTATAAGTTCCATTTCATTTCTTCAGGTTCATAAATGTAGAAGAGATGTATATAATTTATGAACAGTTTATAAAGTTATACTGATGCAAACGTAAAGGCAAGGATTGGCACAAAACGGACAGCATTCATATAATTGAAGAACATATGGAACTCAGAACAACTTTCAACCAATATCAAAATCACAATCTTCAGTACGAACGTCAAGACAGTTCTACTGTATGGAGCTGAAACTTCGAGAACTATCACAATCATCATCAAAAGAGTATAAGTATTCATAAACAATTGTTTACGTGAGATACTCAATATCAGTTGGCTGGATACTACTACCAGAAACAGCCTACTGCTGGAGAGAACAAACCAGCTTACAGCTGAATAGAAAATTAGGAAAAGAAATTGGAGGTGGATAGAACATACATTGAGGAAATCATCAAACTACATCACGAGGCAAGCGCTAACTTGGAATCCTGGTGGGAAACCGAAAAGGGGATTTCCTCAATGTATGTTCTATCCACCTCCAATTTCTTTTCCTAATTTTCTATTCAGCTGTAAGCTGGTTTGTTCTCTCCAGCAGTAGGCTGTTTCTGGGAGTAGTATCCGGCCAACTGATATTGAGTATCTCACGTAAACAATTGTTTATGAATAATTATACTCTTTTGATGATGATTGTGATAGTTCTCGAAGTTTCAGCTCCATACAGTAGAACTGTCTTGACGTTCGTACTGAAGATTGTGATTTTGATATTGGTTGAAAGTTGTTCTGAGTTCCATATGTTCTTCAATTATATGAATGCTGTCCGTTTTGTGCCAATCCTTGCCTTTACATCTGCATCCGATCCTCCTTGTTTATCGATGATGCTTCCCAGGTATGTGAAGGATTCTACATCTTTCAGAGTTTCGCCATCAAGAGTGATTGGATTGCTGTTCTCCGTGTTGTATTTGAGGACCTTGGTTTTCCCTTTGAGGCTGCTGCTACACGAGTTGTCGTCATCTGCATTTGTTCGTGTGTATGCGATAGAAGGTCTAGGTGATCTGCGAAGTCCAATTCGTCTTATTGGTTCTGAGCTGTCCATTGTATTTTGTGCTTGCCCTCAGATGTCAACGTCTTTATAATCTAGTCAAACACTAGAAGAATGAGGAAGGCGGAGAGTAGAAACCCTTGTCTGAGTCCGGTCCTTACTTGGAACGCATTTGTCAGCTTTCCTCCATGCACTACTTTGCACTGTGGTCCGTCGTATGAGTTCCAAATGATGTTGACAATCTTCTCTGGAACTCCATGGTGTCGGAGGAGTTTCCATCATGTTCTCCTATCTACACTGTCAAACGCCTTTTCATAATCAACTAAGTTGATGTATAGTGACGAGTTCCAATCAACTGATTGTTCGACGATGATCCGTAGTGTCGTAATTTGGTCTGTGCACAACCAATCCTTACGGAATCCAGCTTGTTGATCTTGAAGTTGAGCATCTACTGCTTCTTTCATCCGGTTCAGCAACACTGTTAAAGACTTTTCCTGGTACTGACAGAAGTGTAATGCCTCTGTGCACCTTGAAACCATACATTATTTGCACATCTACCTTCAGTTGTCTTTTACACACTCCCTTATTTCTCTAGTTCTGTTGTTATTACAATTGTTCTTTGTTTTCTTTCCTATTGCCTTTCATTCAATTTTCTGCTAGCATGCATTCCAATCCTGATCGCTGTTACATAATACTTATATCTGTCAATATAAGTAGCATGCATCACAATATAACAGTATTTTTTGTGCAATTGTAAATTAACTTTTAAGACAATAAAACTTTCTCTAGCACATTCTACTTACGTTTTGTCAAGTAGACTCACTACAACGTTAAAGAAAATTGAAAGCATCAGGAATAATATAACAAACATCAGTACGTTATAGAAAGCTTGTATATAAATTCCTTTGAATAATAATAAGAATATACTTTATAAAAATCACCATTTTAAAAACACACTTTATAAATCAATAGGTGGGGTAATATGAAAACCACTTTCTGACCTATGAATACGAACTACGTAATTTTATTCATTTTATTAAACACATTAGAAGTAAAGATGTATAGTGGCTAGCAGTGGAATCCAGGACTTGTGTTTCGTCCTATTTGGGAATCGTCAGTTGAATGTATTTGTATCTCGGAGTTGATTTTCACTCTGTGACTCGAACTCAGTACCGGTCACTTCAAACGTCATCGCATTATCCACTTGGTCCCAGGGTGAAAATCAACTCTGAGATGCAGGTACATCCAGATGACGAGTCCCAAATAAAATGAAACGCGCTTTCTGGATTCTAGTGCTAGCCACCATACATCTTTTCTTATAATGCTTGTGTCTTAAGGCTATATCGAAGCAATATGCATAGTATGTATATATGCCAATAAGAGACTGATCAATCGCAATCGTAAACATCAATGGGAAGATTCAAGTAAACATTACCAAGTGACATTAGAAGAAATTTAAGAACCTTTTTTCATTTCATGATCTTATTTAAGGATTTCTTGTCTTCAATATAGATAGTAATCTTGTTACCGAACAAAACTTGTATATTTCTAAACTCATCTGTACAAAGCAGAGTGTACAACCAGTATGGAAAGTTGTTGATTGTAGATCATTCATTCATGTTTAGGTTGTAACTTACTACTATGCATTTATATGAAAGATAATTCACTATTTTGTTTGCAATATGTCTAATTGTGTATAAAGATAGAATTCAGTGATTGATATTTATTATACCATTTAAAGAGTAAATCAACAATAATAGTCTTGTACATTACTACACATTACTGGCTATTTCAATGTATAAGATGACAGTTGTTACGTAAATAGATATTTTGTATTGTTCATTTATATACGGGACACACCTAAATAACAATTGTGATAAACAAAATAATCAAAGTATAGAGTGGTTACAAAGCAAAACCTCAGTGATTTACACATCTTCATACATGTGCATACTATGTGTTTATTGTTTTTTCTTCTTTTAATGTACTACACCAAATGTTGAGCTTGTATTTCATCAATTCAATCAATAGAATACAAGAAACTTACAAAGTCTTTGATTTTGAAACAAACAAAAAGAATAACCGAATTTGGTTATAAGTAAGATAATAAAGACTGAAACGTTATCAAAAATTACATTTTTCATATGCAAATTTACCTGTTTCAAAATGAATACCTACTTTACTAAGTGCCGCTTTAGTAATTGACATAAAACTGGTGTAAGTCTTTTCTTCGTCTAATCGGCTGTAAGGAACCTCTAGGTGTTCTACGGCCATTTCTCCAACATACAAATTTAATATACGGCTTCCAATCTCTATGGAAATGAGAATCTCTTACCACGTAGTAGCAGTACGTAGATCTTTCATAAGTTTTAATAGCGCTCTTTAACGCTTCAAGTGATTGGAACGCTACTAGGTACAATGTATTCAAGAATACGTTGTACGTTTCTGTGACAACGTAAGAAAAGAAAGAGCTTGTACTTTGTACGTTACTACCGTCCATAATTTGAAGAAAATGTGCTCTGTCAACAAGCACTGACATTTTATATCAATTTTAAGAAATAAATGACCAATTATAACGAATTTAAAACTAGCCATTTAATTGGGTGAAACGGAATGAAAAATTTTAGAAAATGGGGCAAAAAACTTTTGAAAGAGATGAAAAGAAATTAATTTTTAAAAAAATACAAAAATGGCCGTGCGTTTAATAATATTCTTCAATATACTCTATTTGCTGAATATCAAAAACATCCAGGTACTGTACTGTGTGCTACTTATGTAGACATAAGTAGTATGTAATGTTAGTCAGAAACAGAATGTCTGGCAGCAGAGAGACAAGAAGATCGAACAGTAAAGAATGAAGATGGAATGCAATTTGTATGAAAATGCAAGAACAACGAAGTCTGAGTCATTTTGAGACAATTGATAGACATTTTGCAAATTGAGTACTTGATATATGGTTGTTAGATTTTATTAACAAGTTCTATAATTTGTTGTCAAGTACATTAGATTGGTTCCCGCCCGTATTATTTATAGAAAAGCCTCGAAAATCGTATTTCGGCTACACCGATTATAATGTGTTGTCACGTTTACATTGCACGGACATATATCAGAAATATATGTATACAATGTTAGTTGTTCGACGCATAAAAGAAGCTTTGATAGTATTTCTTTCTGATATAAACCAACCTATATGTATTTATGTAACGACAATATTTGTCACAGAAGTATTGGTTTCTTTATCATTTGTGGTATATATGTTATGTATTACATATATCTGATTTAGAACACAGATATACAAATAAACAATATTCGTTTCAAGTAATTCTCATCAGATTCTACAATTATGTATTCAAAATGATAATCCTAAAAGTGGCTAAGTTTAAAGCAAATACGACATTTAAAATTGTAGCATATTATTCTAGAGATTGTTTACAAAACACCATAAAATTGTTGATGTGTGTCGATGACTAATATGAAAGTTAAACCTGATAAATGAATTTGTAAGATAATTGATTAGAGTAAAGGTGGGTAACATAGGTAACGCCTACAATTTAAGAGTGATGCATCCAGTGAAATGTTAACGCTAAAGTTGTACATAGCAATTCAAAGAATCATCAATACAGTGAAACTACATCTAGTATTTTCTACATATTGAAAGATAAATTATCTAGATTAAACCCTTCTTTCTATATTTATCAATTTCAACTGATGATCATATCAAATAAGTTATATTGGCAGACGTTCTAGGAACGTGTATTTTTGTCCTCACGAACATATCCCATTAAGGTCAAGTTAAAGCATAGTTAGAACTGTTAATACATTGGTTCTTGCTCATTTAGTACAAACGAACCATACAAACTATATGTAGTAATTAGCTATGGTAATATATCGCGTTAACAGATATCTACTCAAATCCATTATACTTAGAATCCTCCAAACGGCTGAAGTAATACTTATTTAAGTCAAAAGACGGAGCTGTGAGTTCAAAAGAAATAAGTTCAACTGTCTGTTTTACCTTGGCCAACTTCTGACCCAATTAGTTAATAATGATTTTGATAATATGGTGTGTGCTGCTGATGTCGACTGGTCTAAGCAGCGTGTATAACCAATCGAAAGTGAAATACGTGACGGCAGAACGTTAAGAAGATCAAAGAAAAAAGAGAACGAGAATGGAGAATGATTGCTGCATGATTCTTGGACAAAGATTCCTTTCGATTTGCACTTATATTATCGCTCTCACCATATGTTACGCATTTTTGTTTTGACTTTTAATCTTACAAGTTCATTTAACATATGAAATCATTTAGAATAAAGTTTCATATTAGTCATCTCCACCTTATGTCGTTTTATGAACAATCCTAAGTTCAGCTGATGAGTCCCAAACGGGATGAAATACTCATTTTGGATTCCACTGCTAACCATGATTTATCTCTGCTTATAATATCAAAGCAATCCGTACAAGATGCACATATGCCAATAAGAAACTAATCAATTGCAATCGTAAACATCAATGGGAAGATTTAAACAACCAATATGAAAAAATGAATTAATCATAATTTCATATACTACAAATTAAGATGATACATTTGCCTTAAACTGACCACTTATTAGATTATTAATTTGGATACGTAATTGTGGAATCCAAAGAGAATTTATTAAAAGACAGAGTTGATCAACTCCGTCTTCTCATTGTTTTAAGGAAATTTATAAAACGGACTAATTACTTTGAATAAAGCTATACTTTGAATAGAGCTATACTTCAAACTGGTTAATTAAAATAATTTTTAAAAATGATACAATTTCAACGGATCGTAAGATCTCACCAAGAACTTTTACTTACTTATGCATTAACTCGCCTAAAATGTTGAAATATTAATATATTAATATTTAATTTTAGTAGTTGAGATCATGAGTCAATTGAAGTTAGATTACCATGGAAAACCTGGAAGCACTGGACGGCCGTTTCGCCCTATTGTGGGACTCCTCAGCAGTGCTCATTTACGATACCGCTTCACGAGATCTAAAATTTAGGGTCTATCAGTATCGCGTGCGAGCGCTTAACCATTAGGCCACAGAGCCGGCACCCAACGGTCGTGCAGTGCTTCCAGGTTTTCCAAGGTTGTCTAGCTTCAATTGACTGATGATCTCAACTATTAAGATTACTATAATATCCACAAAACCCCTTCTGACATTAATATTTACTTAGATAACCAATGTCGAATCTTTTATCATCTAAGTATGCAGTGAAAATATTTCACAAAGGCTATTCAGTGTTGCACACTGAATACTTAGGTGAATAGATTCATGTTATCATAATTTAATTACCTCATAATCAAAAATCAATCAACTTAAAACCGTTTGTGAAGAAGTCAGTTTATTGAAACTTTCAGTCATTCCTCAGATTCACTAAGATACTAACGAAATCAAGTATCTTACTAAGGCTTATGTGAATGATTTAATGAATATTATTTATTATTTTTACTTTTCGTAAAAGAAAATCTGATAATATCCTAGACATTATGTGAAGATTTACAGCAGATTATACATATAGTTTGTGTTTCTGAAGAAATAACTCTTCTTCATCATAGTCTGAGGGTTGATAATCCCTAAATATTGATCAAGTTGAGATCGGTTTAAAATTATATGATTCATAATACGTTATGAATGGATTGTAAATCACCAGTTCGTTTATGTTTTAGATTGTTGTTAAACTAAGAGTCTAATTGTATTAAGTAATTTCTTTGCTGATAAAGTGATATTAATATATAGTGTTAGATTCGATTAATGATAAAACTGCTTTCGAACATCAATTGAGTTGCACACAGTTTGTTATAGTTTACCAAATATTACATATTCGTCATAAATGAAACTACCTCATTATAAATTTATCATTCTATCAACGTATCAATAATATTCAGATTATGACTCTATCTCTAGCGGCATTAGAATAATTTGGTAGGGATATTTGTGTGAAGAGTCAATTCAGAGTTACAGACTTCGCAGTAAAAGTGTTTTGTTAAATATTGCTCTGAAAATCTACATATGGTTTTCACAAAAAGTCTGCAATGTGTAACTTTAATGCATTTATTTTGAATGTTTACACCACTACACTAATATTCAGATATATGCAAAGGGATTAGCAACTGTTTTTCTGATTTTTCAATTGATAGGGTATTCAAACTCTACACTTCATGATACCTGCGTCTTCAGACATGCCTAGTCAAACAGATTTATCATTTTTATTCTAACCTTTACAATAAAGCTAAATATATTGTGAGAAACGATTATATTATGCGTAAACAAGTTCATGATGGTACTAAAGAATCATAATTAAACATCTTGGATTAATCTTTCCGTCAAAGTAAACTGTTCTATAGCTAATATTTAGGCAGTATATAAAACAAACACTATAAGCCTCATGGAAAATCAATCTCAGTCGAATTCTAAAGAATATTCCTACTTGACTACAGCGGTTTCTTATGAGCATAATACATATTTAAAGATTTTATTTTAAATTGACTGAGACAGTACTGGTAGATAAAAACACAATCGTCTATTCAAAGAATAGTTAATGATTAATACTAATCTTTCTTACTATGAGGACCGAAAATTTTTGCCATGAGACCTAGAAGACAATATAGAAGAACAAAATGCATATAGCATTATTTTATTATTTAGATTAAAGGAAGGAATGCAACAGTGCAAGTCTTATTTACTCATTTTATCTATAGAATTCAGTTAACAATTTGCTCTTGCAATAATGATGAAAAATAAAATACTTTGCATGAGTAAAATTCACTAATAGTATATTAGCAAACTACTTTTAAAGATTCCAGTACTTTAAACATAATAATCTTGAATAAGTTAAAAATCTAAAAATCCGAGTTATACTTTCAACAAACTTCTGTTTTGTCAGATAACGATGTGTAAATTGTTAGTTTTAATCATCAGTAAGGGGTTGTGGAGATTGTTGAGTTTTTGATTGGAATCATGAATTGATCAATGGTAGACAACCACTGAAAACCTTCAACTAATGTGTTGGGGACGATAAATCTCCCAAAAACTCACATTTGTAATTTTATCGATTAACTTATCGATTAAATGTTTGAATATTTGAATAGCAATCAATTGACGAACTTATTGATGAATGTTTAAAAATTTAAATGACAATATCGATTATATATATTTGTATATATATATATATATATATATATATATATATATATATATATATATATATATATATATATATATATATAATTGTTTTGGTTGAATCGCTCGTTTCTGGTTGTTGAAGAATATAGTTCTCGTTTCAAGCCAGGACTTCTCCCTCTAGATAGCTGAGGCTGGGACGCGTCATTAGCTAGCTTACTGATCTTGGTCATCGAATCTCGATCTCGTTCGCAAACTACGTGAACCAGCGATAGCAGCTCTTTTCAAATCCTAACATAATGGACGGTCGTTTTGTTCTAGCATGGGACTCCTCAGAAGTGCGCACCCACGATACCCCACGAGGGATTCGAACCCAGGAATTTCGGTCTCGGGTGCGAACGCTTAACTTCTAAACCACTGAGCCGGCATCCAATGATGTTTTGAAATGTGATAAGTTAAATTTTAAGTTTGTTCTCAGAAATTTTCTTAGTCGCTAATTATTCCAATTACTGTAATAATATAAGTTTCTATAATTAACTTAACATACAAAATAATCATCCACATGAAATTATGAAACTTCTTAAAATGAATGTTTTATGTATTTAGTAATCCTTTCGCACAAATATTTGGCGCCATGTATTCCTTTCTCAACCGTCTCACTCTAAACAAAATAATACAAAAGAGTAGTGAACACGTACTGCTCAGTAGTTCTATATTAGGATGAATTAGCTTTCTTGTACTGAATAGTTTACAATGGCTGTTTGATTGATGTCATTTAACAAAATAACACTACGAATTGAGTCGTGACATCTTTTTGAATTAGATTTTCATATAAATGATAGTTACAAAGTATTTTACAACTTGTCTACGAAAACTAAACAATCGAACTTACCAAGGAAATAAGTGAGCCAGTAACCAAGTTTGGTAGCCCCTGTATCAAAAATTGATTTTAAGTAATAATGATTTATTTTGTTCAGTTCAACTACAGTTCATCAATATCTCTGGATTATAGTGTAAATTAGACGTTAGTAAAACCAATTAACATGGGCTATTTTATACCTCAACAGAGATCTAATTGTGATGTGTACACTGTGAACGTTTACCTATTTGCATACACATGTGTATATTTAACCTCTTTAAAACATTACAATTCGTAATTTGATGAATGTAAAAACAATCTGATAGGTCAAAGATCATTTTCCTGCTGAATAGTATAGATCATCACAAAACCTATCATTGCAATCGAAAAATGAAAATGTGTTTGCTTACTATTGATAAAGTATATGGTACCTTCAAGGGGTTTATCTTCATATGACATGAAGATCTACTAACAAAGAATTCGGTATCAATAGGTGTTTTCTTTTTCTGTTTTACTCCATACAAATTTTTATTCCAGTGAAGATAATACAATCAAAACTATATTGATAGGTTAGCACAATGTGTACTAAACAAATCACAATTGTTTCATGACTTAATTAACAATAGGATGAAACGGCCGTCCAGTGCTTCCAGATTATCCATGATGGTTTAGCTTCAATTGACTCATGATCTCAAAATCTCAAAGATATATTTACAATGGTAGATATAAGTGAATACAAATACAAGCACTTACAAGACCTAGTCAAATAATAAGTAAAAGAAAATACCGGTTATTCACGGTCGTTCGCTCAAAATATTCTTAACTTATTCATTGTATTTAATTCATTTGACTAATTTTAAATCATTGATACATAATCAAACGGTTAATAATAGGCTGTTATTAGAGGTTATAATGGTTCAAACAGTACTATTTAGTATACTACCAGTATCATGTATTGATGTAGGACTAAGTAATTATAATTATGTAATACAAAACTTCATGGTCATAGTTTACTCACCCTGAACTCTCAGCGGGCGTACCTTCAGCTGAAATTCCATTATTGAATAAAATACCAGTAAATAACTTCCAGTAAACATTATTTGTTTACTTTGAATATTGTGAAAATGTAGCTATTATATACAAATATAGTGAACGCCTATAATTCAACTAAATTTTTTAATCAAACCATCATCATCAAATGCTTTATACACTTATTAAACTTCCGTATTGGGTAATTAGATTTTTACACAAATCCCATTTTCGACATTATATGTTGTTAGGCTTAAATTATTATTACTTGATCAATGGACAAACAGATTTGAAAAAAAGTGTTAGTAATATATCTCTTTCAGTATTCTTTATGACCCACAAATGTCCTGGTACGATTGAGAGTGTGGAGAGACCGCTCTCCCTCTCGAAACACTCTCACATGGATACGTGCATACAACCACTACCGCGGAAGTCCTACTCACTATCTTCTCATAGCGAGGGTGTTTTTTATGGAATTGAGAGGATGAGTGTCCGGCGATTTAACACGGAGAGTTCACCTAGGGGAGTTGAAAAACCCTGATTCCAAACCAATGGTAGACTTCAGGATTCTAAGAAAACAAATGGCATATGAACCAATTATTGGTCACCAACTACCATGGGACTGCATCTCCTGACGTTGCTCCACTGTCTTGTGGATCAGACCTTCATGTTGAAGACTCGGTGTGTGGCCCCCTAAGCGAACCACCTGCTTCGGCTTGGGCACCTGGGCAATATCCCAGCTCTCATACAAATCGAATGATTTATGTGGCGCATATCTATTTGGTGTCTCTTTGCATCAATGTTTATGTGTTTAAATAAATAAATGAGTGCATATACATCGAATTGATTTTAACCCAGTAGTCTTAGTTAATGATGAATTAATCGCTTACATAATTTGTACATATACACGTATAATATAGTAATTACAATGTTGTAGAGATAAAAGTACTCACATGTACTGGATAGGTGTTTAACAAAGACAATTATCATGAGTTAGTATTACTTTAGTTTAAACTGAAGTAATCATAATCTCACATGTTTTTAGAGTTTACTGACGTATAGTACAATATCTAATGATTATAATAACATTATGAAAAAGACCAATACTTTAATCACTACATAACTGTATTGGTTGTTGTTTATTATTGTTAGATTTGTTCATTATTTCTACGATATCATTAAATGTTTCCTTTTACAATAGCACATACATTTCACTGGCGAACATTCTGAAGCGCCGTATTCCTTTCTATTAAATCATAAATTGGGGATATAATTAGCATATCTTTCAGATATCGATTTCACAAATTAGTAGTCTTAGGAGAATGCTTACAATCAATGAATGAAATTCAACTAGTGTATTGTACGCAAAGATTTAACTCGAAATAAGGAACAGTGGATAATTGTTCGAGCATAGTTTCAAACCCTTTAACACTGTGTACTGAGTAACTTAAAATGACTGAACCTAAGAATTTCTAGTACTTTGATTTAGATCACTGGGTCACTAATGAAACAAACGGTTTTTCCAACGAATTGTTGATTTTGCAATGAATAATTTCAAGAAAGATCTTAATGTATTTGAAAATCAGTGGTTTGATATAAAGGACAATGATTTATTATTGAAACACTGAAATGGCTCTGTATATACATGATTGTAATCTAGTCTAATTCATGTCTCAGTATAATAAACGTCAAACCAAGAAACCTATTAGATCTTGCTCATTTTCCATCTTTCGACGTTGACACTGAAATAAACCATGTTGTTCGCCAATGTACTGTTTGACAGATGATGAAGATAAAAATGACTGTTGCTTTAGAAGAGTGTGACATTCTGGTTATGAAGATAGTTCAGAAAGATCGTTACTGAAATTCTGAATATTTGTGTCCGAAAAATAGTTGAAACCGATGAATTTGTCATACTTAGTGGAAGTATGTTAGAAGCGCAAAAGTAAAAAAAGCTGCTTAAGGAATTATTTTATTTAACTGTAGCAGATGTTTTGAATTAAGCATAGAGAACTCAAGTAAAGACATTTTATAAAGATTCTTGATCGTACGGCAGATAGACTTCAACAAACTACAATAAACACGGATGAAGTATGGTTGCTTTCAACTGTATGGACAGTACCATAAATCTGTTATTTATAGGGGTTTCTCCGTGGACTCCGCTAGAAGTATTCAACCTAAATATATCAAGACGACATGAAGTAGTCTTCAAAGTTTTACTGCCACTGTATAAATACCTCGAATGTTGGCTGTTATGAAGCCATATAGATTAGCTTTGCATAAAATCTTTTAGGATATAAACAGAAATACCTTATATGGTTCTTACAAAACTGTATTTTTATAATGCAAGATTTATATATTCCATGTAAATATTCACGTTTAACTGACCAGTTATGTAAACTGCTTTCTATTATATACTTCCAAATATATGAACTTCTAGAGTGAACTCAGCCAACTATCATAGTGAGAGTTTTTTGATATCCACTGGATGATTTTAATAGCTAAAAGTGAACTATTAGAGAATGAGTGCAAACACTGTGTGAAGTAGTTTCATTATTGATTGAGATCTTGAAACGATTGTCAGACCACCATTGTAAACCTGGAAGCTCTAAACAGCCGCTTTGTCCAACTGTGGGGCTCCTCAGCAGTACGCATCCAGTGCTTCCAGGTTTTTAACGGTGGTCCAACATCAATCGGTTCAAGATTTCAATCAATAACTTAATAATCTCTACAACCTTATATTGATAGTTTCATTATTATCGGGCCTATTAATAAAGAATGAAAATTCTGAAATATTGTGACAAAAGAGCTTCCAAGAAATTAATTCTGTATTGTACTTACTTTGAATCTGAGCCTATTGTAAACATAAAATGAAAGTGGTTGACAACAAATAAATTGAAGTAATTCAAGTTTTACATAAACTGTATTATACGTTAAATTTCTGGAACATTGATTTAATAGTTGAAATCATGAGTCAATTGAAGCCAGACCACCATGGAAAACCTGTAAGCACTGGCGCTTGCGCGAGACTAATAGGTCCCAGAATCAAATCTCGCAGGGGGTGGGATCGTGGATTTGCACTACTGAGGAGTCCTACAATAGGATGAAACGGCCGTCTAGTGATTACAGGTTTTCCATGGTATTCGAGCTTCAAGTGACTCATGATTTCAACTATTAAAATTACTAAAATCTCCACAAAACTCCTTCTAACGTTGATTTTAAAAAATATATTGAAGATGATGAAGATTTAAATATTTGACTTACTATTATTCAGACTTGTGAGGACCTCAGGACCTAAAACACACATACATGATCTACATGAAGTCGAATTTGCTAAATAAGTTTGCTGAAGACAAAATTTTTAATGTACTCCATCGACTCATGAGAAATCACCTGCAAAATGTTTTACAACTGAACTGTTGTACAGGCTTATAATCTCATTGTTAAGGTGTTACGACTTTTATGATCGACTTTTCTAAACTGAATACAAACTTATCATATAACTAAAAGATGAAGAACAGCTGTATCCACATGCAGTCATTTGAAAATAGATCTTATTAACTCAGAAATATTAAAAAAATTATGTAAAATTCAAAACTGCTTTCAAGTTAATAAACTGCCTCAAATGGTACATCATAATTAGCATTGAATATTATCACAGTTGTTTCAAACTATTACTTATCGTTATCAAATAATAACATGCTCAAACTGGTTTTTACAATGCTTATTTTAAATACAAAATGACTTAAGACCATTAAAGCAAATCAAACTTTAAAATATACTTCAAAATGTAAAAATATAGGAACGTATAAGGTTATTGTAAGCGCATTCATAATATATACAAATGCTATGTCCCAATGATATCCATAGATTTATCAAACTGCAGGTGTTTTTTACAGTTTCAAGGGATAAACGCTCCAAAAGCAAACCTGTGGTTCTTTTTCAATTGTACATCTTTAGGACTACCAAGTAATTGTATAGCAAATACATTACAAGTAATTGAAGAGTGAATGTTTACTTGATGTTTTGGCAGACGAATGAGTGTATCCTTGTAAAATACCTAAAATCATAAATATAATAGAATATCAAGCATTTACAATATAAATTATATTGAGTTATACATTTCAAATCATTTACAATATACAGAATCTTTTTGTAAAATGAGACAACTTTACAACAGTCCAAAAGATATTTCATACAGGATACCGAGAGGTAAATATCAAACATTGTTAATTGTAGGTTCATTCGAACATTTAACATTTAACGTACAGTATTTATCTGGTAGCTTCTTTACATTGTTATTAACATCTTATTTGTCATTTCGAAATCTTTCCTTCCAGCATTGCTTTGAGTACGGTACTGAATAAAAATGACATTTGTAAAACAAGAATATTTCTCAGTGCTTTAACTAATAGGGATGCAAGATGAATACTGTTGACACTTTTCCATAGTAAGAAAGGATCGGAAAGTGGCCATCAGGACTCAGTAGCTATGTGGATCACGTGATTGCGTTTGAAGCGGATGGTACTTAGTTCGAGTCCCGGAGTGAACATCAACTCTGAGATGCAGGTACATCTAGCTGACGAGTCCCAAATGGGACAACACGCGCGTTCTGGATTCCACTGCTGGCCACTATACATCTTTTCTTATAATGATTATGGATTAAGGCAATGTTGAGGCAATCTGCACAGTATGTACATATGCCAGTATAAACCAATCCTTTTCAATTATTTATCGGGTCAGTAAATTTTTGCCAAAACTTGTCGGACTTAACTTTAAATTGCTGAAGCAGTAACCATCCGGATGAAGAAACCGGAGCTATAGGTACAAAAAATATCTTCAAGCGCTTCTCCTTCCCTGGTCATCCTGAAGACTAATTAATCAATAGTAATGTTAGCTATTGAATGACCTAATTTGACTTTTGCACTTAAGACCTTTCGTAGTGAAATATCATTGTCTCTGTTATCACTACTCACAAATATTTGTATTATTATTGTTGTTAATATTATTACTTTCGGCTAAAAATCAAAATACATGATTCATTCACTTCACATTCATCCTTCCTTATTACGTCTTACTAATATTTCACACAGTATAGTCTTCCATTAAACATTTGATCGAACTGTAATTGCACTATTATTTCTCTCACCCTATCTGACACATATTTATTCGGATCATGGATCACTTAACATTCCATATAGGTCATACCAACATACTATTTTGTTTGATAATCCCAAATTCAATTGCTTTAAACGATGCACTTTACCCTTAACCTGTCCAAGTTTTCGGATTATATATATATATATATATATATATATATATATATATATAATTGTAAAACCTGAAGAGAATTTATCGAAAAGAATATTCGTCGTTCAATTATTATTCTTTTAATATGATTGAGATCTCAAAATTTCGTTAATCGGTAAATACAGATTACCACGTTCTAATTCTATATAGTTAATTGCTGGTTTTAATAATTATTTCAATTTAGTGGAGTACACCAAATATTGTGAAGCTTTAGCTCTATGTTTTTTACAGCATTTTAAATGTTCAGAGAACTGAAGTCAGAAATTCCTACTACTGAAGTTAAAATAAAATAGGTAGACAACATTATCATATCGTTGTGCTTTGTTATTCAAGGATATTACCAGTTTAGTCACTTTTATAAAGTAAGTTCGATTTCTTTTAATTTTTGTGATAAATCCCATATTTCTGCATATCTGCTTAACTTAAGTTATTCATAAAATTTATTCATATTTATCATAGACTAACTATTTAAACTGACATACAATTAAAACAAGATATAAATAAACTTCTTAAGCAGTGGAAATCATATCGTGCGTTTCGTCCTAATTAGAACTCGTCAGTTGGATGTACCTGCTAGCCACTATCCATATTTGCTTAAAAAACTTGTGACTTGAAGCTATATCGAAGCAATCCACACAGGATATACATATGCCAACATGAGACAAATCAATTGAAGTCCCAAATAACAATGGGAAGATACAAATAAAACAACACTAAGCGAAGATTTAAAGTTTAAAAGTACCTCCAAAAAAGATTGATATTCTTACCCAACAAAATAAGTAGTAAAATCATAGTTGTATGATTGAACTATTAAAAAATAAAGTATTAAATCAAGTATTTCATATTTAAATAAATAATTTGATTGGTTATTGGTTACATAGTAAACATGCTGCAATTTGATTGGCTACTAATATTGAATGACTCAACCAATAAAAATGATGTATGAGTTATAATTTAATATATTTTTTAGTTTCTATTCCTTAAGAATGATTGAAAGTTTTTGGAAAATAATTTAATAAAAAAAGGTTATCAGAAGGGGTTTTGTGGAGATTTTAGTAATTTCAATAGTTGAAATCATGAGCCGTTCAGTGCTTCTAGGTTTTCCATGGTGGTCTAGCTTCAATCGACTCATGATTTCAACTACTGAAAAAAGGTTAGCTTATAATAAATAGCATAGGATATAGTGAATATGTAATTAAATCTAAATTGCTATAATTAAAATCATTATATTAGTTGAAATACCTTCAAAACAAAGTGAATAATTTTGTGTATAAATTTTTTTCAGACAAATAAATAGATCCAAGAATCCCGTGAGCGGGGTCGTGGATGAGCATTGTTGAGGATTCCAACGATAGGACCAAACGGCCGTTCAATGCTTCAAAGTCCTCAATGGTGGTTCAATATCAATCGGTTCATGATCTCAATCAAAAAGATAACAATCTCAACAACCCCTTATTGATAAAAACTGAAATAAGAAGTAAAAAGCGGTCCTTGAATTTCCCAGAGATACAATTCACAAGTAAATGGATACACTGATATCGAAACATGTCACCTATAAGCCTTTTAAATAGAATTAATTATGATCAATCTATTTTTAATAAAACTTTTGCAAACTTTGTATGACTGAATCGATACGTAAGTATCTATATGAACTACATAATTACGCTTTAGATCCATTGAAGTAAGGTTTTTAAATACATCTAAGCCCTCTTAGTCGATGAGTAATAATAACACAATCAAATTAATTACTATCCCTAACCAAAAGATTGAATTTGACATCAATACTACACATTCTCTATTTCTCACATATGTAGCTAATGCTTCTAAAGCATTTATGACTAAACACAAGCAACTTAGACATGTTTATTTTTAATTTTTTATTTCATGTTTCACTCTTTCTCTATCTCTATCTCTGTGACATACAGTAAACCACCTAAAGTGAACTCACTCACTCACTGAGTCCATTGTATAACACCATCATCATCCTACAAATGTGAAAAAACAATAGAAAGCTATCGATTTTTGAAGGTCTTTTGGTTAAACTCTGTTTTATGGATGACCTTTGGGCGACGCTAAAGTGACCTTGAGAGGGTCTACCTACTTACTAGGACTAAATGCGTGTTATAAATCAGTTTGAAGAATAAGGATTATGATTTACAGTTGGTGGTTAAGGTTAGGAATTAGATTTAAAGTTTTCATAACCAACTGACATCAGCTAAAATTCCAAAACACTTTTTAACCAAACAGATGAATGAATGTCGCGCCAAAATCCAGGATCTGTTATCTTAAATCTGATTGGTTCGTCCATAAATAATAGTCTTACTGGTTTTCTCAATTTATCTGCTTGTAGGTTATTAAAATTAATAAATTATTTCACCTGTTATCTGGTGTTTATTTCCAACCGCCTGCTTGCACTATAGTTTTCCCATTGGTCATCATACTATAATTGAAGTGGTCGACAAAATATAATGAAATTCAAACTATTTTTATTATGACTTCCAAAAATTAATTGCTTGAAATCATCTTAAGAGAATTTATTACGATCATTTTGAAAAAGAAGGTTTTAATAGTGGTCTAACAATGATCAGTTCATGATCTCATTTGAAACTCAACAATCTCCATAATTCTACACGAATAAAACAGATAATGTCGATTTGTAAATTTTTTGTAGTGTTTAAACAATAACGTCTAAGTCGTTTAGCATATCGATCTACACCATGTATGGACAAAATTTACCAAGAAAGAATGTAAAAAGTCCAAAAAATACTTCGAAAAATAGGATCAAACTAATAAATATTATCGACAAATACTGTAAGATAAATCACCTTTTCGTTATGACATTCATTTAACGTACTTCTGTTTTTCTAACTACATATAAAGGTTGTGGTTTTTATTAACTACGTTACATTTTAAATAGTTGAGATCATGAGTCTATTGAAGCTAGAACACCACAGAAAACCTGAAAGCACTGGACGGACGTTTCGTTCTATTATGGGACTCCTCAGCAGTGCGCATCCACGATCCTGCCTCACGGGATTTCAACCCAGGACCTATCAGTATCGTTCGCGAGCGCTTAACCACCAGACCACTGAGCTGGCCGGCATCCAACGGTGTTAATGTCCATCTTCAACTAATCCATGAAATTAAGCCACCGTCCATCATTGTCTTCAGTGAGTTACTATCTCACAATAGACCTGGTTGAACTCCACTGGTCACTACTTCTCACTAGAACTCCAAGAAATGCATCTCGAAGCCAGTCACTAGTGAGCATGTGTCGATTAATATCAGAAAGGGTGTTTTTGTGAATATATATAGCTGAGATCATGACTCATGATCTCAACTATTAAAAATTACTACAATATCCACACAAAAAACTACATTAAAGCTAAATAATAGGGCATTAAAGGCAGTTTAAATGATTAATGAAGAATTAGTTACTAATATCGCTAAATTTAACGTTCTCATTATCATTTACAAAGTCTATTACAAATAATTCTGACCATTATAGTTAGTCTAAATAAGTTATATGAAAAAATACCTAAACAATTAATTATACATCTAATATAGGGTGTAAACAACTATGAAATAAAAATAATCACGTCATAACCATTATGAATGAGTCTTTTATAATTGTTTATGAAAAGATGTTTAAAAATGATTCAATAAATAGATGAAATACACCAAACCCTGTCTCTACTTGTTAGGTTTGAAGCTAACGAGTTCACTTAGATTGCGAACGAGAACGAGATTCGATGACCAAGACCAGTAAGCTAACTATTGACGCGTCCCAGCCCCCAGCTAACTAGAGGAAGAAGTCCCGGCTTGAAATGAGAAATATATTCTGCAACCACCAGAAATGAGTCATTCAACCAAAACAATTTAAAACATATATATACAAATATATATAATCGATATTGTCATTTAAATTTTTTTAAACATTCGTCAATAAGTTCATCAATTGATTGCGATTCAAATATTTAAACATTTAATCGATAACTGGTTTAATTCATGAATCCATTGAAGCTAGACCACCATGGAAAACCTGGAAGCACTGGACGACCGTTTCGTCCTAGTATGGGACTCCTTAGCAGTGCGCATCTATAAGTTAATCGATAAAATTATAATGTGAGTTTTTGGGGAATTTATCGTCCTCACACTACTGTTATGGAGTGGGATCTTACGATTTGATTAAGGAAATTTTGACTTTTGAACTAATAGTAATAATAATAATGATCGATAGCTGATATGCTACAATACAGTTTGACGGAGTGATAGCAACTCATGAGACCCGATTATCGACATAAACCACCAAATGAACTATTATTGAAAGACAAGATATATTCCTCGTGGAATACGTATTTTCTTGATAAATTAACATGGAAACATATAAATTATTAACTGAAAAATAAACTTAAATATATCGTAGGCGATTTTAAAACATTATTTACTTAAGTCACACAACTTCCTATCATGCTCATCATAACACTTAAGTTATGGAACCATTTATACTGAAACTCAACAGACGGCCACGAGTTCAACAGGTGATTAGAAATGAAGACGCGTTAAAATGTAACCATACTCAAATGGACCACTTGAAAAATAGGAAAATAAATAAGAGTAATTAGACATTTGATGTTTGTCAAGTATATGGATCTAGTTCAAACATGTTTATATGGTATTATCGGTTATTGTTTTCTTCATGACTTTTATAGACACAATATTTTTTTCACTTCAGGCTTTTTCAACATATTTAGTAGCGAGCAATGTTATATTTGTCTAGTCCTTTAATGCTGATCAAATCCTATCTATCAAGTTGCAATGTGATCCTGGTCTATGTAACTCGAAATCGTGTACACTGTACTGAGACGTAAGGTAGTTGAAGGTATTCAATAGGAAACCTTATGTTTCGTGTTAGCTGGCACTCAAGAAATAGGTGTTCTTCCAAACATAGAATCAGTGATACCTCCTATCAGGTTCTAATCAACGTCATCCAGCTTCACAGGCTGAGACATTACCACTGAGATATTCAATGGAAAATTGAGCTCCTACACAAATGTGACGTTAGTCAATAATCAACTAATTGTAAACGCATTGAAAAGAACCTACACAGGGTCTTTACGCCAATTTTCCTTAGTATGAGGGAAGTACAAATCTCATTCTGGAAAAAATGATAAATAGCGCCAATGAGTACAGTAGTTACATTTTCCACATGACTATTATCAGCTTCATCCTATTCATACAAAGTATTAGTGTTTGTCTTAGCATCATATGCTACGAGCTAAAAAAAAGTCAAATTTATTGACTTATAAGTCGGTTAATATTACTTTTGTTAAGTATATTTTGTTTAGCAATACGATAAACATTGTCTTCATTACATACTTGTGATAATATGAAGACTATTCGCGAAGTCATTGACTTTGCAAATAGAGTATGATTTTGTTTACAAAATCATTTTGAAGCTTACTAGTGATTGATTTTGATTATATTATTATGCATATTGTGTGTAGACAATCCAAGAGTGCCTTATGAGGTAAGTCTACATTCTAACTAACAGGTCTGAAGTGATATTTTCTTGTTTGGACGAAGTGAATCGATAATGATAGTTTATCATATTTAGATACATTAATATTTTGAATGGAACAAATAGAATAAATAAAATTGATGTTTAGAACTGCAATTGATCAGTCTCTTATTGGCATATGTGCATACTGTTTAGATTGCCTCGATATTGCCTTAATTCACAAGCATTATATACAAAGATGTATAATGACTAGCGGTGGAATCCAGGACGCGCGTTTCGTCTTATTTGGGACTCGTCAGCTGAATATACTTGCATCTCAGAATGATCATCAACTCTGAGATGCAGATACATTCAGATGAAGAGTCCCGAATAGGACGAAACGCGAGTCCTGGATTCCACCGCTAGTCATTATACATCTTTGCTTACATAGAATAATCGGCGTAAAATTACATGGATTCACTTACATTATTATGATTCTAATCAGCTGTATACAACCTTATTATCACCGAAATTGAACACAACAGAACATGTGCATCGTTCAAAATATATCAAAAAGAGACAGTTTCACTTTTTGTCCAAATGTTTTTAGCATTGTTTCAAAATCTTAGCAAATTTAAAATGTGTCGTAAATATTTAGTTATGTTTATATTTTTAGGAAAGAATAATCTCGTAGTATATTAGGTGAAGCATTCTTTCAGTGATATCGAAATTCAAATACTTATATTATATTATCCGAACGATCGAAGCGAATAGGCACTTAAACCGTCATCAAGTGTGCATTAATAAGAAGAAAAATTGAAATGTGGTGTTATTTTTTTATACTACTTATTGATTCTCGAGTATCACTATATGTTGCTCATAATGTATCACTGCCTTATCACAAGATTATAAACGGACTGAAGAAAAGTGGTCATCCTTTTTTAATTTTATGAAATGGAGTGGTAACATCATATCTATTTTTAATCGGAAAGGGCTTTTGTGGAGATTTTAGTAATTTAATAGTTGAACTCATGAGTCAATTAAAGCTAAACAACCATGGAAATTCTGGAAGCACTGGACGGCCTTTTCATCCTAGTATGGAACTCCTCAGAAATGTGCGTTGACGATACTTCACAAGGGATTCGAACCCAGGACTTTCGGTCCCGCGCGTGAAAGCTTAACCTCTAGACCACATAACCGGCCGGCATTTAACAGTGTTAATGTCCAACTTTTTCCGTTATCACACTGATTCGGTGATCATATTTAAATTATTACCAACGAGATACTATTGATATTCTTTAGTAGTCCTTATTCACTAGTGATGGTAGTAGTAGTTGTTGTCTTTATGTTTAAGCTTACAACTTTCCCATAATTTCTTTTCATGATGAATTGATACAAAGGATGTATATAAGTTGACATGTAACAACGTGAATTCACTATATTTCATAAAGCCTCTTCAGGTATATACATTTTTACATGTATTTAAAAATACGACAATGTGTTACGTAATCAAGAAAGCTGATTGTAAATAAATGAAATAACAGTGGTTATAAAATTTATAGTAAATGAAATAAATCTACTTATTTTCTATGACTTATCTTGTATCTAAATGAGAATAATTTTATGGGATCATGATCACTTTTCTGTGATGAACAAAATGGACAAGCTTAATATAAAATCTACATCAGGTGAATGGAAAAAAAGAAGAAAATAGTTACTATGTGTTATAAACAAGAAAATAAATATGTAATTCAGTGATAAATTATGTTTCTCAGTTAAGTCGGTTTATTTATTGATCTGACCAATGATATGCACATATTAGACTATTGATTAAGAATTAATTAATTGATTGGTCACAAACAGAAAATGATTCACAATTGATTGATCATTAGATGTTAATCAATCAACTGTGAATACGTCTCAATTCTACAGTTTGCCGATCGTGGCCCGGGTAGCCTAGTGGTAACGTCTCCGTCCGGGAGCACCAGTTACCCCAAGATTACAGGTACACTTTGCTGACGAGTGCAAATAGCACGAAACTCGAGTCCTGTTGACAACCGCCAACTACCATCTTTTCTCAACAGAAAATGATATTGAACTTATTATTATTATGGATGTCGTATAATTAGTGAATAGTGAGTCTCCTTCTACAGTTGTGTTCTCATTCTGAAATATTTCAGCCCGTGAATTTACTCTTTTCGCTGACCGTAAACCTCTTACTTTCTCTTTAAGCTTTTCTTCAGACAAGTATTCACTGCGTGAGTTTCGACAGCTGGACTACATTTCGCAGTTTACTTCAGACATTCAACACATTTCTGGAGCAAACAATGTAGTCTCAGACACCTTGTCTCAAATAACTTCCTTGAACAGTTTCCAAGGAATCGACCTTCTAAAACTCACCCAGCATCAAAAAGAAGACACTGATCTCCAGCACGAGTTATCGTCAACAACCATTAAACTGTGCATTAAAAAGATAGGAACAGGTAAGGAAACCTTACTGTGTGACACATCTACAGGTAGGGATCGCCCAATCGTGTCGAAGCATTATTGACGCAACGTCGTCAATACATTTCACAAACTTTCTCATCCAGGTGTTCGTGCAACCATTAAGCTTATAGCAGAACGGTTTTGCTGGCCTGGTATGAATAAAGACGTGAGAGAGTGGGCACGCTCCTGTGTAAGCTACCGAAAATCTAAGGTTATCAGACACAATAAATGTCTCTTAGGTTCATCCGAAACTCCTGATAATCATTTCGACCATGTCCATCTGGATTTGGTAGGACCTTTACCAGATTCAAATGGATATTCTTATCTCTTAGCCTGCGTAGACCGTTTCATCACCTATCAAGGACATCACTGCTGAAACAGTGGCCCGCGCATTCGTCGAACGATGGGTAGCAAACTACGGCTGCTCTTCAACCATCACCACAGATCGTGGACCCCAGTTCGAATCTTAACTGTTCCGTTGTCTGACCGCAATAATAGAAAATCACTCGCTTCCGAACGACCGCCTACCACCCACATGCAAACGGGTTAGTAGGACGCCTTCACCGACAACTAAAAGCTTCACTATCAGCCTCAAACATTTCTCAGTGGACTGACGCTCTCCCACTCGTCTTACTTGGTATTCACAATTCAGTGAAAGCTGAGATTGGATACACTGCAGCTCAACTCGTATATGGAACGACCCTTCGACTTGCAGGAGAATTCGTGGATCCTTCGTCCTCTTCAATGAACATGGATCTAACCTCCTATACGAACAAGCTTGCAAACGCAGTGCGTTCAGTTAAACCTGTTTCCACTCGACCACAATCAACTGATGTTTTCGTTCAACCTGACTTACGATATAGTTCACACGTTTTCGTTCGTCGAGACTCACATTAACGACTTCTCGAATCGGAATACGAAGGACACTTGAAAGTTCTTCAACGCGAACCCAAGTACTATATAATCGATAAGAACGGAACCAACGGTAGCATCAGCATCGATCGCCTCGAAGCAGCGTATTTAGAAGGAAATCCTATTCACGTCGAATTTCCTTCAGTACAATCGCACAACACGACTCCTACACTTATAATACCTCGACAGCCATCCAACACACACGATGACACTTCTGTGGTATCAGAAAATAAACTTAAAATAACGCGTTCTGGAAGAAGAGTAAGATTTCCAGAACATTTGAACGATTATTGCACGTAAGATACTACTTGACATTTTATATCATCTCGACTTTTCTTTATACTATATTTAAATAAAAAAACCAATTTTAATATGCCTACATATTTATATTTTTATTTCAAAACAAAACAAAAAACCATATTGTAAAAATCCCTTTTTATACGCTATTACGCGTGCATGAGTTTATTTCACTTTTTCGCCCGCTTTGTGTTTTTACGCGCGTACGAGTGTATTTCGACATACACTCACATTTTTTTTTCTTTTCCAGGACGGCTGGAAAAGACGATAAACAGAATGATTAAGCTTGCGAGAAACGGAAATCTTCATTGTACTTTTTTACTATATTGTATATCATGGTCCCTTGTAACAAGGAAAGACGACCAGACGCTGCTAAACCTAGCAAGCTATCACAAGAGTGTTTACCAACGACAAACTCGTTGGGTTTAAACTTCTGGCTGGCCATGTCTTAGGGTCATCACTACCCCACTGAGGGGGGAGTGATCTGAAGCGGTAAATAAATCCCCAAAATGAATAGCTCTGTAAGTTTTCGACATTGCTTGCTGACCGCAGTTTTAATTGACTCATCTAACTGAAGGCGCTGTCATGCATTAGCACCAGATCACGTATGGGAACGCCGTGCTCAACATCTACTGCAATCGCTAGCCAGATTAGTTCAGACGGTCCTCGATATATTGATAGCTTATCAAATATATCTTCGATCTCCTCGACTCTGTCTCTTGATTTATGTTGGTGGGTACGATTCATATTAGGTGTTACTGGTTAGAGTTGTCAAACTCAGAATACCCGTAGCATCTTCACTGTCCATATCTTCCCGTAGAATTCCACTCAAACACCCTAAATGGGCAGCTCTAAATCTTAGTTGTATGCTTAAGGTCGTTGGTACTGTTCAAGTTTATTTACATCATATCAATAAAGTTAGCATAATGCTTGGAGACCAATGTTTAGTTGTCAATTTCAGTATGTGGCCATAATTTTATGAAAACTTGGTCCTGTATTCATAGGTGACTAACTTGAACTTGCAATTCCGGGAGTTTCTAGTGTGAATCTGTGATAAGCTGGGCTCAGCCATATTGGGTAATGAGATATATTTGCTAACTATCGTAAATCGATTAAAATTATCCATCTGTACCATTGGAATTACGGCTCAGTAATTCAGGAGTTAAACGTCCACACGTGAGATCGAAAATACTAGGTTGGATTTCCGAATGGGGTATCGTGGATACTTACTACTGAGAAGTGTCATACTACGGTGAAACAGTTAACCACTGAATATTGCTTCTCAACAGGATTTTAACTGGGATCAGTCCGTGATGCAAACTGTGAAAATGACTCCATACTTATGATCACAGTTCCTTTCAAATAACGTCCCTTCACGTATTATAGAGGAAAAATAAAATGTAATGATCAAAATGAATACGATACTCAACTCCAGTAAATGCTTACTCACTTTAAAAACCAGACTTCTATTATTGATCAATACGTGAATAATTAAAATATCTTCATTTGATTTTAAATAAATTTCAAATCAGTTCATTATATTGATACATTGAACAATAAAGTACTCACAAACTATAAGTAGCTAAGTAATTCTAATAAAATAAGTGTTTTGACTTTATGGGGATTCCTCAGACTAGTTCTGTAGAACTTAAAACCCGAAAAAATTGAAATACAGCCACATTAATTTAAGTGAACTTAGTGTCTATATGATAAATAAAAGATGGGTAGTGATTTACTAGGCAATTTACTTGGAGATAGGAGTAGTGACCAAGTAAAGTCTAATGAAATTCCTCAGAAATATTTGGTTTTATCTTTTCGTTTGGTAATTGAAAAAGAATATCAAACTATTTAGGGACACTGAATTTTACTATCACTGTCCATTTTCCTCTCCATCAATAAAACAAAGTTAATAACGAATTAGTCAAACGTCGTTAAAAGTCAATAATTTTTATTTCACTGATTATTGTCTACTTTTTTTATATGAACAAGCTCTATTTCGATTTTCTACAAATTTTAACAAGTTTATAATTCCATTAATTTTGAAAACTGATTCTACATGGTTAATTCAATATTCCGTGTTTGAGTTAAATAAATTTACTTTCAGTTCAAACTTGATAGTCAACTATAAAACGTTGTAATCTGAACTTTTGTGGTACACGGTTACATGAAAATATCGCTCTTCATTGTTTATCACAGGAAATTATTCCATTGTATAATAACCAACAACGGGAAATAATTTTTCGTTAATATCCGTTTCATATTGGGAGGTCACTGTGAAATTATGTTGTACCCTGGTAAGTTATCAGATAATCAACTTATAAATTTTATATTCAGTGTAATACACTATTAGCTCCGCCGTAAGCTCATCTAGGGCTACTGCCAGTCTCAACAGTGGGTAAGGGAGGTGAGTTGGGCGTCAGGTCAACATTCTCACTTCGTAGAAAACAACCTTGCTACAAAAAACGCTAACCAGAATAAGGAAAAAAAACACTAATGTCAAGAACTATTCAAGTATTGTCAGTCATCATTCATAGTGCTTATAGTAATAACTAGTTGAGAATTCTTTTTATTTTAGAATCAGAATAAACTAACTGCAAAAATAAATGACCATAATAAATTAAATGTATATTTTTCTCACATCTTGATCAAAATACGAGTGTACCTAGTGAGAAATGTAACCATGATCTCACTCTTCATTTTCAAAAATCCACTCCTTCACACATTTTCACATGTTAATTATGTAATTAAAAGCAAACTTATAATATTTTGATACGTTATGATTCTATAACTTTCGTTTACTATTGATATTGATTATATTTTTCTAGTTAGTTATTTACCAGAATGTTAGTAAACATCCGACATTTATTTAGGAATTATATAAAGAAAAAGATTTGATGCCTTTTCTATCATTCCAAATTTACTAAATGTAAACATTCAGTAATTATAGATCTAATGATCTTCTCGATGATGGTCTTATATTTAGTTATCTCTTTAGAAATATTTGAAAGTTCATAATGAGCACTTGTTGTTTTATATAAGTGGATACATACATCTCGGATACTAATCGTGTCAGGATATACAAATGTGTAATAATATTCTCATAAAGCATTTGCTTTGTCTAACTTCACGAATATTTTAATTCATTGTGTTATCAGATAAAAACATAAAGTATTATAAACAAAGATAAATAGTGACTAGCAGTAGAATCCAGGATACACGTTTTGTCCTATGTGGGACACTTTAGCTGGATGTACCTGAATCTCAGAGTGGATGTTCACTCTAGGACTCGAACATAGTGACGTTCGCTTTAAACACCATTGCGTTATCCATTTATCTATTCAATCCTAATAGCCACTTACTTGTACAATGGGGTGAAGTTTAAATACATTTTGTATTGTTTACTTGAATCTTCTCTTTAAGAATAGAAATGACAGATAATTGATTTCTTTTAGTACCTTAACATTAAAGAAACATTCAATCGTTAAATTTCTTTTCTTTAAAAGAAAATGCTTTAATTTTAACTTTACCATATAAATAATAACCGATTATAATTATAATAGTGATAACGTGTAAAACAGAATGATTACTAGAAGTAATAATAATAATAATAATAATAAACATAATTTGTAACAGACTTTCGGTGAAAGAAACAAAAACACTTTTACACAACAATTAGAAAACAAACAAAAAACAGACGTGTATGAAAACATCGTTGTAAACAAACAATACAAGCAAACGTTCATAGATGACAATAATAAATGAACAACAATATTGTCATTAATATAGTGAGGAGGGAAATATGCTCTACAATTAAAAGAAAATGCTGTTTAATTATTAAAACGAAAGCACAATCAAATTATGTATAGAATTATATGTAATAGAAAGCAACTAGTGATTATGTAATTGTAATAATATGCTAAATTTTCTGTTCATATAAAAAATAATTAAGATAACAATGTTAAATATACATGTATATATGCACATGAAGAAATTGAATATATAAATATAGAAATGACTATTGTAGAAAAAGACGATAATAAAAATTACATGACTTTCATTGAATTAAAATATGTAGTATTGAGTGTGTGTGTGTGTGTATATACATACATATGGTAGGAATTTCACTGAGTACCCGAGAGGAGAGGGCAACAAACTAGAATACACTGCACATATAAATCCACTTCATATTATTTACGGACATTTACATTTTATGGATTATCGAAAAAGTGAATTAATGTGTACACGGTTGGGAGCGACAGATGAACAAGAGGGTATTTAGTTGAAAGCAACAACCTATGTGTACAGTGATATATATATATATATATATATATATATATATATATATATGGACTACAAGTAGCAGAACACAGGACTGCGGATGTGTGTGACATGTTGAAAGGCATAATTCAACGAGAAATAGACAGTATACAATAACTGTGGCAAAAATTATCATCGTCATACCCTCATCACTGAAATGACAACTAAAAAGAAGAAAAATCAATGGTTCTCTAGAAAATCACTTAAAACAACATCCATAAATTGAGGTATATTGTTATTTCTGTGTATTTTAGTATATTAAAAGCAATTTGGGCAAATCAGTAGTACGATAACATATACATGGAAATAGGGAAAAACAAACAAACAGCAATAATAAGTTAGTAGTTAAAATAAGCAATCAAACAGTGAAGTACATAGAACATAGATATAATCTCTGAAGTGTGAAACTATATATACATCAATAATAATTGTAATAATAATAATGAATATAATTATAATGAAAATAATTCATGTAGATGTAATAATTTTAACACTAAATTATGACTATTGCTTCTAGTTGTGTTATGGAAATAAGCAAATATCATAAAATTAATCAAGTTTAAGTAAAAAGAAAATACTGCACTCATATGAAAAAACAACAGGAAAAGCCATCAGTAATGTACTACTATTAATACTACTACTAATATTACCACTGTAAGTACTACAATACCCTATCACTGTATACAAAACATAGAACAATTAAACTGTACGAAATAATCATTATCGCAAAGCAATTTCTATAAGAAAAAAAGGTGACGATATGCATGTTGTATTGCTTCATCTCCTCTCTCTCTCTTTTGGTTTGCTTATTATAATCAATTCATTAAATCAAATGTAGATAAACAGAATTAGTAGAGTTCCATATCTAGGTAAGTGTAATTCTGAAAATCATAGATGATTGAAAATTAAATAAGCCGAACAAATAAATATGAAATATTTGTGTATGTGGAATGAATGAAATATGTAAGAGGTGGTCAGAAAATATCTGCAGTAGGTATATGTATATGTATACTGACTGTCTATTAAGCTGGAACTGTTAACTGATAGTTGAAGTATACAGTACTTCTTTCGGCTTCAATATAGTCATTGAACTAGGTAGTATATTTACACTATTGACAATATTAGGATCCTGTAAAAATAAATTTGAGAAAAAGTTAATCATAAAACAGTAACCAATTAACAACACTGTTGTAACTGGAAAAGAGATTCGAAACAGGAGGAACTGCTAAAAGCAGAAGTGATCATGGCTAACAGTGGAATCCAAGGACGCACGTTTCGTCCTATTTGGGGATCGTCAGTCGGATGTACCTGCACCCCAGTGTTGATGTTCATCCTGAGACTCAAACCTAGTAGCGTTCACTTCGAACACCATTATGTTTTGTACTTAACTACTGAGTCCAGATATCCGCCAGCTTGTGGGATGCGGTGAGGTTTAACTCATCTTTGTATTGGTTTTGAACAGTGTAAAGGAGAAATCCAGAAATTAATTTACAGATGCAGATTTTATCCACTTTTTAAAAGCATAACGACTGTTCAGCCACTTCTAACATTTCAAATTGCTACAAATCACTAGGAAAAGGCATAATGAAGACTAACCAGCCACAAGTAAAATATAAAACAGCTGGGAAGACTCTTACAACTGATAGTAGTATTATGGTCTCTGATGTCTCCAAATTAAAAGTCTATTAAATTAGGAAAATGTGAAGGGTAATAAACAACAGTCCAGAGTTCCAAATGTACAATCGTCTTTAATGAACAAGGAACCCAGAAGAGTTCATGGGAGGGTGAGTGCGTATTAAAACAACATACAAATGGATGATCACGTTTTAATTACCAGTTTTCATAGTTATAACAGAAGCTCATATTGTTATAATAATAATAATAATAATAATAATAATAATAATAATAATAATAATAATAATAATATACAAACATATCAATTTAACTCGGTAAACAAGTAATCTTTCGTTACTACTGTTTGCTCTCTATATTCTTACAACAAAAAATGTATAGACTTATTTGAGGAGTACGAATTATATCAACAAACAAAGGACTCATCAATTAGAGATTACCAAACCATTATACATTAAAATTATTCACACTTTCAATGCACATTGTCCGTTCTACTGTAAACAATTGAATCACTTTCTCTAATAGTTAACGTACTAATTCTTTTCATTGAATTAACTGTAAATGAATAATCGTCACACTAATGAACAATTTGAATGAGCAAAAAATCATGAAGATTAATTTGATCCAATGTATCTAAGTCCCTTAATGAAAATAAATCAGTGATGTAATGTGGAGATCGTCAATCGATTTTCATGTTAATTACAGTAGATTAATATTATTCCTATAATCTGAAATAATTTAGTAAGCAACCTTGTAGAAACAATTTGTAGGTAATTGTTTTAACTATTTAATTATTAATAAGTAGTATTCCAGTTTCAACTGAATTGATCAATTGCTAAGGCCTAAACCGTGCATAAATATTTGATCTAAACTATCTTAAGTCAGTCCTTTAAACTTTATTTGATAACTTTGTCTAATAACACAACATTCGGCTATTCTATGATAGACTACCACATGTCCAATTAAATTATAAATGCGACTGTACAGTTTAAGGAAATGACAACGGCAAGAAGTATGTTATCACTGAGATCCCTCTAAAACGATAGTGTTTGTTGAAGTTATGCGTTTGTTTCTGCCTTTTCCAACAATACAGATAAATTTACATTGGTCAAACCAATGTGGATTACTTGCCTTTTGATCAACAGTCATCGTTGCATTCATTGTTCCAATAACCGTTGTCGCTGTTGTTGACACCATCGTTGTCGTCGATGTAGTTGTTGTGTTCGAAGTCGTTGTTGAAATTACATCTTTAACTGAATTCATTAATCGTCTACGTTTATTCTCTGTATGCGTACTACTAATCATTTCTTTATTCTCCTTAGATGTAATAATCGAATGTTCTGCATCGTTTTCCATAGTGCTAGTATTAGATTTGTACAAATTTGTATCACTATCAATATTGTTGTCAGTTTTAGGAAAATATTGGTTATGATGATGAAGATTGCCTAATGCACCGATACCGGAACCTCCACCACCGGGGAAAAAATTTCTCGATCTATGTTTACGTAACCAGATTGTTGGTAAGCCAGCAAGTTTTGATGCTTCAGCGAATAGACCACCAAGTTTATTTTTACCCCATGCATGTTCCGTGAACCAATTACTATTAGCTGGTAATAAATGACATTTTTGAACTTTATCGTGTATTTCTTCAATATCATTCGCATCGGGGCATTCAACATTACGAGGCTATATAATTACGTTTTGTTATTTGAGTCAGAAAAGGATAGGAAAAACAAACATGTAGTAACAACTAACAACTATTCAATCATTGAACTAAAAGTAGAAATAATCAATTAAATTAATATTACAAGCAAAGATGGAAGGTGTCTAGCATTGGAACTCGGGACGCGCGTTTCGTCTTATTTGGGACTCGTCAGTTTGGTAAGCTTTTATCTCGGAGGCAAGTGTATAATGTGATGGCGTTCAGAGCGGATGGAACTGGGTTCGAGTCTTAGAGTGGACATCAACGCTGAGATGTAGATACATCCAGCTGACAAGTCCCAAATAGGGTGGAACGCGCGTCCTGGGTTCCACTGCTAGGCACCATCATCTCAGTTTATGATATTTGTTGCTTAAGCAATATCTAGGCAATCCGCACAGTATGTACATATGCTAATAAGAGATTGATCAATTGCAGTCGTAAACATCAATGGGAAGATTCAAACAAATTATATAAAATGAATTGATCAAATTAATAGTTAATTAATCTTAGTTGAACAACTATCGCAAACACAAAATTCAGTGAAGAGATCACTATCTAACGAATTGATTATTAAGCTATATATAACCAAGAGGCACTAGGCAGGTATTTCACCATAGTGTGGAACTTAGAACACCCATCATATAGTCAAAACTACAATTGATGTGCTTCATTTTTGATTTTGGTTTGGTGATCTGACCATGTTTAATGTGTTTAACAAACGAATTTATCAGTGATTGTGAGATAGTACCTATCAGTGCAATGGTAACGAAACGGTATCACTACCGCCGTTGCATTCAGTCCCTTTCCCACTATTATCTCTAAACCTTTAGTTCATTATTAAATTTTATATCCTTCTATTGGACAGTATTTCTCAAATTTAAGCTATGATAACGATTACATTACTTTCTTTCCTATCACCTTAATTCCATATTTCATCAGATTGATATTACCACGTGTGGTAACTCTGACTAATACTAATTTATCCTAGATCTTACATTGATAAAGACTGACTGACTAATATCGTGAAATGATTACTGATAATTGAAAAAAATTGGTGTTGAATGGAAATTATGAAAACTTAAGGTAAGGAAATTTTACCACAGTAGTAAATAGTCCCAAAGCCAGTCACTCATTCGCGAATGAGTGTAGAAAATAATTAAATAAAACCAAAAGGAGTCAGAAACTACAGGGTGTAAAAATGTTAAATGAATTTTGTTACATCTTTGAGAATGACTATCGGCTATTTTAATGACTATCTTTAAACAATGAATGAACTGTCTTCCAAAGGTCCTGTTTCATTAACAGTTGTTAAATTCATCAGTTTCTTGTCGCTTAACATAACAGTTGATTGTAAATCCAATTTCCTAGTCACTTATACAATTCATCTTCATCTATATACAAAGAATGTATAATATCAGAAGACATACAGAAACACAAATACTAAACAAACCAAAAAAAGTTAGTTAAAACTCATGGTCCAAATGATTGGAACATACGATTCAAGGAAATGACATTAATAATCATAATAATGAAAAGAAAAATTGAACACACTTGTAAGTAAAATTTCGAATAAGGATCCAAACAACCGTTAGGTCGTCTATCTCTTAATTCCTTGAATATAGCTACAGGACAGGGACATCGAACAGGTGGTTCATGTATTGACTTCATATCAAATTCACTTTTTTTGTAACCCAATGCACAACATGATGTTGGTGATCCAGCTAAATAATAACGTTTATTTGTAATTCGATTAATAAAATAAATATATTCTGTTTGTCTATCTGCAGTTTGACACAGACGAAAATCACCCCAACGTAGACTGACATGTTCTGTACGATTTTCCACTTCAAAAACTAACGTATTGATAAACCATGCAGTAAAATTTAAACACCATGGTCTTCGACCACTCAATATACCTTTACGGAATAACTGTTCAACATAGGCAGGAAAATCGGAACATTGGAAGGCACTGGCGGAATTAATAACCTAAAAATGGAAAAATTTAACAACAAAATGAATAAATAGTTTTTCTAATATTTTCGTTAAACAATTTGAGAGGTGATCTCTTCGGCACACGTTGATATATTGGCAACATAGCTATTGTAGATCTTGGATAAAACTGTGAGAATGTTTCAAACTAGGTATATGGATAGCAGTGAAATCGAGCCATACGTTTCTGTTGAATTTAGACCCAGATATACTTACACCCATGCTGATATTTACACTGGGAGACTCGAACCGAGTGCCTTTCACCAAAAATACCAAACCCATTATCCACTGAGTTCATTAGTGTAAACCAACAAAGAAAAACCACAAACAATAACTCATATGTATTCATAGTTTAAGTTGAATGATTATTTAAAAAAAACCAGTAGATTGATTCAATGCTAGCAAGATCAACATTTGAGCCATAGGAAGTAACATGATGGTACAACAATTCCCAATATTTAATAAATCAGATCCGTAATAAATACAACTCACAGACTGTAAAGTTCTCAATTGATCAGGTTTCGGCTCCACTGGGATTAAATGACATGTCATACTTGACAAAGAAGGAAGAGTTAATAATGAGTTATTTCGAATATTATTATTAGTAGTACTACTACTATTATTATTATTATTATGCATATTGTGATAATGTCCTTTAGACACCATCGGATTTGCCGCAGTCGTCACAACAGAAGATGATGAATAACAATTATCGTCCATTTTAATTTGATGATGATAGCCAGATACCAACTGATCACCACCATTAAAACTGAGATTTGTAGCATTTCTGGAAGTAGCATTTGTAGTAGTATTAGTAGTGGTAGTAGTAGTACCAGTATTGGACATACCATTCATAAAATCAACATGGATTTCATCAAGATTATTATTAATATGTTGGTTTGATGTTTGTAATCGATTTGTCACATTCGATGTAGTAACTGATGAATGTTTAGATTGTTGTAGTTTCAACGCTGTTGATGATAATGTCAATGTATCGCCGATAGACAATAATGGCAAGGATAATGTTGAGGCCGTTGTTAACGTTGATGCTGACGATACTACAGAGGAACAAGGTGTCGACTGAAGTTGGCGATTATTAATATTCGGAAGATGGTCAATAGTATAGTGATCAGTTGATGAAGAAGCGCAGGAAGAAGAATGGTAGGGTGAGTACTCAGCCCCAAGTACGCTCATTGCATTCAACACATTATTACTATTATTCTCACTACTGACAAAATGATTATTATTGTTATTACTAATGCTATCATTATTGATAATAACAAGATGACCGGCTTCATTAATCAACGCTGACTCATTGGTGATTACCGTCCGACCAGAATTGTCAGTATATAACAAACGATAAACTGTTTGAACTGAGCTAGACAAATCTCTATTGCTAAGGGGAATTTCAAAATAAATATCCGGTTTATTGTTATTATTTGTAGTTGTAGTTCTAGACGTTGTTGAACCGATTTCATGAGCAATAGTAGAAGTAGTAGTACCAGTTGTCACAGTTGTAGAAGTAAAATTATTACTAGAGTTATTGAATAAATAATTATTATTTAATGGAAGAAAAGTGATTATTGGTTGATTATGCATCGAATTCGATGAAGTTACGAGCTAAGGACAAAAACAAAACAAAATATTGAAATAGTATAAGAAAATTTATGGAAATTAGTAAATATTCGATTGAATCCATCCAGGTTTAATTGACAACCAATGACAACTAGACAGATGGTTTGAGGGAAATGAGAGAGATCGAACCTACAACCTAATGACTAAAACCCATTCTAAATATTTTTTAGCCTTATATATATATATATATATATATATATATATATATATATATATATATATACATCAGTTATGTATGTAAAATGAGAAACTAACTCTAAGAACGTGAAACGTATCATTCAGCTACAACGTAGGACCAGGCACAAGTTGCCATACCTCATTAGCACAACACAATGAACACTGGATTCATAGAAGTTGTTAATTCAGTGGTAGTAATATGAAAAGAAAGATTGCATATGAGGACATAAGTACGGGAAGAAAGAATTAGATTCTAGAAAGATATGAAGCGATTTTTATCTCATAATTTAAAGGAAGGCATAGAATGTGTACACCCGACCATTGTTTCTACCTTGACGTGGTGGTCGTACTTGCCTGTCGTGATGAACCAATCGAGTTATACTGGCTGGAACAATCGTTCCGCAAGGTCCTAACATGCCAGACTGGTAAGACTAAAAGCAGCAAACCCAAGGTCTGAGGGCAAAGTCGTACTGCTGACAGTACAGAGACGTGACGGCAGTAAGATGTTTCCTTCAGACAACCAGCATAATTGTGATGCTGCCTTCCCACAAGGAAGGAAGGGGTTAGAAAAGGTCGAGCCTAAAAATGCACACCCCGCCTTATCCCACAGATATCCGTTTATGGCGATAAGGTCTCAACAAGTACGGAGCTAACACAAAAATTACTCATAAAAAGGTCGTATGAGACCAAATTCATGCAGTTGCCCTTGGGCAATGCGGCCATGCTCTCAGGGCACTAAAACCACCTTTAATCCAATTTTCCTTTCAGGTACCTCCAAAAGAACCCTTCCACATTGTGGGCAACTGGGAAATGATAACCACCCTTATACCTCTAACAGCACTCAAGATCACGTGAAACGTATAAACATATTCTGTTTTAACTCACATGATTATTTTGTTGTAGAAGGCTATGCGAATTATTTGTTGATGGTTCCAATTTCGCTTCAATTAATGTTGAAAACTGTGATTGTGTAACGCCATTGTGATCAACGTCACCGACGACATTATCAGGTTGTGTAATGGTTATCGGTTGTCTATCAGCAGTATATGAAAAAGCTTGAACAATACTACCATTCTGTGCATTATAATTTGATTTCAATGGACTAACTTGAATTAAAGTTGAGGTCGTAGTTGTACCTGCAACATTTGAAGAGGATGTCGAATTTTGGTGGTCTGATATTTCAAAACCTTGAAGTGGAGATTGTAATTGTTGATGTTGTAATGAATTACGACCATAAAATATTTGATTACAGGCTGGAAGTATGGTAGTAGTAGTAGTAGTAGTAGTAGTAGTAGTAACACAATTTGTTGTGGTGCTTGTGGTAGGTGCCGAACTGGTGCTTACTTGGGATAATTTTATTCGACAATTATCATTAATATTATTGTTATTACTATTATTACTGTTGGTTCTAATTGTCTGATTCGTTGAATTCATTAAAGTGACTGTTCGACGAAGAGGTGTATCGTCATTATTTGTATTCAAAACAACTGTAGCTATATTGGAATCATTTCTTTGAATAATTAACGGTTGAAGTGAATCCATGGGAGTGCCACCATCTCTACTAGCAGAATATAGATTGAAATCAAAATCACACTGACGACTGTCTGATTGATAAATTGTTTGTAAATTACAAGATTGTGACTGCTCTTGGTGATGTTGAATTTGAGGTTGTAAAGTTGTATTCAATACAATTGGAGCAGAACAGAAACCAGGCGAAGTTGAGGTAGATAAGAGAATTAAATTCACCGGTACTGCATTAGTGCTATTATGATTATTACTTGGATGTGATATTAGATGACATGCCACAGGTTGATTAAATGCTCGTGATGTGGTTGTAGCTGGTGAAGATGCCGTGGAATTGATTTTTGTCGTTGTCAACTAAGATGATAATTTGTACGGAAAACAAGCAAACATTTTTATAGAAAACAATTATACAAAAATTTAGATTTTAAAGCAAGCAAAAGAAAAAACATTCATCACGATAATGAAGCAACAAATTAGAAACGATGATAGTTGAATCCATATGAGCACATGTTAGAAGACGATAAGTCTTCAGTTACCCACCAATTACCCGCTATTCCAAAATAACCACACTTCCGGTGTGGTGGAAAAAGCTATAGTTAAACAAAACGAAGGAGAACAAATGCTAATGATGGATTGACCCTAGAAATATTTAAGGAAAGTGGTTAAACTAAATCTGGGAACTGTGCGTAATATCATCACATGGGTCCCGGCTGCAGAACACACGAAAGGGGAAAATCTTCTAAGGATAACCATAGAGGAATAAATTCGACCCATACATCGTCTAAAACATTTACTTTAATAATCATCCATCGCTTAATTAGGGCTCGTGAATAGCAAATACAGGAAAATCTGGCTGGTTTTGAACCTGAATATGGATGCCAATGAATACAAGTACTATGTTCTACGTTACTTATGACTAACAGACTAACGATAACAGAGAATAGCTCCACTGAATATAATGTGGTCACTGACATTTGAAAATACAGAACTATGATGAATGCGATGATCGTTCTAAGGTGTCCGAACACCATCGACCTCGACTACAATTAAAGGTTTATTAAATAGCAATAACGAGTGGTATAAACGGTGTTTTATTATGATTTATCTTTCCGATTCCCGATTGTCTCTCTGAAGTGATTGTCTCATTAAAGTGATCACAGAAAATTTAAAGAGTATTTCATAGAAAATCTCTACAGGAATGAAATTTAAAACATAACAGTATAACAAACGTGTAATATTTAAAGAAAGATACACATAAAACTTACCGAATTTTGTGTTTTTAAAGTTGGATTGCTTGAACTAGACAAGATAAATGTACTTTGTTGCAATGAATTAAGATTAGTTTGATGAGACTGAAGTTGTATGGGATCGAACTGTTCCGATTGTTGTAAAGATAGATTAGTTGTATTAAATGCAGTATTAGTTCCAGTGGATGTGGGTGCTGTTGAATTAGGCATCAAGATATAACTATTCGACTGATTAGTCGCTATTGTTGTCGTTGCTGTTGAGGTTGGTGGATAAATACTACTACTACTAGGCGCTAAAAATGTATGCCCATCTACAGTGGTTAATAGGATAAAACTGTTTGCACTCAACTGATTGATTGGATTAACAATAATTCGATCATTATCATGAACAAAATTTTGTTGTTGTTGAACTGGTGAGGTTTCGTATAAAATTTGATTACGAAAATCAGCTAATTTTGATGATGATTGTAATGGGGGCAGTGGTGGTGACAATTTACCGGATAGTGGAGTAATCATAGATGATAAAGATATGTTATTACTATTTGTGTTCATCAATGAACTATTACTACAAGATGATACAATTGATGATGGTAATGATGATACTGATTGTTGCATTAATTTCGGTAGCTTTAATAAAAATTGATTATTTGAATTACACATCTCTTCTGTACGTGATGAATGTAGCAGTGTTGGTGTTGATGAAAGAAGTATACTTGTGGTTTCAGGGTTATCTAAACGTGAAAGCATCATTATGTTGGGATTATTATTATTATTACCGATAGTAGTAGTATTGTTGCTACCAGTATCAATTGTTCGAGTGATATTTGTGTTGTTGATAATCGTAGGTGATGATGATGTAAGCAAAGTATCATTACTTGCATTAGTCATACCAGACATATTAGTGCCTAGTAAACAGGATAATTTATCGACTAATGACTGTTGACGATAATTTAAATCCAAAGTATTATTATTATCACTATTACTGTTACTACTAATAGTATTATGATTAGCAATAATTGTAGAAGTGGTAGTAGTAGAACAACGATTAGCCATAACACAATTAAATTTCTCACGTTGATTTAAGGCTAATGCGGCTCTATCCGCTGCTATAACACATGCAGTAGTGGCCGCTGACAGAGCAGCTGTTGCAATTCGTTGCATATCTGGACGAACAACTTTATCAACAATATTACGCATTAATGCACCAATACGATTTTTGCCTAATGCGCCAACACTGAACCAAGCAATTGCAGATTTTGATTGAAGAGCTGAAGTTGAACTCTGTAATAAATAGATTAGATGATGAATACAAGAGGGGAGAAATGCAATGTCGTTGAGATGATCACCAGTTGGTGATAACACAATATAGTAGAAAAGAGGTAAGTGCAAAAATGGTCAAGTGGAAATATGTTTTGTTAATTGCAGTAATGTTGGAAATGGATCATATTAAGAAATAATTATCACAACTAGACGAAAGAACTATATCAAACCAGTTTTTCCGAAAATGTAGTAAGGTATAAATTCCATTAATCATATGTAGAGCAGTGGCTCAGAGCTAAGGCATTCGATTTTTGACGGTTTAAAAATACTTTCAACTATTTCGATTCGATCAATTGAGTGATATCTCTACCCTTCATATTTAAAGCGTGACTTGAAGACAAATGGACGAACTATAAAATTGAATGAGCGAATTTTTTTAATTTAATTTCATAATTAAAATTAATTCATGACCGAATGAATCGATAGTAATACACCCTATTCGTCTACGTACTTAAGTAACAAGAATGAAGCATTCAGTGTAGCAATGTACTAATTTCCACCATTTAATCATAATATATGTAAATTTGGATCTATATAATGGTAAGCAGAACTGCGCGATTGTCTCTGTTGGAATATTTTATTTATTTTATTTTAACACATAGGTATTGGTACAAGGAGACACCGAATACATATGCACCACACAGATCTCATTTGATTTGTGTGAGAACTGTGGTACTATTTGGGTGCCCAAACCGAAGCAGGTGGTTTTCTTAGGGGGCCACACCGAGCCTTTAACCTAAAGGTCTGATCCACAAGGCAGTGGAGTATCGTGAGGAGATGCAGTCCCATGGTAGCCGGTGACCAACGATTGGTTCATACGCCATTTGTTCCTCCATGATACTGGAGCCCATGTGCGTCATTGATTTGGGATCCGGTTATAGCGCCGGACATTCGCTTTTCGTCCTCTCATTTTTGTAAACAACACCTGTGCCACGAGAAGGAAGTGAGTAGAACTTCCCTGGCAGATGCTATATACGCGTAGTTATGTGAGAGCATTTCGAGAGGGAGAGCGGACTCTCCCCACTCTCGGCCGTACCAGGGCGTTTGGGGCCAACAATATTTAAGTCCTCAAGACTTAAGGGTAATATCAAAGTAATCCGCACAGTATGCACATACCACAAAAGAGGCTGATCAATTTCAGTCATTAATCTATCAACAGAAGGATTCAAACAACTCTTAGATATGTATTAGAAATCCCTCTTTTGCACAAGCCAGTGGTTTTCTGGACTCATTAGTTAAGTGAATACTGAGTTGGGTGTTTGAAGCTAAAGGTACGTCGTTCGACTCAGAGTCTGAAAGTCAACACCCAACCGAAGAACCGTTAAAAAGAACGAAACACTTATGTTTGATTCCACTACTCGCCACTATATAAATCCACCTAAAAACGAGTCATTATTGCGTCAACTTTTGAAGAAAGTCATGTAATCACTTGACAATAGTAATATCGCAAAAGATATTAGTAATCAGTAAAAGTTCACTTTTTCGAGTTAGTTATGCTGAATGTAACAGCAAGTAAAATATAATGTTTGATTAATCACTGTCAAAACGACTATTATATCGCAGTTTAGGATTCCAAATAAAATCTCAATAAGTCAGCAAACTTATGAAATTGACCTTGAAAGTTGACATACACCACAGAACAGAATAGTACTCACACATAACCACTAACCTGTAAAGGTTGAACATAAAATGGTGCTTCTGGAAGTAACGATGCTTGTTGTCTATGTCTAGCAAATGATTTATACAAAGATACAAAATCAGGACCAGAACGAGCAGGAACGGGTGGTACAGTTGGATCAATTTCAAGAGGACGAACCCTTGGACGATTAGCGCTGTGTTCAGAAGCCAATGCTGAAGCAACTGCAATCTCAGCTTCTCCCCAACCTGAAGAAGGATAAACACGACGAACAGGTTGATCTTTTGAAGATGAATTAGATTCAAGTAGGGCACATGCTTTAACTGTAGTGAATGCCGAAGGACCAACATATTCAATTGCTTCACATAACTCTCCAGTAAGAGGATCAATAACATTAGATACCAATCTTAAATGTCCCCAGCGTAACCGTACATGATGCATTCGGCTACCAATGCCAAAATAGTGCTGCATTAACCACCACATAGAAAAAGTTAAAATCCATGGTCCACGATCGTCTAGAGCACGAGCACGCCAAAGTAATTGAGTAACTAGACCAACTGGAGGACGTTGTGATGTACCAGGAAGTGGAGAATAAATCTTACCACTATCTGCTAAGACTAAAGAATTCGGTGTACGAGATGCAGCTGCTAATACAAGATCTAATAATTCACGTAATTCCAATTTAACTGAACGACCGGAACCACCGCCAGTTTTACGCAGATCAATACGTATATCATCATTAGGTTGACAACGAATTATTGTATCATTTCGATTAGACGATAAATTAGATTTTGTAGCCAGTTCTGGTTGTGAACAATGTGACACAGTAACATCCGGTGATGATTGTTTAATTGGTGTACTCGATGAAATCATAGTTGTAGGCATTAGATTTTCAATACCACCAAGACGAGCTTGAATAAATATAGAATATTAAATGAATGAGGTGAGTTGAGAAAAAGAACTGAGAGTTTTACGTATAATAAATTATTTAACAATAACTGAGGTTATGAGATTATAACAGTGAAACGAAACAGTAGTTTAGCTATTGATAATTTCCAGTGTACGTTTTAATGAAAACAAAACCATACACAAACAATTAAAACAAAAAACATCTCTGAACACCAGAAACGAAACAAAATACGACTACAGATCTGTTTGATTATGTTAGAGCTATTATATGAAAAATGTTGAGGCCTGATCCAAGGTACCGGCTAAAGATGAAAAATTAGTTGACCGGATAGTGAATCTTTATCAAATAAAGTGGTTGAAATATTTATTACGTACGCTCAACAATTGTTTACCTCAATAAACGATGTTTGCTAGTGTACGAATAGGTTTAAAGACGAGCCTTCGGTCCATGAAGTCACTGAGTGTTGAACTGGGTCATGTCACTATATACAGACTATCTGGTTGGGTGTTCCCTCGATGTTTGCAACCAATGATAAGTAGCATGGCTCAGAATCGGTCGTAATGTTGAAGATTTATTCACTTTTCATTTTTCGTTATATCTTAACTCTAAGAATTTTCATGTATTGTTTATTTCGCGAATTCATTCTTTCCTCACGAAACGCAATGCTCATACCTAATCGTTTGTACTACCGATAATATTTCTGCTACTTCTACTACTCTGATATTGATTATGATCATCTCAATTTGGTGTGCTCATATATTGTGGTAACTTGAACCGAAGGATTCTATGTCGCTCATGAATGATTGGCTGGAATATCCTGTTATTTTTTTATCAATGCATGGTCATTATGGACTGTCACTAAATCGAACACAAAATCAAAAATACCTGTTTCCAAGAGCATCAATCCGTCACTGGTGGTAAGTTCACTTAACCAAGGTTGATAAAAGACTGTAACTATAAATCTATGTGCGAGAATTTTCTCAAAACAATTTTTCTTGATAACTTAATCAAGTAGAGTGAATCAAACCTAAATCATATTTTGTTTAATCTGTCCGAGACTTGCTGAGATTTAATTGCAACGGGTTTATGCAGATTGCTGAATTATAAAGTCTACATGATGAAGTAACCTTAATTATGCAACCACTGAAAACCAGGAAGTACTAGACAGTTGACTCAACCTAGTATGGAACTTTTCAGTACTGCCCATTCATGGACACATCCAATAAATTCCGAATAAGTGGTCTAGAGGGTTAAGCTCTCGAAGCGAGACCTATAGGTCCTGGGTTCGTTCCCTTATAGGGGGTGGACGTTTACTGACAGAGATCCCCATACTAGGATGAAACAGCTGTCCAATAGTTTCCCGTTTTCAATAACTGAATAACTATGGTCATTTCGTGATGTAAACTATGAAAAATATAGAAAACTTTACGAATGGACCGTTTTTGTTAGATTATCACAGCCTACAAATGATGACAAATCAAAAATCAAACAGTTCTGTCACTTATTTTTATTATCAACAAATGTATGCATTATAAAATAACCAAGACTATAACTACAATTTAGAAAGGTGATCATGACAAACAACATCTGAAAATATCTTATTAAATACCATAACATTACAGATGTGTGAACAGAACTTTACATGTACTAACTTACAGATATCAATCATATTCTCATCTAATGGCAATGCAGCAGATATCGATGAACAGATACCTAAATTAGGCGATATCGTTAACGAAGAAGAGGCAACAACAGATGAATCAGATGTATCAACGGCAGTGCCACCGGGACCAGCTACAAATTCCATACGATTATGACCGATCGCTGTTGTATATGAAGCTGGCACAAATATTACAGCAGGAGAGAATGAAGAAATATTTACATTGGCATTAGGAGGATATGATAAAGGTGTAAAAAGAAATTCCGTCGGATTATTCAACTGTTGTTGTTGTGGAAAATTAGAATACTGGAGTTGATGTTGTGAATGTAACAGTTGACTACTATTTATATCAAATAATGTCTGTCCACTACCACCCTGTGTCTGAATAATACTGCCTACAATAAAAATGGCAACATGAAAAATAGACTATTGAAGATTATTACAACGCAATAGTTTATTTCAATTTAATTTGTGGCTGTGAAATGTGACCTTTAAAAATAGAATGGCACTGGATAGAAATAACAAACTGGTCGTTGAGGTAGTTGATCATCATCGGTTAAAGTGAGTAGGACTTCCCTGGCAGAGGCTATATACGCGTAGCCATGTGACAGCATTTCGAGAAGGTGAGCGGACTCTCTCCACTCTCGGCCGTACTCTAAATATCAACTTCACCTACTGTATCATTTCAAAGTAAACTATAGTTTAACAAGTTAACCACGTTATCAAGTTATGATAAATAACACATAGAAGTCAGAATAACAAATGAAAAACCTATTGTATACGAGTATCGTACCCCGATTTGATCATTATCAAGCAATATCATATGTTGAAGTAAGTAGCAGTGCAATAAGTAATACAGAGATCATATTCTCAAACTTACCGACCGGCGAACAACATGACAACTGTTCATGTAACTCATTTATTAGGTAAACATTTTTGTGCTCAGCTTTAACCTACACTATTTATATCTCAGGTCTAACGATACTGTTCAATAGCTTAAACTTACTTAGATAAAACAGGACTCCAAAAACTGAAGCCTATCAGTTGGAAGTCAATCGTTTTAACTGAAGGATCATCACTCTTCTTGCAACCACCTAACCATAATAAAAGATAAAAGTTCGTGAAGGAAACAGTAATTGAGTCAGATTTCACCTTATCTCTAACAATTCAAAATATTCCCATTATCTAAAACACAGTGAAGTGGTATTCAAATATACACAAAACAATTCCATCTATTTTTATAAAGATAAATTACCGAAAGGATATGTTTGTGAAACGTCCACATTCAAATTTTCCTGACTTGAAGATAATTTGACTTTAGGTAAACAATTTAATGATTCATCATTACCACTATTGTCGTTATTGTTACTGTTAAGTGTCCCAATTCCAGTTCTGACATGACTATCATGTAACTGTTGATGTACTGAATGTAGCCCGTCAGTAGTGGGATTATTAATTGATGAATTGGAATTGTCCAAATCAAATGAATCAATCGCTACGTCGTCTACATCGTCATCTTCATCATCCAAAGAGTGATGGTCACTAAGTTTAGTGCAAAGCAGATATAATGGAAAAATAATTTAACATAACTACAGTAAATAGAATTAATTTCTATCAAGAAATATGGGGTTCCAAATCTATAGTCACAAACAGACACTTATTCTCATATTGAATTTAACTGCCCTTTTAAAAAACTGACAAAGGGAATGTAATCTTATCTGAATCAGATCAATGTGAGTTGGGACCGTGGGACTTATAAGGAATTGCAAGTCAGGGCTGTATTTACACCTTGCATTTACACTGTTATCGGTCAAAACATTCAGTGACTGGAAAAGAATTAATACATGATTATTAGTTGAGTTTTACACCTCGATTTTTTAAATAAAAATAGGTTATCAAGAGATTAACGTCAGGAATCCTCCTGTAAACAAGATATTTTTTGATTGAATTCAATCTTTGTCCCTGAATAAATATAAAACAGTATCTTTTTTAGTTAAATCTAAGTCGTTGATTCAATGTCAAATTAAAGATTTCTTCAATAGTCAATAAGAAGTAAAATTTGGAAAAGCTAGGTGGTATCACCTATAAGTTGACAGTATTCCGCAGTGAATGGAAGTAGTACTCATTAGATCCCATGGATTGAACGTTGTATGGTGAAGTTATTTCAAAATATTATCAATCCATCCACAATATATACACACTTGTAAGATTCTGAATTAAATGCAAAACAGAAATAATACAAAAATAGCTTATGCTGAAAGTAAACGTGAGTTTCGCAAATATTCTGGAAAATGTGCTACATTTAGTAATGAGCCAAAAAGATGCGATAATACTTTTTTTAAAAATTGAAAAGCTACAAGCTAATATGCAAAGCCTGATAGTAGTTCAAACATAATGACCGCCAAACTTTCACAGCTTTTAACATCCGTAATTAGTAACTAGTGGGAAGCGACTCAATATGAAGAAAGAAAATTCGGGTCAGTGAAAAAACTTAACATCCTCCTTCGAAAAGTTGGATTAAAACAGTAACAACACAGAAATTCAGTTTCATTTCTTCTCATGTTCTATCGAAATCCATAAAAGGGACTCATTGCTTTAAATTTCATTTCTGTTTATAGAGTAATGAAATATGCGAAAAGTTGTGTGTTAGTACATTTAGTCAGAAATTACAACTCATCCACTCAACCTAGAGAAATCATAGTATCGAAGATGTACCACCAGTTGTAAATAAAAGGTGTATAGTCCACAATTAAGTATAAAAATGTACTCAGTTACAGACTAGGTGTCCCTATTATTTTAGCTTCTTATGATGTGAGGCGTTGGAGGTGATCAATGAGCATTCTTGAAGAGTCAAGGTCATATCATCAGTTTTATTCAGTCAGTTGACGTATCTCAGATAGTATTGTTAGTTACTATAGGAGAGTTTGCGGAGCTTATTAGGTTTTACAGATCACATCGCGGACTGACTTGAGTTAAACAACCAGAAAGTACCAAGAAGCACTGGACAGTTGTTTCGTTCTAGTATGAGAATCCCCAACAGTGGGCAATCCGTGATCCCTCAGAGGATTAAACACAGGACCTTCAAGTCCAACGATGAGCGCCTAATTATCAGCCACTAAGTCGACATCCATCAGATGGAGTCATAAACGCGCATTCCTGAGAAGTTGCACACTAGAATGAGATAGTGAACCAAGGCTATCTGAACTACAGTCTATCTATAGCGTAAAACTTTGTCTAGTTAAGAAAACGTTTTTCGAAACATCAACTAAATCTACAATTTATCATTAACTCTAATAGAGAAAACATAAAACTATTGAAAATAACATTACCAAACATTACACACCATCGAAATAATAAATGTTCAAAATAAATTGAATACACAATAGACATGTAGTGAAGAAAAGCGTTATCGGTATCGGTTCAAGACGATGATGACGGTAAAAATAATCGAAATTTGAACTAATTCAAGAAATCAATAGATACAGCTAAACTACACAAAATTCAGACAAACAAATGAATGAATTTATCGACTTTCCGATGATATACACACATGTTTTACATGTAAAGTTGTTAGTTCATTTGGACTTTTTACACACGCTGACGAATGTAATTTTAGTTCATTATTATATTCATACTGACTTAAAAACAATAAATGATATATCCAACAATACAAACTTGTAGTTAATTTACTAAAGTAACCAAGTGTTTACTTATGCACTCCGCTTTGAACCAAATATTTTTGTGTAGTAAGCAGGAAACCATGGACAAAGAGGTATCATGCTATTTGACATTTTTCAAAAAGAAGTACCTGTAATTTTGAGGGGGTTGGTTCTCCTTGACGAATTTGATCTCACACCACTCAGCATCACAATCTGAGACGTTAACAATGAGCTATTCAGGCCGCGATTAACCTCTATAGGATTGAGGGAATTTACAATTGATTGATCACTGACAGAATGAAGAGGTATGTATGAAGAAATACTGCAACTTAAGATACGAGGGGAAGTTAAAGAATGAATCTACTTGCAACAATGTGACCCATTCTGACTCATGTTATCCAACGTCTTCAACTAGTGACTGAAATTATCATATATGCTCCAATAAGGTAGCCTGCATTTATCAATCTTACAAGTGTTACATCACGTGAATGATCCTAAAATTCCAATATACTAATGTTCAGATTAGAACTCAAAAAGAATCTCTAGCATGCACCCTGAATACGACTAAGCATAGTGAGAACATAAAAACTGATTATATGAATTTATTTAACTCCAGAAATAAATCAAAACGATATATGAATGTACTACTTTTTAGATGATTTGTTTACAGTCAGATTTGTATAATTTGGATTGAATAATATGTAAGATTAATTATTCCATCACTCATTGCGTGAACACATATTTACCATATCATACAACTATGCTTTTATGTAATTAATTTCATATTTCACTCGCACTGGGATTGATAATGTCATTGCTCACTATATCCAGATTGACAATGAAATCTCCACTAGCTCGGGGGAACTTTGCACCACCAAAAGCGTTCACCTGGACAACAAATTGTCTTTATCAGTCACTGAGTTTATTTGCAACGTTCTCAATGTTCAATGAATATGTTTTACCCAGAAATCTCGGCTATTTTTCAATTTATTAAACGGGTAGGTATTATACATCAAATGTTTTATTTTCCTAAAAGATTTTATTAAAGTCTGACTTTCACCATTTTTATAGCTTTCATTAAGTATATTGAGCTGTATCACAGGCTACAGTCATAAATGACTCTAAACGTTTGAAATGAAATCTTTGGTTGAAATTACACTTCAATATACAGAAATAACTAACTAAATGGATGGTAAAGTGACCTAACTACTGGATGTAACGCACTAATTGGACACTGAAGATGTTCAGGATGACCACGGCAAGAAGATAGTCATTGAGAACATTATTGTAAGACAGATATTCAATCCAATTTAGAAACTTGAACGATTCACCAAACCACACTAAGCATGTTTGGTCATATAATAAAAATTTTGAATCAAAGTTACTTGTGACTATTGGAAAACAACTAGTAGGCATAAACAAACATACAAATGTAAATAATCACATGGATATTATGTACTTTTAACGTATGAATCATCTCATAAATATGATAAAATAATGTCACTTCAAGGTGAGTATGATCTAAAAAGCAAAATCGACACGAAAATGAAATGAAGTAAGTAGTCAACAGTGAATGTTTCATGTGAAATTCATGGGTCAGGTTACGTGTCTATGAACTTGTAACACAATGTTTAATATGTTTCCACTACCTCACATATTTCCGTTCATAATTAGTGAGTGAATGTTGCATAAAAGAGCATAATTTTCACTGAAGATTTCATTTCACGCTAAGTTAAAGTTTATTTGCTTCTTTTATTTGAGAAGTGACGTGCTACAGTAGCGTGTTTGCAAAATACATAATCAGAAATGAAATTCGGAATGAATATTACCCTCTTATATGCAATAGACATTCATTAAATCAACAGGAAAATGCTCGAAAGAAAGCTAGATATTGCACTTTTATTCAACATGGAAAAAGGATGATTATCCTCATATGAACCTTATTCCTATTCACATTTAACAAACAACAGTTTCAATTCTTTCAGTATATTTAAATGTCCAGTGGTTACTAAATTATCACAAATTTTCTTGTGTGCTTGAGCGCCAGTGATATGTTAAACATCTACATTTGACAGTTTCAAAAGATCACACATCGTTGATGAAGTAACCACTAAAAAACCCATAATTCATAAACGGAATCTCCAGACCTAAATTCTGATCAACTCATAAAAACACGATGTACCGTGCTTTACAGTACTACAAGATAATTTTGAACAGTGATGTTAGAGTAAGTGTAAATCTGTGATCGAAGGATTGACAACAAATTCGTTAAGTTATACACACCTCTCTGCCTAAAAACATATTCATCGAATGATGTTTGAGCAAACAAAGCAATCAAACATCTGATAACCACATCATAGTACTTTTCAGTATTACATGATCTGTCTGATTAAGCGTGACAAGAATACTCTTCATTGTCCATTGAAAGATACACTTCGGTTATTAGCGTGTTTCACAACTGGACTGGCTTGTGGGATTTAATGGATTTCAATGGTATTTTTTACATTAGAAGGTATGGATAATTATGTTTGACCTATTCTTTTTAACAACCAGTCAGTCAGTCAGTAAATCAATCAGTTCTCTTTCTATCTCACTGCTACTATTTTAAAAGACAGACAAATAAGTTGTAAACTTTTCACACCTTAAAGATAAAGATAATTCAAAATGAGACGGAATTAAACTTTCGAAAAGTGAAAAGAAGGATTCAATAAAAACGAACTTCACATCATATTTCTTCCAATTAAAAAATAAATTTATGACTATGAGAAAGTGATGAGCGTCTAGACATTGTGTATTAAGCATAATTATTTGCAAGACAAATTTACAAGAAAAGTATAAAATACAAGAGAGGAGCAGGATAGAGGGAGATTTAACAGAATAATAAAGGTCATTTCACAAACCAGAAAGTTTTGATGATGTGACTCATATAATGTACTGACTTTCTGATTATTAATAGTAGTGTGATAATAACTTTTTGGTATTGTTTAGTTGTCTGAGTTATACCACCCAATGAAACTCCAACAGGACTCCGCCCAAATCATCCAATCATTTGCACCATCATGAAAGAAATAGTGATTAGGTTTTTTATAAATGGTGGTCTAGCTTAGATCGATTAATGAACTCGACTATTAAAAAGAAAACAGAAAAACTAAAACATGTAATTTAATAGTCGAATTCATGAGTCAGTTAAAGCTAGACCACCATGGAAAACCTGGAAGCACTGGACGGAAGATCAACGTCACTTGAATAGATTTAAAGAAAATCCACAACCATTTCTAATTGTTGAATAACAAATCCACTGGGAATAATAGAGAACAATTGTTCACAATTGTACTTTATAGGAGGGAGAGAAAAATTCTTAATGGCATACAAGACTACACGTTGCTTGAGAGCGAGTCGCTTTGTAACACAACAGTCAACCAGGTGCAGATTCGTACACTTAGTTTTGAGTCACATTAAGTGAGAGGGCTAATATTATTACCCGGTTGTCAAAACCGATGTGGGTGGAGCTGAGTTCGAACCTGTGACTTAATAGTTAAAAGTTGAATTCCACTAACTCAAAAACATTCATTTCCGATGGATTAATGAATTTAAAAGTAGTTTTCTTCTTATGGACGTAAACGCTAAATAGTTAGTACATAAAGAAAACACTAAAATACCGATCTCCAATCTAACAACTAGTTTTATTATATGGATCTGAGGATAAAGAACAAAATCCAAAATGCTACTTGAAAAAAAAATAATAAATTAAAAGAAATTTCTAAAACTTGATTTTTCACAAAAATTGCTCTGAACAAAAAGGAAAACGGTATTGTGATATAACAACATCGAAGGAATTAAGTAGATAAGGAAAATTAAATTGTACCCTAATACTTGCTTATCTAATTAAATTATTTAATTTAATTGACTCATTCATCAAGTAGTTGGTTATGAGTCATATTTTAAGTGTGGGGGCTAATGATATTATCCGGTTGACTCCGTTGTCTAGAGATCTACCATTCACCCGGAAGACCTAAGGTCCCGAGTTTGTTTCTCAGATGCTAGGTCGTGGATAAACACTGATGAGGGGTCACATAACTTGCTCATCGCATATATCCGAATTTCATTGGCAATATTCAATAGTAAATTGTTCGATTTTATAGTCAATGTTAATAATAACAATTTGAAGTATGAGATGAATTAATTATTTGAAATTTCCGGATTCGATATTGTCATATTTAGCAGGTTCTTGGACAAAAAAACACGTTTATTGTGTAGGTTTTAAATATAATACCCGTAATGAAATATATTAAGTGGACTCTGAGTACATAAGGTAAGATTGTTAACAGTGTATTAATTCTACTTAAAAACCTATGAGTCATAACTCCACACATGCGCCACGTACTACATAAATTTAGACAACTTAGTAAATTGGTAAGTCTATAAGCGAATGGAAACGTAAAACATTTTAGACATGTGCATTGATCCAAGCTATCATATCATATCATATCAAGACAGAGGTTCACGAGTAATATAATTAGTAACAATATCAGTGGCAGTAGAAAAATCTAGGTCTAGATAATATTGTTCGAGAAGAAAGGATGAATTAGTGAGAAAAAAAATATCAGTTAATTTTAAAACTCTAAATCTAAAAGAAGACAAAGAGTGAATGTATCTGAGCCATTGTAACCGATTCTGAACTGTCACCCGAAGTCTGAAACCATTAATTAAGGTGATCGAATAGGAGTCGATGACTCCATAAACTGGAATACCACATCTCTCTAATGAATGAAATTTCAGTCAGTCATAGAGAAATTAGGACTCGGTAATTATTCAACGTCTCACCAGCATCATGAGAAGAAATTAATGAAGTGGAGAGGTTGCACAAGCGGAAATAATGATGATAATAATAATTAAAATGAAAAGCTAAACAAACGACATACATCATAAACAAAGATGGATAATGACTGATCAATTGCAGTCCTATAAATCGATGGGAAGATTCAAGTAAACAATACCAAGTGAATTTAAATGATATGTAGTTTAAAAATATGAAATATGTAGATTAACTCATTCACCAGGTACTTGGGTATGAGTCGCACCAAGTGTGATTGCTATAGTTGTCCAAAATAAAGTAAATGAAGTGGGGCTCAACCTTTAGAGTAAGCGTTCAAAAGACAAATATTTCACCATTGAGTTACCGATTCAAAAGAAGGAATGGAAAATTTTGTACTGACACCAAGTTCGAGACTAAAAAGAACCAAATGACGAAGAGAATGTATGAGATCTCAAGACGAACGATTTTAGACAGATTCTAACTGGGGTTTATAATTTACATGTTATTTCTTTCATACAGTTCAGATCAATATAATCAGTGAAATGAATTTATGACTTAATGTGGAATTTCTCTGCTTTCAAGTATGTCGACACTAAAATAACAGTAAAACAACTTCGTATTATTATACATAGACATGCAAAAACATCACCAATACATACTTGTAACGAAAAGTTGTCTGTTTTGAATTAATACAAACATTTCCTTCAGTAGGAGCAGTCGACAATGGATTCAAATTATTCACGCCGATTCTATCAATACAATTGTGACTTGTCGTAGAAATTACAGGTAAATTACTAGTGACATTTGTTGAATGATTATTACCATCATCGTTATCATTATCATTAACATCATGGTTATTACTTTTATGATTAACGTTTACGGAATACGATAGTTTCGACGGAATTTTTGCTAGTTTTAAACTGGTTTTTTTAACATTTTTCACAGCTTTCATTGAACATATCTTAGTTAAATATGTATAGACTGGTGAATTCGGTGTTGTTGACATTTGTACAATATTCTCTGCATACAATGTAATACTTGGTAATAATGATTCTGGTATATGATGATTTGGTCGACAATTTAAAAACAATAAACTACGTAATGCTTCACCGACATTACCACCACCGGAGTGTGAAAATGCTGCAGCGATTAATGAATCACAGAATCGGCCTAAATTTACTTGTCGACCAACAGGCATACCGATATTTTGTAATGCACCATTCAACATTGAACCAATTTTATTTTTACCAAGAGCATTTGATGTGAACCAAGTTGGATTATTCATTGATGCATGAATTATGGAATTACATCGTTCAGGTTGTAAATAGAATGGAGATTCAATAGAGTTTGAAGAGCATGGACGATGTGAACAGAAAGCTTCAAATAAACGAACTGGACAACGATCAGGTTTCGTGAGACATTCAGGAAGAAGAGTATCTGGTTGACGTGGTTTCACCGGTGGTGCAAACTCTTTAGTACTTTTTGATATTTTTCTAAATGTTCCCACTGAAACAGCTCCATGTGGGAGGCTAGAATATAAAGATACATTCATAATAGTAACCACAAGTAGTTAGTAAGGATTTCTAAGTATGAAAATAGATCAAGTTAATTATAAAAATAATGAGGATTATGAAATGTTAAGTTACTTATTCAATATACATATACAACAAAACACAAGTATTTCAGTCAGTCAGTTATAATCATAGTGCGATTAAGTACAAATAATGTATTGAACTAAGTTTCCATATACGATATTCAGAGTGAGATGAAACTAACAAAATGAACAGAAAAAAATTACGCTCCCGCCAAAATCGATTATCCGAATCCTTGAATAAGACCTTCCATCCAACTGAACTACGAATTGTATTCTACAGCAGATACCAGATACAATGATGTGACAAGAATAAACCACCACATTCGACCACAACAATGTATATCTACGTTGTAATTTGCTCTTGTGGGGTTTGCTATAATAGCCGTTCTTATAAAGCGTGCTCTTTTTAATCGCATTTTCGAGCACCATCCAGCATTATTATCAAAAGGTGAATATTATTATTATTATTATTTTAACACAGGGAGGCACCAAATACATATGCGCCACACAAATCTCAATTGATTTGTGTGAGGGCTGTGATACTGCTCGGGTGCCCAGACCGAAGCAGGTGGTTTTCTTAGGCGGCCATACCCCGAGCCTTTGACCTGAACGTTTGACCCACAAGGCAGAGGAGCATCGTGAGGAGATGCAGTCTCATGGGAGCCGGTGACCAACGATTGGTTCATAAGCCATTTGTTCCCGGAGGATACTGGAGCCAATGTGCACCATTGGTTTGGGGTCCGCTTAAAGCGCCAGAGATTTGCTTTTCGTCCTCTCATTTTTGTAAACAACACCCCCGCCACGAGAAGGCAGTGAGTAGGACTTCCCTGGCAGAGGCTATATACGCATGGCCATGTGAGAGCATTTCGAGAGGGAGAGCGGACTCTCCCCACTCTCGGCCGTACCAGGGCATTTGGGGGCAAAAGGTGAGCCCGGTTAGCTCAGTCAGTAGAGCATCAGACTTTTAATCTGAGGGTCGGGGATTCGAGCCCCCCATCGGGCGCTACGGCTTTTGACCAAACAATACTCACCGTTCATTCCACCAAAGGTGAATATAGTAGCTCGATTGTTGAACATCTAGTTAATTTTTGTCGTTTATTCCCACCAGAATCATCATTCAAAATCATTCACTAAGTAAAACGAACTAGTTCTAAAAGAAGCTAGTTACGAAGATTGTGCATAGTGGAGACTCAGGTGATCTGTCGGCTTAAGCCAGATGTTTGTGTTCAGAACCGGTATGCATAACCCCTTAGTTTATCGTGGTCCTAACATACCTTAGCATTTCGTCAGCTATTTCTTGGCACATGTTTGCATTCTCTTCATCTTCTTATATTCTTCAAGTGGACAATTATCTTTTATATCTCTGCTATACGTTTCATTTTGACATACTTTTGTTCCTAATTTCACTTTCTTTTCAATTGTCACAACGATAATTTTCCATATCTCGTTTCATATGTCCCATGGACCATTAAGTAACATTAAATTTTGATCGACTTTTAGTACTTTAATAATTCACGCAATAGATCGCTATTTTAATAGACCACTACTTGTAAAAATAACTATAAACACGGGTGTACAGCCCTAATAAAAAGATATCGTCGAAAAGAGAATTTTCTTTGATAGAATTTCTTCATCTTATTTAATGACTTATTGGGTTTCTTTTACTGAAATAAAAACGATCTTCAATGTGATTATCAACGATTATATGCGTTTCTCTTATCTAAGTCTTTATCAGTGTATATAGAAGTCCAAGCCATCTTGAGATGGATGATATAATTGTAAATCCTTAGTCGTATCTAAGATTAAGATTATTAACATGCTGTAGTTTACCTGGTAATACGACTCTGTTGAACGAAGTAACCGAGTAAGTATGGACGTAATGTTATAGAAAATTATCTCATAATCGAGAATACAGGGTAAAAAAATTGTTATTTTTTTACACTCATCCTTGCTTAATCAATGATCAACCAAACGGTGTAAAATCGTGTATTTAGTCAATTGACTAATCGTTCTGTTCTCTGAAATCTTTCATGTTGACATTTGAAGATCATAGGTATCATTACCAATGTTTGATTTGATAATTTCGAATAAATTGAGCATTGGGTTGATTGTTATAAATAAATAATATATTTGTAATATCCCAATGAGTATATATATATATATATATATATATATATATATATATATATATATATATATATATATATATATATATAAAGATGTTTGTGTTTATATTACTACACTTACCTAGTAAACTGTAAATGACGTTCACCAGTTGTCGAATTCACGCCTATTACAATATTGCCATATGCAAGTTTGGCATGATCTGTACGACATCCGATACCGAAATGACGCGAAATATAAAACCACATTGATAATAATAAAGAGTGTGGATTTGACGACCCCAATTCCCCACTAGTCCATAACCGTTCAATTAAAGCTTTCTCAAATATTGGACGTAATAATAAACGCCAACTTGATTGAACCGAACTCATGGAACGTGATGATGAAGCTGTCATTAACGACGGTATATGACTGATACAATTATTAGATCCCAGCTCAGTTGGATCTGGTTTTTCAACCACATTTTCATTTTCATGTATATATTGATTTTCTTCAACTTTTTGGTCGGCAGTATCACATTTAAACAAAGTCAATTGATTTGTAGTGGCAGTACCAATTGCGGTTGTAGTGGTGATAGGAATATTTGCAAATAATGGATGTGTCACAAAATGGCATGGTGATGATGATGACGATATTGAGTGGAAAGTTGTGATAGCTGGGACATTATTTCTCAGTGATTGTAACTGTTGTACTGCTGATGATGATGACATAATATTGGGGACTACAACTCCACTCTCATCATCATCACAGCAAACTCCATCAATTTCATCAATATCATTATCACACGCAGAGTTTAAACGATTCGCTTCATTGATTGCCTCGATTGCAGCGGATAAATCATCAAATAAATTATCGTCATTATCGTCACTAACAACATCATTATCATTACCGACGCCAATATTGTGATCAACATCTTGCTCATCAAGTAAAACACTATTATTACAATCACTTTGTAAATTAGCTACATGTTGTAAGTTGTGTGTGATAACATTACCTAAAACATTAGTAGTAAAATATGTTGTTCCGGTGAAATCATTGCAATTACTGACATGTGTAGATACAGTATTGTTGGAATGAGAATGATGATTAGAAATGCTGACTAGTTGATCATCTAATTCTGACGTTAATATATTATCTGACAAACTAATATCCATTTCGATGCACAAAACTGATATGAAAATTAAAAAAAGTAGAAATGACATAAAACAAATTGAATATTACACACATTACTTGAAGAATAATTGATCAAATCGATTCGATATACATACTTCTCAACCACAGCAACCAGATCAAAGATCGAACCCTAGAAATTCAGATCACATGGCGAACGCTTAATCAGTAGAACCAGAGTCACCATCCAACGGCATAATTTCAACTGTAATCATTTCTCGATATCACGAAACGTACATCTAGTGCCATTGATGAAAACGTGTTTTACATACGACATTTCTGGACTCCATCAGTTACGATTTCAAGAACATCTTAACGTAAATGCTGGTGGAGCTGACCATGTTAGAACGAAAGATTTTTGTCCAATGCTTAATGATTTTCAATGGTGAGACAAGTCAGTGACGAATACAAACTATAAATTTAACCCCTTCAACTAGGATACAATACTACTTCGAAACATTATTGATAGTTATTTAGAAAGTAGAGTGATCTAGACAGTTTGTATGTATTCAGTCAATCCAAATTAATAAAACGCTAATTTCACGAAACTAACCACCCTGATGAGAACACTGGGAATTTCATAAATTTAGAACATTACGTTGAATCCATATATAGAAAGTGGAAATATAGTGGGTAGCTATCCATTTAACGAATTTGGGTTCTGTGTATCTGACTTTGAGCTACAAATATTTTGTCTGAAGTCTGGTGATATCATCCAAGTTGATCGGACGACAGAGGCTGAGATTTAATGTTGTACACAAATACTTTAATAATACATATAGGGAGACAGATTGACAATTACTAAGCCATGGATAAGGGATCTTGGCACTTAATTTTCATACTGTTACCCTAGCTTACTACTTTACTTATACTTGCTTTCTTTCTACTTCCTAAACTTCTATATTGATTTCTTTACATATCTCAATCATGATGAATTTTAAATGAATCAATGTTATACCATTGTTCTGTGTATTATCATGAAATCTAATAATGTGTATACAGTGTTAGAATTAGTTAAGTCAATCCGAATGATTGAACACACCAAATACTAAATCTAATTACACTGTTATGTGTGTCTGATACAAATACATTTCTGCAGCTTTACAACCAATTGAAATATGGCATAAACTTAAATAGTGCAGATGCCCTTCATATTATACAAGTTTAATAATGAAATTATATATATATATATATATATATATATATATATATATATATATATATATATATATATATATATATATTAAATGTTTTAACTCTATAAAACTTCTTTCCGTATTGCTTTTTCAAGATTTCACTTCAATCCAAATATATTATAAACATCACAAATACCAAGTAATGACTTAAAAGGACTATATACGGAAAAGTAAATACTATGATTTTGCAGTCCATCACTGCAATACCGAACTGGTATACACCACGTAGTTATAGATGTTCATAATTGCTGTCAATAAAACATTTAAACTGATTAAGTAGTAAATAATCGTAGACTAACTATCTAATTAACAAGATAAAATCATGATAAAATTACGAAACCAGTTTGAACATGTTAAGACTACGAAAAATCAGAAACATATAAGACAACTGAATGTTATCATATCAACTATTTTAATACATATCGCTATAATTAATACCGCTTGTATATATATTAGTGTACATTTTATAGATTGTATTAATTGCTTTTCCAATTAGTTGGACTTCCGAATACAATTCTAGTTCTCACTGGGTTTATATGTATGCGATTTCAACTAGAAGTATGAATCATTGCAAGGTGTAAAAATAATTCCCGAGATCAGTTAGTCATTTGCGAGTCTTTAGAGCAATGGATTGATATTTGGTTATCAATGATTATATAGCAAAGAACAATTTGGTAAGATCATTAATTTGTCATTTATATCGCAGGATGTTGGAAACAAGCAAAATAATATAACTTCATATTTCCGATTACCATTGAATAAGGTAGTCCACAATACATCAACGAATTCAAGTTGAAACTATAGTTGAATTCGACAACAAACGACTTCAGAAACTGTTATATTTCGATAGTGTAATAAGAAGACAAAGATTATCGGAACTATGTAATAGTCTTGGTCTTATTATTACACTATCAGCCCTGGTACGGCCGAGAGTGAGGAAAGTCCGCTCACCCTCTCGAAATGCTCTCACATGGCTACGCGTATATAGCCTCTACCAGGGCCGAGAGTGGGGTGAGCCTGCCCTCCCTCTCGAAATGTTCTCATACGGTCACGCGTATAAAGCCTCTGCCATGGAAGTTCTACTCACTGTCTTCTCACATCACTGGTGTTGTTTACGAAAATGAGAGGACGAAAAGCGAATGTCCGGGGCTTTAACCGGACCCCAAACCAATGGTGCACATGGGCTCCAGTATCCTCCGGGAACAAATGGCGTATGAACCAGTCGTTGGTCATCGGCTACCATGAGACTGCATCTCCTTACGATGCTCCACTGCCTTGTGGGTCAGACCTTTAGGTCAAAGGTTCCGGGTGTAGCCCCCTAAGAAAACTACCTGCTGCAGTTTGGGCACCCGAGCAGTATCACAGCCCACACACGAATTAAATTAGATTTGTGTGGCGCATATATATTTGGTGCCCTCTTGTACCAATATTTATGTGTTCAAATAATAATAATAGTAATAATAATAATAATAATAATAATAATAATAATAATAATAATAATAATAATAATACTGATCAATGAACAAACATGTAAAAACGATACAATTCAGTAGTCATGTAACGACTCATTTAGTGATCTTAGAACTTTATAGTTATTTTGTGACAACTCAAGATCGCCGGCGAGATATGTATTGATTATCCGTTCAACGTTGATAAGAATGTTCAAGGCTTTTCCTAATTATATACTCAAAAATATTGTAATCATAAACCAGCGACTCATTCGCAATGTTGTATATCATTGGAAAATTTAACAATATCTTATTCATTTACTCCTATCCCTACCTTTATGAAAATATAATCCACTTTAATGTGTCATCATATAACATTCCGAATAGTGTTAGCCCATGGCATACATGACCGAGAAATTAGTTATGAAAAAAAGTACAGCATCAATGAATTTTTTTAACAATTCGATTGAGCAGTTGAGTCAGAAAAAATCATCTGACAAGTGGCTAAACAAAAGTTGGATTGACTTCTTTTTGAAATAAGATCTAAAAGATGAGATGATTATCGAAGAGCCTACCAAACACGAATAAACTCATTAGCAAATATGCATCACTGTAAATTTATGAATAGATTCTACTCAAAGAATTTAGCATCACTTAAGAACATAAAAACGACTCGACGCTAATCACTAGTTAGCACTCAAGACATCATAAATAACCATACTTTAATGGAGTGCGAGTGGTCTGAATAGTTCATAGTTCTCGATTGTGAAGAGCACCGTGCGGAAGTTTACTACTGAGAACTGTTAGAAATAGAATAAAGAACTCAGTAATTTATTAACGTTGAGAATTATATACATGAATTAAGCTATTGATTAATTAACGTCAACGACATCCCAGTTACATATACTCACATTTGACTATTAACTAGACAAGTAAATAGCACAGAACTTGTACACTTATCGATCAGCTGTTGATCTGTAGTGAACCTATTATTAATGTATCGTATAATTTTCACCTATTATCTTCCCTCATGTATAGATCCACAACAATTTTTGTTCAGCTATGACAAGTAGCCACACCAGTGCTTTTGTCGAGTTACAATCCATATCCTAAAATACGATATTTCCATTCTGAACGACGCTGAAGCCCTAGCACAACCAGCCGAAAACAAAACCTCGCTTTCATACCGTCAAAATATAACCTTAAAGGGTAAAAGGTTGTTTGAAGGCATATACAAAATATAACTAGCAAACAGCTTCAGAAAGTATAGACCATAAAGAGGACAAATACGAAAAATATGACTTATAGCAGAGATACGAGAACTATTTGCCATCGGACTTCATGTAAGTTGTAAGATCGTTGTTAAATATACTTAAAAACCTGCAGAAAAGAGATAATTTGGGATAATTTTAACAAAACCACACACTAAACTAAATTCCGACATAAGGTACATCGGCAAAACTCCAAAACTCTACCTGAGAAGTTATCAACTCTTACTGATTAATGATGAATTATCTCATGTTCGGGGATTTAAAAACGTTTCGATCAAAGTTTATTTTGGTGATTGTTTCGTTTTGTCGACAACTAATTATAATCTTTGGGTTTTAAAAATACGTTTAGGCTGACAACAGCTGGAATGAACTCGATAACAATCCAACACTGAGTCGCACTTAATCTTGACATGGGATATGATTCATAACGTGAATTACGCACGCAATGTTTGCATATTTAAGGTTAACTTACATTTGTGGACAAACTCCGCCTGGAGTCCCTTTCCGGGGGCTACTGCCGGTCCCAAGCCCAGATAAAGGAGGAGGGTTGGGCATGGGGTTAGCGACCCCATCCCGTAGAAAACTAACTTGCTAAAAAAACGCTAACCAGAAAAAATTATTCAAACCATTTAAACTCTGCCCTGGGAGTCAGGAGGTCTTCGTTTACAAGAATTATGACGCCTCATGATGAAAGCCGAGTTTCTTCGGAAGTCACGAGGCCGATGCCCCTTCTGACAACCAGAGCAACCATTTATTTAGGTACATGGAATGCTCGCACAATGTGGGAGACTGGGAGAGTTTTCCAAATTGCTGCAGAAATGAGGAGATACAACCTAGAGGTGCTTGGGATCAGTGAAACACATTGGACGCAAGTTGGACAACAACGACTAGCTTCAGGGGAGCTGCTGTTATACTCCGGACATGAACAAGAAAATGCCCCACATACACAAGGAGTTGCATTGATGCTGTCCAAACAAGCACAAAATGCACTTATAGGATGGGAATCTCATGGACCAAGGATCATCACAGCCTCCTTCAAAACAAAGAAAACGGGGATCACAATGAACGTCATCCAATGCTACGCGCCTACCAATGACTACAATGAAGACGCTAAAGATCAATTCTACGATAGGCTGCAGTCAATCGTCGAGAAGTGCCCAACAAAAGACCTGACTATTCTGATGGGAGACCTAAATGCCAAGGTTGGAATTGACAACACCGGATATGAAGAGATCATGGGACGACACGGACTGGGAGAAAGGAACGAAAATGGTGAGAGATTTGCAAATCTATGTGCCTTCAATAAACTGGTCATAGGCGGGACTATATTCCCACATAAACGCATACACAAAACCACATGGACTTCACCGGATCACACTACGCAGAACCAAATCAACCATATCTGCATCAACAAAAAGTTCAGGAGGACGATGGTGGACGTGAGAACAAAGAGAGGAGCTGATATAGCATCAGATCATCACTTGCTGGTCGCCAAGATGAAATTGAAACTCAAGAGGCACTGGACAATGGGGAGGACAATATCACAAAAATTTAATACGGCTCTTCTTCGGGATAATGACAAACTCAATAAATTCAAGATAACCCTCAGCAATAAGTTCCAAGCCTTTCATGATCTACTCAATGGAGAAGGAACTACTATGGAGAGCAACTGGAAAGAGATAAAAGAGGCAATCACTTCAACATGTTATGAGGTTCTGGGCCAAAAGAAGCACCATCACAAGGATTGGATCACGGTTGATACACTGGATAAGATTCAAGAAAGGAGGAACAAGAAAGTAGCAATCAATACCAGTCGAACAAGAGCAGAAAAAGTCAAGGCACAAGCTGAATACACAGAAGTAAACAAGCAAGTGAAAAGGAGCATCAGAACCGACAAACGTAAATATATGGAAGATTTGGCAATGACGGCGGAAAAGGCTGCCAGAGAAGGAAACATGAGACAACTGTATGAAACAACAAAGAAACTCTCTGGAAATCACCGTAAACCAGAACGACCAGTGAAAAGTAAGGAAGGCAAGATAATCACCAACATTGAAGAACAACGAAACAGGTGGGTAGAACACTTCAAAGAACTCTTGAATCGACCAGCCCCACTGAACCCACCCAACATCGAAGCAGCACTCACGGACCTCCCAATTGATGTTGGCGCACCGACAATTGAAGAAATCAGCATGGCTATCAGACAAATCAAGAGTGGCAAAGCAGCAGGACTAGACAGCATTCCAGCAGAGGCACAGAAAGCAGACGTAGCGGCAACTGCAAGAATACTCCAAACTCTCTTCAGAAAGATCTGGGATGAGGAACAGGTACCAAAAGACTGGAAAGAAGGACTTCTAGTCAAAATACCAAAGAAAGGCGATCTCAGCAACTGTGACAACTACAGGGGAATCACTCTCCTCTCAATACCAGGAAAAGTCTTCAACAGGGCATTGTTAAACAGGATGAAGGACTCCGTAGACGCACAACTTCGAGACCAACAGGCAGGATTCGTAAGGATAGATCGTGCACAGACCAAATCGCAACTGTACGGATCATTGTGGAACAATCAATTGAATGGAATTCATCACTCTATATCAACTTCATTGACTACGAAAAAGCATTTGACAGTGTAGACAGAACAACCCTATGGAAGCTTCTTCGACACTACAGCGTGCCTCGGAAGATAGTCAATATCATACAGAATTCCTATGATGGATTAAACTGCAAGATCGTTCATGGAGGACAGTTGACAAAGTCGTTCGAAGTAAAGACCGGTGTCAGACAAAGTTGCTTACTCTCACCCTTTCTCTTTCTCCTGGTGATCGACTGGATCATGAAGACATCAACATCTGAAGGGAAGCACGGGATACAGTGGATAGCTAGGATGCAGTTGGATGATCTAGACTTCGCAGATGATCTGGCTCTTCTATCGCACACACAACAACAAATGCAGGAGAAGACAACCAGTGTAGCTGCAGCCTCAGCAGCAATAGGTCTCAATATACACAAAGGGAAAAGCAAGATTCTTCGATACAACACAACATGTACCAATCCAATCACAATTGACGGAGAAGCTTTGGAAGATGTAAAAACCTTTACATATTTGGGCAGTATCATCGATGAACACGGTGGATCTGATGCAGATGTGAAGGCACGGATTGGCAAAGCAAGAGCAACATATCTACAACTGAAGAATATCTGGGACTCAAAACAATTAGCAACCAACACCAAAGTCAGAATTTTCAATACAAATGTGAAGACAGTTCTACTGTATGGGGCGGAAACCTGGAGAACTACGAAATCCATCGTCCAAAAGATACAGGTGTTTATTAACAGTTGTCTACGCGAAATACTTCGGATCCGTTGGCCGGACACTATTAGCAACAACCTACTGTGGGAGAGAACAAATCAGATCCCAGTGGAGGAAGAAATCAGGAAGAAGCGCTGGAAGTGGATAGGACACACATTGAGGAAAGCACCGAACTGCGTCACAAGACAAGCCCTCATATGGAACCCTCAAGGTCGAAGGAAGAGAGGAAGACCAAAGAATACATTACGCCGAGAAATGGAGATAGATATGAGAAAAATGAAGAAGAATTGGATGGAACTTGAAAAGAAGGCCCAGGACAGAGTGGGTTGGAGAATGCTGGTCGGCGGCCTATGCTCCATTGGGAGTAACAGGCGTAAGTAAGTAAGTAAGTAAGTACATTTGTGGACAAGTATTTCCACGTGTGAATTTAAATTTAGATTCCAATTAACAGTAAAACGACTGTTCATGATAACACGATTGTGTGCACAGTTGCAATGATTTACGTGATATTAGTCAGTCAGTCGGCAACAGTGTAGGAACAGGCACTTATATGCATCAGTCCAAGTGCCACACCTCATTAGCACAACAAAATGAACACCGAATTCATAGAAGTTACTTCAATGCTAGTAATATATAGAAGAAAGATTGCGTATAAGCTTATAATAAAGGGAGAATTAGTTAGTAGAAAGAAAGGTATAAAGTATTTTAATCTCACGGTTTAAGGGAAGATAAATAGTGTATACACCAAAGCAACTCCGCCTGGAGTCCCTCCGGAGGCTACTGCCGGTCCCAAGCCCAGATAAACGAGGACGGTTGGGTAGGGGTTAGCGACCCCATCCCGTATAAAACCAACTCGCTAAAAAAACGCTAACCAGGAAAAATTATTCAAACCTTTTAAACTCTGCCCTAGGAGTCAGAAGGTCTTCAGTTAGAAGAGTTATTTAAAGCAATTAGTCCCTTTTATAAATTTCGATAGAACAATGAGAAGACGGAGTTATGACATTCATGGTGAAAGCCGAGTTCCTTCGGAAGTCACGAGGCCGATGCCCCTTCTGACTACCAGAGCAACCATTTATTCGGGTACATGGAATGTTCGTACAATGTGGGAGATTGGGATAGTCATCCAAATTACTGCAGAATTGACGAGATACAACATAGAGGTGCTTGGATCAAGGATCATCAAAGCCTCCTTCAAAACAAAGAAAGAGAGCATTTCAATGAACGTCATCCAATGATATTGTGGCGCATATAAATTTGGTGCCCCCCTGTACCAATATTTATGTGTTCAAATAAATAAATTAATTAACATCCAATGATATGCGCCTACCAACGACTACAATGAAGACGCTAAAGATCAACTATACGATAGGCTGCAGTCAATCGTCGAGAAGTGCTCAACAAACGATCTGACCATCTTGATGATAGACCTAAATGCGAAGGTTGGGATGGGAAACACCGGATATGAAGAGATCATGGAACGATATGGACTGGTTGAAAGGAACGCAAATATTGTGAGATTTGCAAACCTATGTGTCTTCAACAAACTGGTTATAGGCGGCACTACATTCCCACAAAAACGCATTCACAAAACCACATGGACTTCACCGGATCACACTACGCAGAACCAAATCAACCATATCTGCATCAACAAAAAGTTCAGGAGGACAATGGAAGATGTGAGAACCAAGAGAGAAGCTGATATAGCATCAGATCATCACTTGCTGATCGCCAAAATGAAATTGGAACTCAAGAAGCACTGGACAATGGGGCGAACAACAGCACAAAAGTTCAATACGGCTTTCCTTCAGTATACTGGCAAGCTCAACAAATTCAAGATAGCCCTTAGCAATAAGTTCCAGGCCTTTCATGATCTACTCAATGGGGAAGGAACTACTATGGAGAGCAACTGGAAAGAGATAAAAGAGGCAATCACTTCAACATGTTATGAGGTTCTGGGCCAAAAGAAGCACCATTACAAGGATTGAATCACGGTCGATACACTGGATAAGATTCAAGAAAGGAGGAACAAGAAAGCAGCAATCAATACCAGTCGAACAAGAGCAGAAAAAGCCAAGGCACGAGCTGAATACACAGAAGTAAACAAACAAGTGAAGAGGAGAATCAGAAACGACAAACGTAAATATATGGAAGATTTAGCAATGACGGTGGAAAAGGCTGCAAGAGAAGAAAACATGAGACAACTGCATGACATCACTGGGAAACTCTCTAGAAATCACCGTAAACCAGAACGACCAGTGAAAAGTAAGGAAGGCAAGGTAATCACCAGCATTGAAGAACGAAACAGGTGGGTAGAACACTTCAAAGAACTGTCGAATCAACCAGCCCCACTGAACCCACCCAACATCGAAGCAGCACTCACGGACCTCCCAATCGATGTTGGCCCACCAACAATTGAAGAAATTAGAATAGCCATCAGACAAATCAAGTGTGGAAAAGCAGTAGGACCAGACAACATCCCAGCAGAGGCACAGAAAGCAGACGTAACGGTAACTGCAAGGATACTCCACCTTCTCTTCAGAAAGATTTGGGTTGAGGAACAAGTACCAACAGACTGGAAAGAAGGACTTCTGGTCAAAAACCAAAGGGCGATCTTGGCAACTTTGATAGCTACAGGGGAATCACTCTCCTCTCAATACCAGGAAAAGTCTTCAACAGGGTATTATCAGACAGGATGAAGGACTCCGTAGACGCACAACTTCGAGACCAACAGGCAGGATTCCGTAAGGATAGATCGTGTACAGACGAAGTCGCAACTTTACGGACCAGTGTGAAACAATCAATTGAATGGAATTCATCACTCTACATCAACTTCATTGACTACGAAAAAGCATTTGATAACGTGGACAGAAACAAATTATGGAAGCATCTTCGACACTACGGCGTGCCTCAGAAGATAGTCAATATCACATAGAATTCCTATAATGGATTAAACTGCAAAATCGTGCACGGAAGACAGTTGACAAACTCCGAAGTAAAGATCGGTGTCAGACAAGGTTGCTTACTATCACCCTTTCTCCTTCTCCTGGTGATCGACTGAATTACGAAGACGTCAACATCTGAAGGGAAGCATGGGATAAAGTGGACATCTAAGATGCAGCTGGACGATCTTGACTTCGCAAATGATGTGGCTCTTCCATCGCACACGCAACAACAAATTCAGGATAAGACGACCAGTGTAGCACTAGTCTCAGTAACAGTAGGTCTCAATATACACAAACGGAAAAGCAAGATTCTCCGGTACAACACAGCATGCACCAATCCAATCACAATTGACGGAGAAGATTTGGAAGATGTAAAAACATTTACATATCCGGGCAGCATCATTGATAAACACAGTGGATCTGATGTAGATGTGAAGACGCGCAACGGCAAAGCAAGAGCAGCACATTTACAACTGAAGAACATCTGGAACTCAAAACGATTGTCAATCAACACCAAAGTCAGAATTTTCAATACAAATGTGAAGACAGTTCTACTGTATGGGGCGGAATCTTGGTGAACTACGAAATCCATCGTCCAGAAGATACAAGTGTTTATTAACAGTTGTCTACGCAAAATACTTCGGATCCGTTGGCCGGACACTATCTGCAACAACCAACTGTGGAAGAGAACAAATCATATCCCAGAGGAGGGAGAAATCAGGAAGAAGTGCTGGAAGTGGATAGAACACACGTTGAGGAAAGAACTTAACTGCATCACGAGGTATGTCCTCACTTGGAAGCCTCAAGTGTAAAGGGAAAGAGGAAGACCAAGGAACACATTGCGCAAGGAAATGGAGACAGAAATGAGAAAAATGAACAAGAATTGAATAGAACTAGAAAAGAAGACCCAGGACAGAGTCGGTTGGAGAATGCTAGTCGGCGGCCTATGTTCTATTATGAGTAACAGGCGTAAGTAAGTACACCTACCGATTCTGAGCCATGTCACCCACAGTCTCCAACCATCGGTTATGATAGTCACGTCGACCCCAACCAAGTAATCTGCATCTACCAACATGGCTCAGACCAGAAGTTAGTGACTTCAACCATTCCCAACACTAGTCAGCATTGCGCGTCGTGGTAATCGGTGTTCAGGCATACGTAACACGTGGTCCAACCATCTCAGTCGATGAAGATTCACAACCTCATCAACTGATTTATCATCATTTTTCCCTTATAACCTTGGTCTAACTTCACTATTATTTACCCGGGTATCCTAACAGATGAGAACAATATTTCTAAGACATCTGTGGTCAAATACTAGTAGCTAACGAGTATCTTCTATTCGTAATAGCCACGTTTCACAGACGTAAATTAGAAAAAAACGAAATGTTGCGCATCATATTCATCCCTTCATTGATAGACGGATATTTCACCTCCGCCATTGGTGTCGTAAGTTGGCAATAGCCAAACGAGCTTTCTAAATCCGTGCACAGATTTCGTCAGATCAGCTGAAGGTGTCAACGCGTTCAACTACTTCACTCCCTATCCTTAGTTCAGGTGTTAACGCAGGCCAGTCCTGAAGCAACTTGAATTTAGAGGAGAAATGAATCCCGAACATCCTGGCATTGTTGCTAAGTGCTAACAATAGACTGCATTTTATCAGTGTCTTCACCAAACAGGACTATATCATCTGAGCATTCCAAGTCGATAAGTGAACCTCCTGGTAGATCACTTGAAAATTCAGTCGACGTGAACGTTATTTCCAGCACTAAGTCTACGATGAAGTTGAACAAAATTTTAGTACCTTATCTGAGACAAATTGACCGAGTGGCTAGTAAACAACATAAAAGACTTAATTTCTGGAGCTAATGTACAGAAAAAGAGAACCTATGACACTCGTGATTCTTAAAATACGTAAAACCAATAGTTTGATCGGTAACCAGCACAGTGTCAAACTCGTAATTTCTGGACGGAAACAGACATTACTACAGTTCTAAATACAATTAGTAGTTCACTGTACTGTACTTCGACTATCTACATATCGCGAAAGACGAGACGTATATCACCTGATTACAAAAAGACGAACCGTATGAATGTAAACCGCCCGTTCTCGTTATAACACTATAATCAATAGACTGGCATATTAACTTGGGAACTAAGTACTTTGGGCCACATCTGAGTCCCACTTCGCGAGCATTGTTTCATTACTTACGCCTTATGCCATGTTATAATAAATCGACCTAAAATGTGGTCCGGAACAACAGAATGAGATATTGACCATTCCTCTGGTCTTTAAATAAGGATATAACCAGTTGTAAAATGCGATTTTTAATCCACTGTTTGCATCTTACATGGATAGTTAGTATTGCATCCTATACTGTATAAAATGTGTAGAGTAAGATTTCTCGAATGTATTAATCGTACTTTGAATGATGGAGTTGTAACAGTATTTTTATTCTTAATTAAAATAAGCTAATGAATGTCTGGTATATCAAAATTCATATTGTGGAGAAAAAATCATGTTCAGCAGGATGAAACAGATATCTTCAGTGTTATAACAGTTGCATAATATTCACATTCGTCTTTATTAGAGTTTTTTTGAGAATAATTTGTTTGATATGACACACATGTCAGGAGAATAGCAGACAGTGTTGTTTTTGAGCTTATTCAAATTAAATCACCAATTTGTGATATTTCCCATCCACATGATCGGTTGTAAATTTAACAACTGCAGTGTGTCAGTGATCACGTGGCTAGCAATACCCGTTTTTAGGAATGGGTTGTATGAGGGTTAGTAATATAATTTGGATCCACAAACCAGAGTAAAACATGTTTTTGACATACGATCTACTGTCCATTGTGTTAATCACTGGCCGCTGAAAATAACAGCCGACATATGGAGCACTTATTTCCCTGACACCTAACGAGCTATAACATAACTTGACGAACCATGACACATCACATCTCCCCCAAATAATCCTTCACACATGGGTTAACAATTTGGGAAACTAGGTAGCACTCTTAATTTAACCTGTAATTAAAACATTGTGTGGCACATGTCTGGTGACTGACGAATGTAAGATAATCCTACAAGGACAGCTTACTTTGTCCCATATTATTCAAAAGCTATCAAAAAATTGGGAAATCTAATAGAAACCGTTCCAAATCTATATACCTGAATCGTTCAATAAAATTTGAAGCACATGCTGGTACTTGGGTCAAAGTTGATTCGTTTTACATTAGTAAACTGACAAGATATACGTAGAGTATGGACTCAGATGGGAGATGAATACCTGTAAGGCGAGGTAGCTAAAAGTACAGTCAGACACTTATTGCTTTTGAAGTGCGAACGAAACTGCCAGTTAATAAAAATCCAAGAACACAAAGACAAAATGTAGTAAAAAAATATGAGAGTACTCATACAAAGATTAATTACGCCATTTTTAGCTCCAAAACTAACTGGAAACACCAACTTGGTACATTGGAGCAGAACATTTAATAATAGTCGCTAGTATATCTAAGTGAACGCGAACGCATAGACTATAATCCTGTTTTTAAACCCTTTGTTCATGCAGGTGTACTGTGGTGTTCAGTAATTGGCTAGACCTGACTCTTACTTGACGCTAAAAAAAACACTAGTGAACTAAGAAAATAGCCGACAACGGGCCTAAGTAAGTTGCATTACTTGAAAAGCATACGGATAGGAATGCATTGATCGAAGGTCGCCACCAATTAAATAAGCGAAGATTCACTAAAATATATGGCACATGACGGCTAACACAATATTGTTGTGATGGTAGCAATTAATCGGACACTATGTAGCAAATGTTTATTTCGCTATCTACATTTTCAATCAATTAATAAGACAACAAAGCAAATGTTCAATGGGAAGCAGTTACAGTTAAAAAGAACAAGGTAGGATTTCCAAATTTGAATAATTCCTCGAATCCCAAGAACTTCATATATTCTTTTGGTTACAAGCAGCTGCGTGAGATGCATACTGCATACACGAATTATAGTATCAATAGATGTCACATGATATCTCCGCACAAAATATAAACTAACATTCGATAGCCACAAATTGTTTATCTGTAAAATTGTTATGTAGGTGAGTTGTGGTACACAGTATCCATGATTATGTAAAAAAAATTTCGCGAATATTACGCTACACCGGCATTTTGTAGGGACATTGTTTTTTACACCGACGAGTCGTTTACATATACTTTCCACATCAATTGGTAGGTAGAATAAATCTTATTTTGAAACCACTTACAATGAATATTCCGAAACTTAATCAGTTGAGTGAAAATGTACGGATTAAGCAGGTATATACACAGAATAAATAACCATCCAGACCATGACAAATTTGAGAATTAAACTAGCATATCCAGTACACATGAATATTCTTTTCGCATACATTGATTGTAAATCGCAAAAATACAAAATAGCCAATATAAATCAAAAACAATGGCCTAAGTCTCTTGTGCCGCAATAAGCACGAGACTTAAAAACACGTCAATAAACACAAGGCCAGCACAAAGTCAAAATGCTTACTTTGTTACCTTGGCGCGTGACAGCTCGGCACAAGGCGGTCGACAGGAGCGGGCGGCCTGAAAATTGACGGGCACAAGGTGAATACAGACCCGACGAATCGGACCATGAGACTGAGGCATTAAAACACTAATTTTAACTTCAGTATTTACTTCAAGGCAGAGAGTATCGACCGGTCTACAATTAGCCAATAAACATAAAGTTAGGCTAAATAAACGAATTATTTACAAAATTCGTCTTGTGATAGGTTAATCTGATAAGTTGTCTTTCTGGACAGATATTTCGATTGGTTGATGGGCAATGTATTTATTATAAAGTCTTTGTACTTCTAATGGTTGAATTCACGCTAAAAATTTTCTCCCCTAACTTAAATCGTATAAGCCTTTCATTGCTTTCTAATTCGTCAATATTATATGTTTGTTTATCGAAAATTCAAATTGAATCAAATGTATCTATTTTAAGATACATTCTATGTCATAAAAATTACTTTGCTTAATTATTAAACCACTTTTTCCAAACACAATATAATCGAGTTCATACCAGAATATGTGTTATATGTTCAAGGCCTATGCCTTGTTTGGAAAAAGTGGTTTTATAATTAAGCAAAGTAATTTTTATGGCATAGAATCAAGTCACTCCTCTGATGATATGTATAAACAGTTTGGCTTAATGAATTGTTATAACTATGTTGTTCAAAACGTCGCTGTATACAATTCTGGTGTACGACTTTAAGAGGGATGAGAAAATATAAACTGAAGACAATATTAATGGGAATATTCCATTGAATAAAATACTAAAATGTTATCTAACTTGAAAGATGAATTTTGGGGATGTGATAATTTTTCATTATTTGTTTTTAAATTGAAAAGCTAAGGTAGTAATGCGCATTAACACAGATACTGCCTTAGTAATGAAATGAACTTCATATATGGGATGACGAAAATTCCCCGATAGTATTCTTGGCAGAAGATTTGGTGGGATTCCAGTCTAGTCTGAGGTTGAATAATCTTAAACTTCCTCTTAACGTGGAGAAGCGATGTACTAGTTATTACCGATGTCTTAGTTTCTAATCAATTGCTTTGATTCGGAAACCAGAGAACACGTTCCCAAAAATCACTAGGTTTCTACGACGTGGAGACCAATCGGAAATATATTTAAATTGAAAAATATGATACACCATCACTACAATTCCAGATGACCTAATTATGCTCACTTTAACCATTGTAGAAGTAGATGCACCGTCTAATAATGTTATTCTGTTTACAATGAAACCTTAGTGTGTCATGATCATGAAGAGTACTCTGCACATGGTAGTTAAATAACTAAGTAGTGGGTTGTGACAGGTAGTCAAGTGACCATTATTGATTCATGAATTGCCAATAAAGACTTACTGAATATAGGATCACATAAAAAAAGTATTCTGTACAAGTAATGAGTAAGGCAACTTGTCACATCCTTTACTTGTCGACTAACATAATATCCGCATAGTTCTAAGTTTTCAGTTATCATTAACAAGTTTATCCGTATATTGGTTTCTTTTAGTTAAGTGAACTTATGTTTTAAGGTCGCAATGGTTGATGGCAATCAATTGGAAGCCCTCTTTAACCTTGGTTTCATGATAATTGACTTTCGTTCACAATGCATACCTGTATTGTATCTCTGGTCGTTTGATAAATGTAAGATCCGAAGTAATGTAAGTCATATAGACGTAGAGCAAACATTTTCTAAAGTTACTTTTGTTAAAGCAAGTTTATAAATTGTTGCTAACTTTATCTTCGTTCAATATGAAATCCGCTCATGTATATTTTTAAGATGCTTGTGTTGTAAGAAACTCTGACTCTCTAATTCATACACATTGAAACAGGATACTCATTTTGGTCCCAAGTTTTTCAAAGATCGGTCAATTATTTATCCAAACTACCTGAGATTAAAGAAAGTTTAAATAAAATGCTTTGATAATGCATTGGAACAAAACCGTAGTTTTACATCCCAGCTCCTCCCCAAGAAGATTTATAACAAATATTTTCTCAATATCTTTCATAAACCCCACAAGTGTGGGGTCAGCTATGAAACTAGTAAAAAGTGAATGCTGTCAAACTATAGGAGCATCGACCATATGAATTATTTATTTATTTATTTTAACACATAGATATTGGTACAAGAAGGCATCAAATACATATGCGTCACATAAATCATTCGATTTGCGTGAGGGCTGGCTACTGCTCGGGTGCCCAAACCGAAGCAGGTGGTTTTCTTAGGGGGCCACTGCCCGAGCCTTCGACCTGAACGCCTGATCTAAAAGGAAGTGGAGCATCGTAAGGAGATGCAGTCTCATGGTAGTCGATGACCAACGACTGGTTCATACGCCATTTGTTCCCGTAGGATACTGGAGCCCATGCGAACCATTGGTTTGGGATCCGGTTAAAGCGCCGGACATTCGCTTTTCGTCCTCTCATTTTCGTAAATAACACCCGTGATGTGAGAAGACAATGAGTAGAACTTCCCAGGCAGATGCTTTATACGCGTGACCGTGTGAGAGCATTTCGAGAGGGAGGGCAGGCCCACCCCACTCTCGGCCATACCAGGGCATTTGGGAGCGCACGAAACAGATTGCTCGTAAGAGTACAGGTGGGAAGTCTCCAAGAAAGCAATTAGCTACCAAAGAGGCACGTAAAAGCGGACCAGCTACGGGTGGGGTTCAGAAACCTCATCGTTATTGCCTTGGAATAGTTGCCATTATCAGTAGTCGACCGAGCTACTGATACGCAAACTGCCCTTCCAGCGTTTGTTCCGGGAGATCGCTCAAAACTTCAAGACCGATCTTCGTTTCCAAAGCTCTGCAATTTCTGCCCTTCAAGAAGAGAGCGAGGCCTACCTTGTGGGCCTTTTTGAAGATTATATGAATGAAATCCATAAAGTTGGAGAAATATTCTAGGATTTCTTGTAATTAATTGATAACCCAACCAATATTTTGAATTTGACATGGGTGTACACTTCATCGCTTGATCTTCCAAAATCATAAAGAAATGGAAATATTGATAAAAATTTTTGTAATTGATCTCTTGACTTCATACTGAACAGTGCCTGTGCAAGTTTATGTGACTTCGATTTTCGAATTCAACATCAACCCATATCCATGTATCCTGTAGTATTTATTTTGTTCAGGATCAATCTCGTTAATTTTGCCACTCATCACATACAACAACTTTATGAAATTATCTGTAATTTCTAATAATTTGGATTGCCCCGCTATTGGTAATTTGACTGAGATTTGGTCAGTCAAACTGGAGAGGATTATCAACTCTAGGATTCAGGTACACCCAGATGATGAGTCCCGAATAAGACAAAATCATATCCTGGATTCCACTCTAGCCACATCTGTTCTTATGGTTGAAGCCATACTCTAGAATACTCTATAACTAAATAGCTTTGATGTAAAATTCTGAATAAAAAATGCACAATAGAGACAGTGCACATACTGCTACGAAGACTGACCAATTATAGTCCTGAATGCCAACAGTAAGACATCATAAACCATAGTTATTACTTTCGTACCTGTTGAAGAACTCCTAATTATCTCAACTTATTATCTCAATGGATAATACGCTAACATTTTGAGTGAAAGATTCTAGATCATAGTCTCATCTAGGTACTTACAGCTATAGAGTTCAGAATAAGTCGAAATGTTAGTCCTTCATTCCACTGATAGCTAAATACCAAGTCTACTATTAAAAAAATACTAATTATTGCCAAGTATTTTGTTTGAAAATTTATATTGAAGATAATTATTTTGAAATTCATAAAGAAAAAAATATAAGAAAAGATCAGCGATTCGGTTGTAAAGTAAGCTCAATTTAATCAACTGTTAAATGTAATACAATTTATGTAAGTAAATATACAACACTAAAATTAGTGGATTATTTTTGACAATAGTTAATAGTAGAATCTAGAAAGCATATATATATATATATATATATATATATATATATATATATATATATATATATATATATATATATATATATATATATATATATATATATTCAATATTTTAACTATGAGAAATGAATTGGCCTCTGAAAAGCAGAAAGTTATAAACTTTCGTTATTAAACTAACCGTTTAACTGTAAAACTAAAAAAAACGTAATGAAAATATTTTTCTTTAAGAACAACATTGACTTATAAGAACTTTCGTTTAAATATGAACGAACAGTTTTACATTACAATAAATGAAATCATGAGTCAAATGAAGTTAGAACAGCCCCGGGAAGCACTAGACGACCGTTTAATCCTATTGTGGGACTCCCCAGCAGTGAGCATCCATGACCCCGCCTCACGGGATTGGAACCTAGTTAATGCAAGAGATTAAGGAGGAAAATAATATCTATAAAAATCTCACCGATTAAACTTCAACGTTTTGCTCGGAGATTCGGTGAAGGTTCTTTTTCAGAGAAATAACACAATGTATTTAGAAAACTATCTATTCTTTTAGTGTCTCTAATATCAGGATTATATGTTTGTAACTTTGACAGAAAATCTATCAACTTTTGTTACTGTTAGTAAAGGCCAATAATGGAAATTGTTCACAAGGGAATGGATTTGATTAGACGATCACTGAATACAATGAAGCTCTGAAAAGTTATTTCTTCTTAGTAGGGGACTCCTTGGATTTGCTCTTCCAGAAAACAAAACAATGTCAAACACATGTATTTAAGGTCTCATGTCAATAATAACCACGTGAGAATTGATTGAAATTAGAAATATGAACAATCAGATTTCAACACAGTGAATTAAAGGTTAAACGTTTGCTGTAAAACCATAACGTTTTAAGTCTTTCTCTGGTGGGTTAATGGGTATATATTAAGATGGAATAACTCTCTAATGGCTTAGGCAGTAGAGATAAAGGAGTGTTGTGAGACTTGGAAAACTAATTTAGATGAATAGTTTTGTATAGTTCTTATTTCTATTAACTAAACAAATGGTTTATGAGATTTTATTGCATATACTGCAAGCTTTCGATTGGACTTATTCACTTCTGATATATTTTATATCGTTCATAAATTTCAGGTAACTCATTGTATATCTGTTACTCAGTTTGTACTACAGATTTTTGATTCATGTATCTATAGAAAATTATTGTATTGTCTCGTGGTTTTACAATTTATGTTTAGAAATATGCAGATTCTGAAATCTGAAATTTACAGTAATACAAGATTCACGACGTTCTTGACCAATCTTTCACGTGTTCTGATTGGCAATTTAAGAATGCAGAAATTTTCCTTGACTAGTTGATAGATGAAATATTTAATATAAGATTTAGTAGCAGACACAGGTAAAGTCATTCATTGACATAAACTTCGGTTGCTGCATTTTTACATACAATAAATGGATCCCAGATTAACGAAACCTCTAGTTAGCTCAGTAATAGGTCTGATGATTGACAGTAAGTAGTTTCATTACTCCATTCCATTAATCATACGATAACACAAGCAGAGTAGTAAATCACAGGTTTCTACAGCGTTAGACGTGCTAAAATTAGAATGACACAAAGATAAGAAAAGCTCCTGATCAGATGACTGAGCTGTGATGCTCAGGTTGTCAAGACCCTGGATGGTGTCTGGTTCTAACGCGTTTTTAATTTAATTAGTGAACTTATTTAAACACATAAATATTGGTACAAGAAGGCATCAAATACATATGCGTCACATAAATTATTCGATTTGCGTGAGGGTTGGGATACTGCCCGGGTGCCCAAACCGAAGCAGGTGGTTTTCTTAGGGGACCACATCCGGAGCCTTCAACCTAAAGTTCTGATCCACAAAGCAGTGGAAGAACTTCAGGGGATGCGGTCCCATGGTAGCCGATGACCAACGATTGGTTCATACGCCATTTGTTCCTTCAGGATCTTCGAGCCTATGTGTATCATTGGTTTGAAATCAGGGTTTTAAAACTCCCCTATGTGGACTTTCCGTATCCACTAAGCCGGTCAAAGCGCCGGACATTCACTTTTCATCCTCTCAATTTCGTAAACAACACCCGTGGTGTGAGAAGGCAATGATTAGGACTTCCCTGGCAGAAGCTATATACGCGTAGCCATGTGAGAACATTTCGAGTGGGAGGGCTGACTCTCCCCACTTTCGACTGTACCAGGGAATTCGGGGCTGCTATTTTTCACCACTTAAATGATAATAACATGAAAAAAGAAAATACTAGATAAGGAAAAATAGTAACAAAGGAACTACTTACTAAGTACTCATTAGGAATGACTTTCATCATGAATAGATAGTATTCGAAAGGGCTTATTGAAACTAGTAGAACACAAAGCGTTCACAATGGAATAACAAAAAGAAGCTATAACCTTGTGGGCACATGTTAATCACATTATAATTAGTATTAGAGTACGGGAAGTGTGGTGCAGATCCCTCAACCTTATTCACTTATCTTCTTGTCTATTTTCCTAGTTAAATTGGACGGGAACATTGGTATGTACGCTCAATCCAAATCTCGGGGAAATCGATGTAAAGACTGAGTATAAGCTTAAATTAATGTAACTCGATAAAATGAATCAACATGTTTTTTTGTTTTTCAACACTTATTTCTGACTTTCTAGATAGTGTTTTATTATGTCTCGTTTCGTTTGATAGATTATGTATTTGTGATACTTTAATAACTGCGTTGAAACATGAAGTAGCTTATTTCGACTGAAAATTATTCAATTTTTACTTATATGAATAGCCCAACGTGGAATAAATTTAGTGATTGTTTTATGATACGTATCAGTATAGGGTTGTGTAGATTATTAAGTTTTTGATTGACATCATGAAATGACTGATGTTAGACCACCATTGAAAACCTGTAAACACTGGACGGCCGTTTTGTCCTATTGTAGGACTTCTCAGCAGTGCGCATCCACGATCGCATTCGTGGGATCCGAACCAAGGGCCTTCAGTCTCGCGCGCGAATGCTTAACCTACTGGACCACTGAGCCGGCATCCGACGGTGTTAGTGTCTAACCTCAACCAATCCACAAAATTGCGCTACCATCTTCCATTTTACTGAGGTAAATACTTGTCTCTACCCGACACGGATAAGCTCCACTAGTCACGGCTTCTCACTAGAACTCCGAGAATTCCTTCACGAAGTTAGTCACTAGTGAGCACATGGTAATTATCAATATAGGGTTGTCGAGATTATGATACTTATTTATTCTGATTCACTTGACTTTTTTTATTGTTAACATTTAGTACAGCGAATTTTTCATATTCAGATTTCCTCTTACTAACTCAATTAACGAATTCCATTTTAACATGTACAATAAATATGGTGTAAAAAAAACTATGATTGAAAAAGAGTAAAATACAATAATGAAATTAATACTGAATCTTATCCATTCCTAAGTAACGTACTTTCATTAATTCATCTATATTAAAATAGATGCATAAACATACGTAGTAGTTACACATTCAAAAGAAAAAAAAAAAAACAAATTTACTTTAGGTTTCATCTCATTTATATGAATAGTAGTTTAATCGATTAATATAGGGTTATGTAAATTGATTTTAAAACAACTGTAGTTATAACGTGACTCAAAAATTTACTTGAATTTATTTGTTAATAACAACAAGATTCATGTGACCTATCAAGGTTACAATAAATAAATCGATTAGATTTGACCTTAAACAACTTTAATACAGGTTTAAGGTTATTTTATTTAGATTAAATGATTTAAATTATATATGACAGATTCTAAATAAAATAAAAATAATAGAACCTGTAAATCGAAATGAATTCATTTTAATTTGAGAAATCTAAACAATCATAGGATTAAATTCACTTGGTGTTGTTTTACTTGTATCTTCCTCTTGTTATTTAGGACTGCAAATGATCAGTCTCATGTTGGCATATGTGCATCAACTCTGAGATTCAGGTACATCTAGCTGACGAGCCCCAAATAGGACGAAACGCGTGTCCTGGATTCCATCTTAGCTTAAAAAGATTGTGACTTAAGGCTATATCGAGGCAATCCACACAGGATGCACATATGCCAACATGAGATTGATCAATCACAGTCCTAAATAACAATAGGAAGATACAAGTAAAACAAGATCAAGTGAATTTATACTTCACCCCATTGCACAAGCAGGTGACTATCAGGACTCAGTAGCTAAGTGGATAATGTGATGGCATTTGAAGCTGAACGGTACTGAGTTCGAGTCCCAGTGTAAACATCAACTCTGGGATGCAGGTACATCCAGCTGACGAGTCCCAAATAGGACGGAACACGCGTCCTGGATTCCGCTGCTAGCCACTATTCATTTTTGCTTAAAAACCATAGGACTAATTTTAGAAGCTTTGATTCTAAGATTTTAGACTACAGCTCTACTACTGATCAAATCAAATATTTGGATATGTTATTATTGTTGATGATACATTCATTATACTTTAGAAAAGAACTTGAAAATGCTCATAAGTTGATTCACAGCATTTTTTGACTGTATAAAGTTTATTAGTGAAGCAACAGAGAAATAATTCTCGTACTTAATCAACACAGAAACTTTGGAAAACTATACAGAAAACTGAGTCACATGAATCAAATATTAATGTACTTTCGTAACATTTCAGACACTATTCAGAAGAACTAAAACCTGCTGTAGCATTATCATTCAACGGAAAATTGAATGACCTCATCTACAGTTCGTCTTCGGTAAAAATAACTATTCCAACGAATTCATGAAAAAGTATGTAAACAATCACCATACCGTTAAAAAGTCAACCTCGGAAACCAAGAAGCAGATCGTTCTATTGTATGTGAGAAATGTCCCTGAAACCATTGCAAGGGTGTTGAAGCCCTTTAAAATCAACGTCTCCTTCAAACTAACGCATTCACTTCATTCCATCCTATGTATACTGAAGGATGCAGCGATAAAATAAAGACAAATCTAGCATCACCTACAAATTAAGTTAGATCAACCATGAGAAATAGTGGGCAAAGAGAATTCCCTCCCCCCCCTTTATCTATGTGTACATAAACATAGATTAACACTGAGGTGAGATCATATGTTATCGTGATATTAATAAATAGAAACAGCCACAGGCAGTAATTCGATTGGAGGAACGTTGAAATTATAAATCGGGGCAACTCCAAAAACACCAGAGAATTTCTTGAAGCATAACATTCAGATCAGTTATCAATCAACAGACACATTAAAATAGCCATAATCCACGGACCCATACGAAAAAGGTCAACAAATAAAGACAGCCAAAGGTAAATGAGGACAGCAAAACCTGCTAAGACAGCTAATCACAAACAAGTAATCTAAATGAACTGAAATAACAATTGTATAACAATTGGAAAGTTCACTGAAGATGTTATCCAGGATGTCAATAAGTTTCTCAATCAAGCCATCTAACTTAAAGAACCCAATACCACCTTGAGTAGATTCACAACAACTATTACCAAGAACAAATGAATTATGCTGCCATCTGTGCAGTATAACACGATATAAAGTATATCATATTGTCATAAACGGTCAAATGAATCATAAGTTCGGAATTATTGAAACAGTCAAATAAAGTTTACCTTTACTCACAGAACATAGTCGTTCCTGGAAAGGGTTAAATTGTCTTACTGATATTATAATTTCATGAATCAAGTGAAAATATTTCCTATACTGAGTTGGTCTCAATGCAACAGGCACTGTAGTGAAAAGATTTCTATTTTTGTGAACAAAGAACTTTTAAAGTAGATGATACCATGTAATACCGTGAAGTTTTGAAATCTCTATCTGTCTGTACACTACTGGAACAATTGTTTTGTATAATGCTCATCAATATGTTATCTGCTTACCCTTACTATCATCATAACATCGTTATTCCATGTAGCATCGAACAATATCATGAAATGAGTAGTTTGATAATTACTGAACACTTAATTCTGTTACTGTAGTTTTTGATTGTTCTTAAGACATTGAAGTGAGTAGTTTTTGTTAATAAATGTAAAATTCTTCATGTAAAGATAACTACAATAGCATTTTTCTAATTCATATTTTCATATCACTATCATCTTACTTTTGTAGAATATTAAGCTTTTTCTGTACTCTTATCTTATTCTTGGATTCTATCGTTTGAAGCGTTTTGTGTTAAGTCGCTGTACTATTGAGTCCTTATTGGCTTCCAGCCATATAAAACGAATCTCAATCGTTTGTAATTAGAAAATTATCGTAGGCCGATCGAACTGTTTATCAATATTTCACAATTATACATCTAACTAACTTTTAATGTAAGAGATCAAGCACTGTGATTATTATCTTAAACCAACATTGTCTCATTTCTCATTAACGATCGACCATGTATATTCGAGTTATTAGTTTACGGTACATTGGGATATTAATATCAGGCTCGTCAGATTTTATCGTATCAAGCTTACCGTTCACGTGGTTGTTCTTTAGACATAGGAGGTAAATAATAATGAGAGAACTGACGCCTAACAAATTTGTTTGAAACTTTTTTATCACTGTGTTCTATATCTTCCAAAAAGATTTCTTGTGTATCTACTTTCACTCTTCTAGCGAATATAGATTAAATTACTACTGACCGAACATCAGACTTTGTAAAGATGGTTGGGAATATACGAAATCTTGTTAGTAAAATTACGTTTAAAGTAAATTCCGAAATAATTTGATTAAAATACAAAGATCTACATGGTATATGAAATAATTTATGGTTAACATGTTTACTTATTTGAACATTTCACAGTAACAGTGAATTATAACCGACTACTATATTGCAACCAAGATGATAATAGTTGTTTAATATGACCATTCTCACAATGAACTTCACTTAACTGGTAGTCAGACAGTTCGATAGTGATTTTCCTTTTTATTCCAACCGAAGAATTTTATTGTTTCATAACAATGGATTTATCTGGTGTGTGAGAACTGGAATACATAAATAAACGTGATAAGTTGTATTAAGAAAAGCTGGATTGAGAATTACTCTCCTTTAATTTAATCCTTAAAACTCCATGAATAAAATCTCAAACGCAAGTCACAACAAATTTGTCACAGTATTTAGACGTGTTTTACTATTCACAATTATCAGATTAGTGTTGTTGGTAATGACATTGATCAGAAGACTGATCCAAGTTCTATTCTAAATATCAATAAAAGGATTATTCAAAACCCTCACTAACAACAATATAAACATAATATCTATTGAACAAGTTAGTGGCTATCTGAACTCAGCAAATCAGTGAACAATTTGTTGGCATTTGAAGCAAAAAGATTGAATTCGAGTCCCGATTTGAACGTCAACATTCAGTTCAAAGACATTAACTTAGTTAGCTAGAGGTAGTTGCGAGAAAACTCTGGGTAAGGGTTTCGTGGATTTGACCCCAAGTCACCTTAGAACACATTACCTGCCTAACCGGTACGTATATTATAGTAATTACCAAGGTTATAAAATATATAACAAAATACATATAGACACCATTAGATTCTATCTATCAAGTTGTCCAGGTTCGAATCCACCTGGAAGCATTATTACTGCTGGAACGTTTTGCTGATAAGTGCCAAACAACATGAAGCATCAGTTCATGGCTTCTAGTCGACTACCTCCAATCATCTAACATCTAGCTGTATTGCACAAGTTGCCGAGTTTTATAAACCGATGACTGCATTACAACTTGAACGATAGAATTCAATCAACACTGAAGAACTAAATAAACATGGCATTCACCATTATTTAGTGACCAATCAATTGTATGTATGCTCGATTCAGACTCGTCAATTATCGCAATTGATTGATCACTGGGTGACCAATGTCATGCGTGTCTAGTCCTTATTATTAGTGCAGATCGAATGCTATCGATCATGTTGCAATGTGGCCACCAGTCTAGGTGACTCGACATTGCGGGCACTATTGTAAGATTAGATGGTGGTTAGAGGTAGTCGACAGGAAACCCTGGACCCGGGTTTAGTGCTACTTGGCACTCGTCAGCAAGTTGTACCTGTAATCTTTGAGGGAACTGGTGCTCCCTGGCGGATTCGATCCCGTGTCACCCAGCTTCATAGTCAGAGTGCCAAGTAGCACGAAATCCGGGTCAAGGGTTTCCTGTCGACTACCTCCAACCACCATCTAACTCGTCAATTATTTTTTTCTTTATTTACCAGGTTGGAAATGAATTAATCAATTTTACATCAAAAATACCCCAGGTTCGTAAACCGTTATACAACATAATCTGGTAGTTTATCTGTATTTTTGCTTAAAATTTAATGATTAAATAGATCCATAATTTATTGCAATCCAATTAGATACAGATAATGAACCTTCAAGGATCAAGAAACGTACTTAACGAATCCCATTGAGAATCATATTGAAGAATACTTTCTCAAATATGATTATGATTGTACAGATTCTGAAAATAAATTAGTTGAAAATAAAAATTTATTGATTGTTTTATGTATTGAATTCAACCCAGAAATTTTATAATGACCTAAATGGTTTGATGAATGATAAGGAGAAATAGAATAAAATAGTTATCGATTTCATAGTGTTAAATACACGACTACACAGTAATCAGTTTATTTTGCTCATTGGGACATTTCTACTTTAACAACATTAGTTAATTGGGTTTCATACATTAAGTTATCGATTAATTATTGGTGAATTCTATGCACTCAACTTTTTGTTCAAAATCTGACTAATAATCCATGTAGATATAAATCAATAAAATTAGTTTTGAATATTTTCCATTACAGATTGAAGTTACTGAAATAACCATTGGAAGTCAGGAAGCATTGGACAGCCATTTCACTCTAATATGAAACTCGTCAATAGTGGGCATCCACAGTCCTACCAATGACTGAACTTAGGGCTTTCAATTCTTCGAAATAATTTGATGAAATCAGTTTCTGAGGTACGTTTGGAGTAAAATATATCTACAACTGTTCATCTCTTACTTTCGACTAGTTTATAGTCGTGTATGCTTGTGTAAGCCATTGAATAGAAACTACAGTGGGACTTGTCAAAATAAGGACTATCCCATATACTTCATGTTCATAGTTACATATTTGGTAGTCGAATGACTCCATAGCCCCTTACTAGTTCCTCGGAATTCTTCTTCACTTAAGCTCCTAAAGGTAAAAATAATTAAGAACAAAAACTTTGATTCCGGAATAGTTTCTGTGCACAAAAGCAACAGTTTTTATAGGTTCTGGAAACGCACCAAATCTAACGATAAAATACTTAATTACCAAGTCACTGTTTGATACATAATCCTTCATCTTTAAAGATATATTGGATATTTCCACTAGACAGTGACTCAGCAAACTGATTTTCAGCCTTTTCCTATCTTCTAAAGACTTTCGAGAAACTCTCAGACACTCTCAACAAATTACCAGTCTACCAAAAAGAACACTTGTTTTCCTTCAAGATACATTACACGGTTATATCACACAGATATCAAATATGTGGTAGTCAAAAGCTAATTTTGAGTAAATAAGATCTAGGCAAGATAAATAATGGAGAAATTTATAATGTTGTTCAATCAAAAAGCCTTTTCTTTTTTTTATCTACCTTTCAAGACGATTCTGGTTAATTGTTAGTATGATATAATAGAGCAAATAAAGTGTGGTAGATGAAAACGATACGTGGTGGTTTCGAGATATAATTGGTAAATTATTTCATAACACACATGAATCGATCAACATGAAACTGATATCATGTTTCTGACGCTTAATGTTAATCAGGTTCTATTCAGTGACTGATAAGTACAAAAATTTCAGTTCTACGTGAAAATGCTCACTGTCATATTAGGTGCTTGGATAGGATATAATTTTGAACTTAATAATGTCTATCGGTTCCTCAGTTGCAGACACATGTTAATAGTCAACCGCATCCAGCTTGAAGCCTAACATCAAGTCATTTCACTGATTGATTCTCACTACTTAACATACATCAAAATTTTAGTAACTAACCCTTTATATATGGTGTATATAATGATGAAATTTCTACTAGTTATCTCTAAGTTCATCTCTTAATATTCTTTATCAGTTCATCTACAAAAATATCCAGATAAGTACAAACAAGGATATTTTTCATCTGACAAGTTCATGAGTTGCGGTTACTCGTCACATGTTGAATGTTCAATGTGTGTGTGTTGTTCCCAGGACTTTTAGTAGTTTTCATTTCATTTGGCCAGTAAGTGATGGACATATTTGAGTGTAATCTTCACTAGAAAGTGAGGATGCCCGTTTTTTTTTTCAATGACTCCAACATTACTGATGGAAATCAACGTTCAGTAAAAGGCAATATCTAACATTTTTCCGTTCATTTAACGAGTCAGTACTTCATAAACTGGTGTAATTTCCAATGGAAATTTCATTTTGGTCATCGGATTAAAACAAGTTGGTTTATCAGAAACAAGTTGAATGGATGTCCATTATTTGCCTCATTCATACTAGATTACGGAACTCTACAAATTGAAAAAGTAATTTTCTACTACTTACGTCAGTCAGTAGTATGTACTGTAGACCAACTTTTTCAAAATTCACTGTATTTACTTAGGATTAATTAAGTATTTATCACCAATCACTACTTTGACAGAATATTTATTTTTAGCGAAAATACTCCTACCAATTTAACTCACTCAATTAACAGTCAAGTCATTTTAAATGTGGCTACATTGCAACATGGTCGATTTGAAGCAATCAGCACAAGGACCAGATATCGGTGAGATTTGTAACTAATTGGTGATAAGTCAGTATTTGGAAACATAAGGTTGAACAGTGGACTTTGTTTCTTACTAAATAGAAGTCTGGGCAGTTACTTACGCCTGTTACCCCCAATGGATCATAGACCACCGACTAGCACTCTCCAACACACTCTGTCCTGGGTATTCTTTTCTAGTTCTATTCAATTCTTGTTCATTTTTCTCATTTCTGTCTCCATTTCCTTGCCTAATGTGTTCCTTGGTCTTCCTCTTTCCCTTTACCCGCCCCATACAGTAGAACTGTCTTGACATTTGTATTGAAAATTCTGACCTTGGTGTTGATTGACAATCGTTTTGAGTTCCAGATGTTCTTCAGTTGTAAATGTGCTGCTCTTGCTTTGCCGTTGCGCGTCTTCACATCTACATCAGATCCACTGTGTTTATCAATGATGCTGCCCGGATATGTAAATGTTTTTACAACTTCCGAATCTTCTCCGTCAATTGTGATTGGATTGGTGCATGCTGTGTTGTACCGGAGAATCTTGCTTTTCCGTTTGTGTATATTGAGACCTACTGTTACTGAGGCTGGTGCTACACTGGTCGTCTTATCCTGAATTTGTTGTTGCGTGTGCGATGGAAGAGCCACATCATTCGCGAAGTCAAGATCGTCCAGCTGCATCTTAGATGTCCACTTTATCCCATGCTTCCCTTCAGATGTTGACGTCTTCATAATCCAGACCCTCTCTTGGTTCTCACATCTTCCATTGTCCTCCTGAACTTTTTGTTGATGCAGATATGGTCGATTTGGTTTTGCGTAGTGTGATCCGGTGAAGTCCATGTGGTTTTGTGAATGCGTTTTTGTGGGAATGTAGTGCCGCCTATAACCAGTTTGTTGAAGACACATAGGTTTGCAAATCTCACAATATTTGCGTTCCTTTCAACCAGTCCATATCGTTCCATGATCTCTTCATATCCGGTGTTTCCCATCCCAACCTTCGCATTTAGGTCTATCATCAAGATGGTCAGATCGTTTGTTGAGCACTTCTCGACGATTGACTGCAGCCTATCGTATAGTTGATCTTTAGCGTCTTCATTGTAGTCGTTGGTAGGCGCATATCATTGGATGTTAATTAATTTATTTATTTGAACACATAAATATTGGTACAGGGGGGCACCAAATTTATATGCGCCACAATATCATTGGATGACGTTCATTGAAATGCTCTCTTTCTTTGTTTTGAAGGAGGCTTTGATGATCCTTGATCCAAACACCTCTATGTTGTATCTCGTCAATTCTGCAGTAATTTGGATGACTATCCCAATCTCCCACATTGTACGAGCATTCCATGTATCCGAATAAATGGTTGCTCTGGTAGTCAGAAGGGGCATCGGCCTCGTGACTTCCGAAGGAACTCGGCTTTCACCATGAATGTCATAACTCTTCTAACTGAAGACCTTCTGACTCCTAGGGCAGATTTTAAAAGGTTTGAATAATTTTTCCTGGTTAGCGTATTTTTAGCGAGTTGGTTTTATACGGGATGGGGTCGCTAACCCCTTACCTAACCGTCCTCGTTTATCTGGGTTTGGGACCGGCAGTAGCCCCCGGAGGGACTCCAGGCGGAGTTAAATTTGGACACTATGAAAGATGTATTGACACTTTATCTCTAATTGTGAATGCGGAACTATGTATGTCTTCACTCAACTTTTAATATTTTAAACTATTCGTCGATTTATAAATAATTAATATATTTGTAATATCCCAATTAGTAGAAAAATTAGATTTTCTGACGTTTCGTTACTTATTGTAAGCCACTTCTTCAGAGCATAAATTACCAAAATAAAACTACACGAAGTTTAAACTTCGAAACTCAGAAAATCTAATTTTTCTACTAATTGGGATATTACAAATATATTAATTATTTATGACAATCTACCCAATGCTCAATTTATTCGAAATTGTCAAATCAAATCTTGGTAATGATACCTACATATCAGTCGGTTTACTCAAACTAATTATCAGGATCTGCTCTAAATGTTGATGTACTCATATAAAACGTTGAATTTGTAAATACACATAGTAATTGCTGGTCTTATCAGTTTGTCACTTGAATAGAAGAGCAGTATACAACGGATGATGAAATTGATAAGAAATATGTTGTTAAAAAATATCTTAACAGTGATTTCTATGAATTTTATTTTCAAAGACTTAGTATCTACAATTCAGTCGGTGAATAATTTACTAAAATACAGTCCATCTTCATTAGCAAACTCATTATAAACCCTTTATAACATTCGTTTTGATCACTAAAACACCGAACAAATATATATATATAGAGAGGGATTTTATATAATGTAAAATCCTATCATTAAATTGAGTTCAAACACTTTTTCAATCATTTTGTTTTGCAAAGAGGAAAGGACAAGTCACTGGAAACTTCCATATCCGATAACAAATAAAACAACATTATAAGCAGAGATGGTTGGTTGCTAGCTATGGAATCTAAGACGCTCGTTTCCTCCTATTTCAGACTAGTCAGCTAGATGTATTTGCATACCAGTATTGATGTTCATTTAGGTACTCAAACCCATAATCATCCACTTCAAACTCCATCTTTTTCCCCACATAGCTACTGAGTCCAGGCACCCGCTAGCTTGTGCAATAGGATGAAGCTTAATTCGTATTTATTGGTTGTTTTAATCTTCCCATTGACGTTTAGGACTGCAACTGATCAGTGTCTTAACAGACTGATGCTTTTTTACACACTATAATTTAGTCAATAAAATTTAGTTAAAACGGTAACTAAGTGTATACTAAAATCATAAGACATGGTATTTAAATTTCGAATACTTGATGTGTAAGACTTACTTAGGGAGATTAAGAACCAATTTAAGACTTGATTGTAAGTGGTTCTGGACAATTCTACTGAATTTTGGCTGCAATATCATCCATTACAGTTGCCGACTGAAAACACTCTCTTGGAAATGTCGCGGAACATCCAGGATCTTCTCAGTTCCTTTTTTTTTCTTACAAGGCCTTATACACTCCCCGACCTGTTTCCTAAAACAACATTCATATCACTTCACTCTGAGACCATATTGCCTATACTTTACGATATATACAGATCTTGAATAGTTGAAAATATCATTTCATCATGTGATCACTCTGAGGACAGTACCATTTGTTCAGAAATTGTTGTGTCAGACTCATCCAAAGAGTCTAAGCAGTAATTTCACTTTAGAATGAACTTTAAGATGACTCAACTGGAGTTCCATTTATGTGCGTTTCCTATGGTGCTGTGTATTGTAGAATATATCTCTGATTACTTAGATTACTAACTGGATACATACTAATCATATTATCTGATATCTTCTTAACATCAAAACATTTCCGCATCTTATTATTAGCAATCGTTTTCTGAAAGATTTTTCCCATAAGATCAACTCTAAAGACATGAAATGGTCATATGTGCATGAAAAAAATCCTGGCTTACTAAATCTATAAAAAAAGTCTATTTTTGTTGTATCTCGGTGTGTATTGTTAGTTAAAAGTTGGTTGTTTTGCTTTTGAAATAAATTATGACCGATCCAAAGAACGATGATTGATAATTTGCGTCACAACCAATTCTTATTCTTGCAACCACTTAAAACTAGGATAGAAGGGACAACTGTCTTATCGTAATATGGCACTACTCGACAGTGAGTATCCATAACCCTACTGAGAATCAGATTGAGGTCCTTCAAGTATTGAGACAAGCCCTTAATTCTTACTCAAATGAGTCAGAATTGAAAGATTTGAATGCTCAACTCAAATGGTTACTGACATCGTGTCAGATACAGGCTATGTGGCTATAAAACTTCGTAAATTCAGCAAAATATTTTGGAAGGTTGTTTCTGATTTTGTGAGTTATTTTTGGGCCCCGTGTGATCGAACAGTGGCTCAATAAAGCGATTGCATTGATCTGGTCTGAGCATTAAATAATTAATAATAATAATCTAGTACCAGTGACTTTCTGCTAACAAATTAGATAATGATAGTGAGATAATAGACAAGAAAGACACTTAAAATCTCCAAGTTTGGAATGTAGTTCTTTCACTCTTTCCGGATGATAGCCAGAATAGAATTCGACATAACATAAAGGAAACTTCTTGGTACATATTCACTTGGTATTGTTTACCTGAATCTTCCCATTGATGTTTAGGACTGCAATTGACCAGTCTGTTATTGGCATATGTACATACCGTGCGGATTGACTTGATTTTGCCTTAAGTCGCAAGCATTATAGGCGAAGATGGATAGTGACTAGAAGCGAAATCCAGGACACGCGTTTTGCTCCATTCGGGGCTTGTCATCTGGATATACTTGCATCCCAGTGTTGATGTTCACTCCGGGACTCGGACCCTGTACCATTCGCTTCACAATGTTAAAACAAATAAAGTTATCTATTTTTCATGAAAAAAATTTTTCGTTTGAATATACTGTGAAAATAAAGGATTAAATGAATAAATAATTTATAGAATAAAAATAATGATAATTTCATCAATATCCTTTTGAAAATAAATGACGCATCGTGATCATCATAAGGATCTTTTTGGATTTAATCAGCTGATTAACAAAAATATGTATAACCATTGATTTTTTATGGATTAATTGTGATCTGAAGATTCAAATCAAAATATTTCAGTAGTCATGACTATTTATAGCTCAGGTGAATAGCTTGTATAACAATTTTATATTCTCTAACGGAAAATCTCTTTCTGCCTTGCAGTGCTTACTGCAAAATAGAAGTGAAATGGTATAAGGAAACTTATAATCCCAGTGAATTTCTAGAAGCAATATTTAGATCAACCTGCAATCAATAAGCATATCGACAAAGATTCACTCTATCAACTTATGTAGATGAGGTCAATCAATCAGAGGTCAACCCAAAAAAAAACAATCAACGAGAATGTAGAACAAAGGTTATGAAAACAACCAATCACAAACAAGGTCAATAGAAGGGACTGTTTCATCATTTTAAACATAATTTTAAACAGGTCAATTCTATTTACGTAGAAATCACCCAGATTAGAGAAAGTAACGTCACGAAATTTGTAGTTGAATTTATAATGTTCTTACGATTGACAGGGGGCTATACTTGACCTAGTAGTTTTGAAAAGAAGTATATTTAGTTTATTGAATAAATTCATGCTAATTGGCGTAATGATGAATAAATCCTCATAAAAAATAATCTATCTTCAATAATTTATTCATCGAAAATATGCGATTTTGGGTGTACTGAAAGAAACTATTTGACCACGATAAAATTCTTATTAAATTCTTATTATTATTATCGGAAAGGGTTTTGTGGAGATTTTTAGAAATTTCAATAGTTGAAATCATGAGTCAATTGAAGCTAGACCACCATGGAAAAACTGGAAACACTGGACGGCCGTTTCGTCCTAGTATGGGACTCCTCAGCTGTGCGCATCCACGAAGTTAGACATTAACAACGTTGGACGCCGACCGGCTCAGTGGTCTAACGGTTAAGCGCTCGCGCACGAGACTGATAGGTCCTGGGTTGGAATCTCGCGACGAGCGGGATCGTGAATGCGCACTGTTGAGGACTCCCATACTAGGACGAAACGGCCTTTCGGTGCTTCCAGTTTTTCCATGGTGGTCTATCTTCAAATGACTCATGATTTCAACTATTGATATTATTATTATTAAAATTTTTTATTTTTTTACTGAGCCTTTACTACTTAACGCTAATAACTTCATTATATTAACAGTAAACTGGAATTTACTAGTATCTCATCTTGTATACGTGGAGACAGGCGCTTCTGAAATTATGAGTATTCACAATAAATCATATAAAATCAGTAGACACCGGATATATTAGAACTCTGGTTATGTTAGCTTCTGCACCCAGGAATTGTTGTGATAAGCCAAAGAATTTCTTTCATGGTAGTGGTTCATGTTCTCACCAACTACACTTCAATATCTATTCATCTATTTGGAAAATATAAATGCTAAACAACTGAATTTAGATGGGACTCTGGACTAAATGGCATTATAAAATTTTTACAGTTGTCCCTTTCTTTAGCGCGGTTGGGATTTCTCCTGGAAGCTTACAAACTACTGTATAGAAAGCTATGATTGCAATGAAACTGGGAACTACGAATGATAAAATGGCAAAACTTCGCCCTCTCTAATTCTCTGACTGTGTTGTTGAGTGTAAACCTATGACTGGATATGTTATTTTAATATTTTCTATTTCTATTTAATTTCTCGGTGGTCCAATAGAAATAATCGAGGAAGGTGGTATTTTTGTAAACTCTTGCTTACCGTTAATTTAATGAGGTTATTAGCATTAAATAGTAAAAAGTCAGTAAAGACATTTTTTGTTTTGTTTTTCCAATCAGTAAAAAATACAAATTTTTAATAATTAACCAGTGTTTGAGATTATGAGTCAATTGAAGCTAGACCACCATGGAAAACCTGGAAGCACTGGACGGCCGTTTTTCATGGTGGTCTATCTTCAATTGACTCATGATCTCAACCATTGAAATTACTATAATATCCACAAAACCCTTCTGATATGAATTAACTAATGGTTAAATTCTTTCAAATCATTCAATCAGACCTTGAATTGGACACTTGTACCTGGTTATTTCAAGTATATGGTGAAAGTATTCAATTACTACAAATTTTCGATTAGTGAATAATGGTTGGTTAGAGAATTTCTTTTTTATGACTTAAGCAAAACGACGATAGTGTATATCCATTTAGAATTGTTGAAATTCAGCTTAGGTTTATTCAGTGGGAATGTTGTGAACTATGCATACATACAGTTAACAATGATAAGTTGAGTACTCCCGTTATTTATGAAAACTTAGCAGATCCATGCTTTAATTAGGCATAGTCAAAAACAAAACAAGTCTCATAAATGAAAATTAAGCAAACTGATAAGGGTCTATCAATTCCCCTAAGATTGAAAGTGTGCCATACTGAAGAACGTCAACCTGCGTGGAACCCAGGTCAGTATAGTCCACGTGATGTTGATTCACTTAGACTAGTGTCCATATTGCAAATTGTTTAAGAAGACTCGATCACTACAAATGAACTAAACAAATATGCCATAGGTTACTACTCAGTAATCTATCAGTTTAAACTGATACATTGTTCTAAATTTAACGAAAACCCAAATTGTTATTGTTTGCAAAAACAATGAATTATTTTGTCACATTCCGTCCGCGTGATCGAACCGTCTAATCATAGGAGCTGTCGAGTTATTTGGTCCGCTGTCGGTTTATTGACCTTCTGTCAACTAATAGCTCAGTGACTGTGAATAATAGAAGAATCGCAACCTTTGTCTACACATAAACTCCTTTGAATCCAGTATCCAAACAGAAAATTGAAGTGGAAAACACAGTAACTTTCTATTGTTTATCTATTGTCCTCATAAGTCAAACACTCATGGGACTGTATAGATCAGTTACTTAATTACATAGCAACACAAGTATAAGTGTATAAAAACTGAATATAAGTCCGCAAACAATTTAGTCTAAAAGTTAAGCGGTCGTGCGCGAGACTGAAAGTCCTGTGTTCGAATCTCAGTGTGGAGTCGTGGGTGCGCACTACTGAGGAGTCCAAAACTCGAACAAAACAGCCGTCCAGTGCTTCCAGGTTTTCAATGGTGGTCTAAAAATGATCGACTCATGATCTCAATCAGGATTTAGTATGACTTTAAGAAGGTGAGACATATAACAACAGTTTATAAGTCAAGCGAATGGTAACATTTGGAGAAATATAAAAATACGGTAATTTAAGCACTTGATAAATATACAATAAAAATATTAACACTGATTCCGAGCAGGATAGTTCCGACAGTTTAGCCTTTCTTAGGCTCATTCCTACACAACACTTACACTAGAATACTATTAATAATTAAATATGCGTTTAGCGTTCCTAAAAATAACAAATAGGGACAACAAGGGAATTGATTAACTTGCAGATCAGTCTTTTCTTGGATTGACTAACTTTAACTGATAAACCAGTGGGAAAAATAGGTCACTAAAGAGCTCACATTAGAAATAAACATAACAAAAACATAGGCTATCAGTGAACTTATAATATTATCAATGTCTGAAATGTGAATGGATATAAAAAATAAAATGGAGGCGATAGTGGTTAGCTGTGAATTGACAATTGTTAAAATCTGAATAGATAACTCTATGGTAATGAATTGTGTGGACTGGAAATTTTAAATATTAATTTCCTAAGTAGTTAAAGAAGTGAATGCCTCTCAAAAATTTGCAAGAAAGTCAATAGTTTTGTCTATTTTTAAGTGAATTCCGATATCCTAGTGAATAGTTCAGTTTCTTCAATAAAATCACGTACTGACTGAATGTTTTCCTGAAAAAAAAAAACGGTAATATAAAACCATAGGACCAGTGTAGAATAATAAGATCACATCTGATTGATACATTGTTCATATACAAATGAATGTAACCACTAATGAATTTTGGAAGTATTTGTAATTCAAAGTAATCGGTAGGTAGTTCTGTTCGATCTAATTTCTGTGCTAGTTGGTAAGCTTTATCAAGAAATTACTACAATCTTCATTGGTTTCTGTGATGTATAGGTCGATTCCATCCAGTATCGTAGCCATAGACATTATCACTGATAAACATTTACTTTTAAATTACTCTATCATATTTCACCAATTATAAAATGTGCACTATTTATCCAATATAAATTATTACTCTGGATATACTCAATACATTTTTTTCAACGTTAGATAACAATCTGTTTAATTAAACTAGCTCTTATTAGAATGTTCTCGGTCTCACAATAAAAAAAAGTTAAAATCGATTTGAATGAGAAATTTTAAACCAATGATAAATTGTTTAGAGTCAGTCAGTTAGTCAGTTGATTGTGGTATAAAACTCATACATGTACAAATAGATAACGATAATGAGTTGCATGACTACACAAATAAGAATGATGCAAAACTATAAATGAATATAGAATGTAGTGTGCACTTTTGTTTTATATGTATGAAGATTAACAATAAACAGACTTTCAATTTTTAACGAATTGTTTATATTTTAATTCCTTAAATTAGAATACCCAATTTAAAACAAACTACCAACCCGCCCACTCACTCACGCAAACACCAACGTATATACGCACACACACACATACATACATCTATATGGCATTGTGCATTTCAATGAGAATAGTTTCTTCAGTGTTAAATGAATTATACAATGCCAACCATTCGTATACAATTGAGATGGTTTGAAATGTAACTACAAATTTATCTCTATTACAAAAGAATGCTGAGTCTATAATATTAATTATCTTTATACATAGATAACACAACAATATTACTGATAAATTATTGAAAAAAATTAGTTAGCTCATTCAAACAAAAATGATATTATTGTTTATTAACTGGACACAACTCGATCAAGTTTACAAATTATATTCTTGATATTCATAAAGTGTAAAAATGCATTATGTATATACATAATTAATTGTTGAAGAATTTGGATTTAAACAATTAATTAATTTCATTGAACAATTGTTTAATGAAAGAATCTTGAAAAAAAATAAGAACATTAGGTTTCTAGAAACAATCACATCATTTTTCGGTATCATTTTGAAGTGGATACGTGACAATAGTTTTATAATGCATAGAATCTTTCAGTGATTCTACCTGTATGTGCATTTTTATTTGTGTTGATTTTTTCGAACGGGAACTAATCTTACTCACTACTTTCAACTTCTCTTATTGTTTTTAATTGAGGACAACAAAAGGAATAATATAAAGACAATAATAACATGGGTTGGTTTCATCGGCACAGTAAAAAGAAATATGATCAATATGAGGTGAGTTATACAATTTTATGAGTATCAAATGTGAAATTTAGTTACTGTGACTGATCACTCAGTAGTAGCCAATCCCTATGAGTATCTAAGCTGTACAAGTCAACCGGAATCAAAATAACTGATTGATAGCATCCTAGACTGAAGAATAGAATGGGGCGGATTTGAACCTCACAGGGAGTATTAGATTTCTCAAGAATGTAGGTACACCTTTCTGATCAGTATAGACCAGGACGAAACCAGTGTCACAAGGATTTTCATACTATCTTCTGTCACCTAGCATCTATTTGATATCTGGTTGATTTGTGGAGATTACTTCAGTCTGAAGATAGCTTCAATAATAAACCATTTAAGGTAGAATGTGATTGACGGCTGTTGAATACTTCAATAGCTCACCAATTAATATAGACCCATGACGAAAATCAGTTTCAAATATGACTGTTCACATGGTCTGTGTTTTTACACTGTTACTATTTAAAAATGGAACTGTTGATATATAAACTAAATTAACGAGTCCTTAAATATTGTCTTGTAGTTGCAAGTTATTAATATTTTTTGGATTGTGGCTGAGATTAGAATCCAACAATGCATTCAGATGACGAGTCTTAAGAAGGACGAAACGCTAGTTCCGGAATCTCTTACTAGATGCAATCTGAATTACTCTCAAATATATTTTGGAACAAATTTTCATTTGATCAACTATTGCAAAATTTTGAAATGTCAGTAAGTGGTTATTTGTGAAGGAAATTGTTCCGCCGTAAAATGCTATTCATATCCTGCGGGAAAAAATTACCTTGATGTAAAGAATGAGAAAATTTTGTGACAAATTTAAAATGTTGATTCTCAAATTGTTTTTACCATTCTGGCTAGCAGAAATCTTTTCATCAAGTTAAACATGTGCATCAGAACTATTCTACCGAAGAAATAAGTGTGTCTAGTTAGCAATTGCAAATAATCTATCCACAATAATTAAACTTACAGACTAATTTAGTCTTAAGAGATGAATTGTTCATATAGAATAAATGAGATCTGGCTAGCAGTGTAATTGAGAACGTGTGTTTCATTCTATTTAAGATTCGTCGGTTGGATGAACCTGAACTCCAGATTTGAGATTTTAACCCAGTAACTTACTCTTCGAATGGCGGACATGCTTTCCGGAGTGAACATTAATTCCGAGATTCAGATACATCCAGATGATGAATTCTACATGGGACGAAACGAACATCGTCGATTACATTGCTAACTAAATTCCATTTATTTTAAATAAACTTGTGATATAATGAATAGATAGGCGATACACACAGGATTTACATATACCAAATAAGGTCAAAATATCGAAAATGAGATATTCAAAATTATTACAAATTGAAATGAATTGTTTAGTTTTAGTTCTCATTAACATAAATTTTGATGTTAGTCATTGATGATTGATAAAAATGATTGAAAAATAATGTTCCTTAATAGGCAGTAGACCATCGACTAAATAAATAATTGTTGTCAGATTGGAATGATACATATTTAATCCTAGTCTTTCAAACAGACGAGTTGTACAAAGTTAATCCATAAAACTTGGATGGGATTCTAAGTTTTACCTTGTTTTCTGTTCTCCTAACAATGTTTACTTGTTGTGAATTCAATATGGTGAATATAATGTCGAGTTGCCTGGACTAGCGGCCACATTACAACTTGGTCGATAGGATTCGATCTGTACTAAAAAAAAGACCTGATATACATGACATTGATCCCCACCCAGTGATCAATCAATTACAGTATGACCTGAATTCGATGGATTAAAAATTTTAAATTAAAATAATTACTATGATTTAAATATAAAATTTAGCTCATCATTATTCATGAATATTTATAATGAGTAAAGTGTTGTTAGTTGTAATATCAGAATTAAATATAAATTTTGGTTATTTGATTAACTTATGGAATAGTTTTCTATAATTGACTTCATTAAAATAAATGTTCGTTTTGGTTAATGATCACCAATTATAACTATTCATTAAAACTTTGGGAAGTCATCTTGAAGCTAGTCATTCGTTAGTAAAGATAGAACTATATTATATTCAGTAAAATAAGATGTTTTTATAAATTGTTAGATCTAAGGTTTTCATTATAGACTAATGTTGCATTGAAAACCACAGAAACTACGGAACACTTGGTAGTTAATACGTTCTAATCTAGGACTGATCAGTAGTAATCACTTATTATATCACTACAACCATTTCAAGGATCGATATAATATATTAAAAATTTCATGGTGAACATGATACAATTATATGCCTTCAAGTCAGAATCAGAGAGCTTAGTTTTCCATCCTATTAATGATAATGATAATAATCATGTATACTAGAGTAAATCCTGATGACAATCGATTTGTTTGCTTATATGTTGTTTCAATTTTCACAAGGGAAATCATATACTTACCAGGGAATTGATAACAAAACTTACTTCAAACTTACAGAAACAACCAGTTGATTGAAATATGACAGATAGAAAGCCTATAATTTGTGCTATTTACTTCTGTCTTTCGGATTTTGTTAGTCTTTTTTATATGATTGATTTCTCAGCTCTATGGTGTTTCGTGTGAACATTCATCAAAATCTGAACAAACAGTTTAAAAAAAACTAGGCGCCAAGAGACTCAAATCATTTTATCATCATTGTTATTCAAATTTTAGTTGCTAGGACTATTTCAAATATGATTGTTATATCGTACCTTTATTTTATTTTACTATTCATTAAAATGACTTGTTTCTCATTTTTGTCGTGATTTCATAATAATCTTTAGCAACTGGATTAATACTAATTATTTTTCATGAAATATGCAGTGTCACAGTGTTAATTCACTTAATCGAATAATGAGAAAATTGGCTCAACCAACTGTTGAGCCTTTCTTGATGATTTACTAATGAAATTACTTCGTATTTTACGATTAATTTATTCGAAAACTTAATTAAATGCACACTTTATCTGTTACAACCTCAGGTTGATTGTTAATTTGTTATAAAATATAGAGTACAATAACATCCTTGTGACTGACAGTGATGCTGGGATTGAAAAACATTTTCTTTATCAAGGAGTTTATAAACCTTTAGTAAATTATAAACACTGTTTTATGATCTAGCTATTCTTAGTATAATCAACTCTTAAAGTAATTTAATCCACAATTAATGTTTTATGATCGAAATTAATTGGTCAGACGTTGAAGATCTACTGTATATTTTCTATACTTAAGATTTGTAATGGTAAATGAAGTGTTAATCATTCAAAACCCTTGAAACCTGTAAGGTACTACTCAAGAAGAGATATAGTATTTTATCATGGTACTTCCCTTGTCATTACAAAACTAATCAGAGTTTTACACCCATAGTTTTACACTTAAGTTTTCGTGATAATGAAACGTTCAGAATCTTAAAATATAATTGAAGAGATCACATCTTAAGCATATGTACACTTGGAGATGGCTTTCCAAACTTCTCATTGTGAAGCCCATTATTTCTATACAGAAGAACACAACATTCAAGTTTATTTTCACAGGCGATAATATTCTATAAACAGTTAAATACCGTGAATAAACGTTTAATAGTTTGATTCATATCATTTTCTTAAAAAACAACAACAAATTTTCATCTGTTTATTTCTTCGTGCACCGAGTAAAAAAAATAAACAGATTTATACGATGTTGGATGCTTTCACAACACATTAGGCTTATTAGTTTGTAAATATTATGGTAGTATTTATTTACTAAACATCAATATTTTGTAACATTAATTACTGACAGCATTATCTCTTACCTAAATATTACTATTTCATTCTAGGTTTAATTATTGTTCTAGTGTCGTTTTTTTTTAATTTTGATTCTAAGAAGGTCTAACAATATTAGGATTTGTGATTGCTTGTAGGTGTAAGCATTTTGAACTGAACTTTATCAGTCTCTATTACCACATTTCACTAGATTCCTAAACAAAACCTGTAGTCATAAGTTGATTATTACAGTTCATAGTTATATAATATACCCTTGTGGGCCAGGGTAATTTTACATTGGTTTTCAGGAGAACCAGACACCATCCAGACTTTCACGTGACAACCCAAACAGTACAGCTCAATCCCGTCTAACAGGAGAGCCAGACATCGCCCAGGCTTAAATTTTATAACCCGAGAAATACAGCTCAATCCCGCTTCACAGGAGAACCAGACACCGTATAGGTTTTAACGCTACAATCTGAGTAGTACAGCTCAATCCTGTGGCGCAACCACACAGGTACCAAGCAACCCAATGGACCAGATTATTACAGTTACCAATATTATTGATTAATAAATATTCTGTCTACTGATGAATTTATTGGGTATCATATAAAAGTGGATAAAGTGCTATGGCACAACCTAATGAATACTAGACTTTAATCTTGGCATAAACATTATTTCTAGGATCTAGAGAAAACTAACTGGTAAACCCTCAAGGAAAGATGAAATGCATATAATCCCCCTTATCGGCACATGTAGTTTTTAGATTATTTAGTTGCTTTTGAAAAAAACTAACAAATTAAACTCTATGTTATTCAGACGCAACTAAAGTCCCATACTAGGACGAAACGGCCATCCAGTGATTTCAGGTTCTCCATGATGGTTTAGCTTCAGTTGACTCATGAATTCAACTATTAAACTTTTCTTGTCCAACTGTCAATTTTGATAGAATTCTATTAAATTAAATTCATATTGTTATTAGTAAGTTATATCACTAGTGATTCTTATGAATTTTATGTTTAACTATCAATAATTGTTTGGAATCAATAGACAGATGTAGTTTTAACTTTCATTCTATTGAAGCTAGTTAATAACATTTATTAAACATACGTTTCATACTAGTTGACACTCACAAACAATACATGGAAACATTTTTAAGGAAAATTGTGTATATTATGGGGTTCGAAATTGTTCGACTAGATTCACAGTCTGGGACGCTACCATTGACTTATTCAGGCCTCGGCTCATCTCCCATAAGACGAAGAAGTCCACAATGGATTGATCACTTGATAGAATTCAATGGAAAGCGTCAGTTCCTACAATGCCCATATATGCCTTGTTGGTAAGTGCCAACTAGGTCCAGGGTTGACAACTTCCATCTATTCACAGTATAAAAACTACATCAGAGGTCAAGTTACTTAGACTAGTAGCCACATTAAAACTTGTTTGACAGAATTTGATTAGCATTAAAGGAATAGACAGATATCGTATTGGTCATCCATCAGTGGCCAATTAACAATATTGGAAAAAAAAGCTGAAAATGAGAGGAGCTGTGATTATGGGAGCTAAGCTGTGTCGGATGTGAGGTAGTTACCCACCGAAAACAATAGATGGTCGCGTAATATCATGGATTGACCGGAGTTATATTTGTGTACGATCGGATCATGGCTTTGAAAGATAATTGTTCTCATGGGAGCTCTAGGGTCCTAGAAAAGGAAACGAGATACGGTGAATTTATCGCATTCTGCAAAAATGATCGTTCTTACTTTGTTCACAGCGTAAAGAAGTTAAAAATGGACACACTTCAACTTTTTTAGGGGTATCATTCTACCTGTAAGATATTAATGCCTTGAATCCACCCATATATGGAGTTGTAGATGAACAACCGTAAGAAGTTCTAAACTACAAACGAAATAACTATTGAGTACTTCCTAGTTCTCATAGGTAATTTTCAATTATACTTTTAAAACGATCTCGTTTTTATTATAGTAAACAAGCGTCTCTCATGTATCCGAATCATTGTAATAGTTAAATTTGTGTATATTTAAAGCTAACTGGTTGGCTAGAATTAGTTGACAGCAGAATGATGTAATTTTTATCTAATCTTTCAATGCTGACTGACTTCTATCAATCAAGTTGCAACGTGGTCGCTGTTCTGGGTGACTCGACATTACATGAACTCTTTTTCGATTTTAGATGATTGGATGTTTTTGATGCCAGGCTCTTGATCGATAGAATCCGAACAACACAAAGGGATTAGACTATTCAGCGAACAGTATTAGAGTAGGGGATTTGTGGAGATTGTAGGACTTTCAATTTAAATCACAATCTTATATAAACTATCACTGAGGACCTGGATGTCATTTATTCCTAGAATAGAACACCACCCCGGATAACGGATTGGGGTTGCATAATATCTTGAATTTGTTGAAGTTAGACATTAACATCCCGGCGCAGTGGTTTAAAAGTTAAGCGTCCGCGTTTGAGATCAAAGATCCTGGATTTGACTCTCGTGTTCAAAGTTGTAGGTTTGTACTGGTTAGGAGTGCCATACTGGGACGAAACGGCTGCCCGAACCCTCTAGGTTTCTAGTGGTGATCTAATTAAGACCAGTTTGTGATTTAAACTGTGAGAATATTAATAATAAACTGGTTTCTTGAATTAGCATGGATTATTGATGAGAACGTAGTAAACAGAACACCAGTGGGGACAGCCGAATGTAAATGACAATAAATTACAGAACTAATTATTGAAATCTAACAACCATATAGTAAATTGTTAATTTGCAAAATAACAATCCATCATATCAAACTTGACTGTTCCTGTTGCAAATATCAATCGATTGTCTGTTCTTTCATTGTTCATAAGTTTCCATACAAATTCCACTGTGTTCCTGCTCTTCCTTTCTTGATCTTCCCACATCTTCTGCTGCCAGACATTACGTTCCTAACTCGCGTCATATCCTACTTATGTCTACATAAGTAGCACACACCACAAGAATAGTCTATCTCTAATCCTCTTTATCTATAAACGTTATTTGTGAGAAATAAGTAATACTATAAGTTGACTATTAATTTTTCTTTTTATGTGATCATGTGAAATCATTCACGTGTATGTAACTAGTATGGCAAGAGTAGTGATGTATTGTCGTCAGTAAATGATACAATTTGAAATAGATTTCTCTGTTATTTTTCTAGAAAGAAAAACTGGTGTATTAAACTTAAGGAAAAAAAGTGGATTGATATCAAGCGTATTTTTTTTAGATTCTAAATCACAAAGATTCAGAATCTTTAATTAATTAGATAATTAGATATTAGTTCATTAATATTTATCAGAATACAAATAACTAAATGATCATAACTAAATCATTTATAATAAATAATGAATGATCAATTATAAGATAGTTCAAATTCAATAGAAAAGGCAGATCAAGATCAAAATTGGACTACAATAATTTCAATTGAGAAAAGGGAATAACTAATAAGATAGAAAAACAGTTCTGTACTTGGTATTGTTTTACTTGTATCTTGTTAATTGTTACTTTGGACTGCAATTGATCAGTTTCATGTTGGCGTATGTGCATCCTGTGCGGATTACCGCGATATAGCCTTATTTACATATACAAATATGAGACTGATCAACTGTAGTCCTAGATAACAATGGGAAGATACAAGTTAGACAACACCAATTGAGTATAAACTTCACCCCATTGCACAAGCAGGTGGCTATCAAGACTCAGTAGCTAAGTGGATAACGTGATGGCGTTTGAAGCCGAAGGTACTGGGTTCGAGTCGCGGGGTGAATGTCAACTGTGAGATGCAGGTACATCCAGTTGACGAGTCCTAAATAGGACGAAACGCGCGTTCTGGATTCCACTGCTAGCCACTATCCATTTTTGCTTAAAAAGTTCTTTACTATTCAACATGTAAATATAATTCTAGATAGGTGCACAAGTGACAGTATTGGTGATTTAAATTTAGTAACTTGTAAAAATAAAATGAACTGTGAACGAGATTATGGTGGGAGTCCTAATTTTGAATGTGGTTTAATCTCTGTGTGATGGACATTATTACTGATCTTTATAGTAACAATATAGGTGAATATAATATCGTTATTATAGCCAAGTTTAATTTTCTCTGCATAACATTATCAACGTTTCGTTTATGTATTTTGAAAGAATTTATTCTATGACTTTGTTTAAAATATAATCTCGAAAATCAGATTACTTGCTTGGTACATCATGGGTTATTATTATATTTAGGTATCACTACCTAGAGGTTTTTATCATTGTAATTCGTTTATCACCTACATTTCCATGGAGATGTTTTCAAGTCACGCTATAAGTGAGCTTGTGCTAATATATTTGGTAGAAATTTGGAAATTCATTAGTCAATTTAACTCTATTCATATAATGTCATGTGCAACAACTTACATTGGTAATTAATAAACAGTAATGTAATTACATAAAATGAAATTACTAAAACATTACTCACAGAATATTTGTAAACTATGTGTCATCCTCTGTCTTTAATATTTATGTTTCAGCAAAGTAGATTAGAACAGAATAGTTTCACTTGGATTATTATTGAATTATACAACTCTTCATTATGATTTGTTCAATTATGAAAACCTAATTTAGTTAACAAGTTCTTTTTCCTATATATCATCCTACCTTAAAATTTTTTTACATATATGATAGTATTCTTAGGATACTTAAAATATGGACATTCTGATAGAAATACTCTTTAATATGTGAATGTTTATAATATGGACAAGTTAAAAAGAAACTAGCAATCATTAACGTATTTGTTAAGAGGGCGCAACTATAGCTTAACCACAATTGTTGGTCAAAACAATTAATTTATTATTGTTATTAATTGAATAAATATATTAATTTAATGATTAATTTATGTCAACTACTCCGCCTGGAGTCCCTCTGGGGCTGTTGCCTGTTCCAAGCCCGGATAAAGGAGGAGGGTCGGGTATGGGGTTAGTGACCCCATCCTGTAGAAAACTAACTCACTAAAAAACGCTAACCAGAAAAAATTATTCAAACCTTTTAAACTCTGCCCTAGGAGTCAGAAGGTCTTCATTTAGAAGAGTTATGACGCCTCATGATGAAAGACTAGTTCCTTTGGAAGTCACGAAGTCGATGCCCCTTCTGACAACCAGAGCAACCATTTATTCAGGTACATTGGATGCTTGTACTATGAGGTTTAACGATTGTAAATTTGACTGTTGGTCGCACTAGCAAGTCCGACATAACTCATTATACTTGGATATAATTTTGATTTATTTATAGTGTTTAATAAATCCTCATTTGAAATCGTACCTTTTATTTCACATCGAGCTGTATAACTTTTTATTCAGTTATAGCAAGTAGCAGCATTTCTGAGGCTAACAACAAGTAGTTACATCAGTATTTCATTTGAGTTATGACTGTATTGTGGTTTAATCTTCAATGGATCGTCTATCAGAATGAAATTCTAACTTTTAGATAGAATGATTATGTTACATTTTATTCGACTTAAAGTGTATAATCGACTTGGTATTCTCGTCTTGTTGTTTAGATAGGATGTAATCTAGACAGGGTAGTGAAATAAAATATTGACAGTTTACAACTTCTTCATGTGAATTTTAAAATGTACATGGTTAAGGGCTACAAGGGAATTAATAGAAATAACCGTATATGAAGATGGGAATAATAGTTCGAAGAATATATTGTGATTCGTATACTTAAGTAATCTAACTTACTAATAAATAAGAACTATCCTCTAAGTTTGAACGAATAGTTTCACAATATTTGGGCGCCGAGTTAATGTGAGCCATTAAAGAGGAAGAATGTATATGTAAAATTTCAAATTCTTTCTCTGTGATTTTACAAATAAATTCTTCCTCTTTAATAAATTACTATTATCTATGTTTAGTGTTTATATTCAACCTTCTAAAAAATAATGGTCATACAAGAAAAGAATCCAGAGTTTTAATGAATATTTTCAAGCTCTTAGGAAAATTAACCTTCGTTGGTAAAAAATAACATAGAAAAATTCCTTATTTTTGAAGTGAATTGAACTTTACTTATACGGGATTACAATTTCTCATTGTTAGTTTTATGGATTTCATTTCATCAGTTTTTTTGGGCGTATGTATACCCTAAGCATGCTGCCTTGATATTGCTGTTCAGACAAAAGTTGTTAGTCAAGTTGAGCAGTGAGTATTAGTGCACAAACTACTAACTATCTGGACTTAATGGCTCAGTGAATAATGCATCGACGTTTGGAGTGAAAGGTGTTAGGTTTAAGTGTCATTGTGAACAGCAACAATGAGGTGCAGGTATATCCAGCCGACTAGTCTCAGGTAGGATGCAACGTATGTTCTGGATTCTACCGCCAGCCTCTATAAAACTTTAAAAAAACATGAGTTTAGTTTTATCTGTTAAATAATTTAATTCTATATTAATGATCGTGATGCTATGTTCCTGGAAGCCAACAACAAGAATCGATTAGCAGCCACATTATTCAGTATTGTAATCATAGAAGTTACCACTGAGGTATACTGACCGTGAGTTATTCAGTGTAGTACCGGTCAGTCAATGTATTGCATCAATGACACAACTAGAAACAACTCAATTTATAACAAATATATTTAGTCATTAACTAAAATGTTATCAAGCGACTAATCAGTCATCGACTAAAAGGGTTAGGTCATGTGTTACCTATGCCTAACCACCATCTGCCTCAACGAGTGGTATTAACTGACATAGGAGTAAGTCAGAAGAAAGCTGGGGTCGAAAAAATCAAAACACGAAATCATTGGGCTATGAATTAAGGCTCGATGTCATATACAGACTACGTGGTTGGAGTTTGCTCAATAATAGCTAACAGTAGTCAAAAACTCTGGGTGATCTGGGTCAGAATCAGTCATGATATACAGATGGATCTACTCTTTATCTTCTAGATCTTAATTTCCAGTATTTCTTCATACACACTTTTTTATTCCTTCTTTTCAAACTATGCTCATAATGTTTAATCTTTCACAGTATTATTGCCATTGCATAATTTCAATTCATTTGCATAATTGGATAAGGTTCTACATTGACTATGGTAGATTAACTGACTGATAAACCTATTATGTATTAAACTATATTTTACAACTGATAGGATACATTGACAAAAAAATTTGTTATAGAATTGTAATATAAATTAAAACATGTAGATCAGTTATTGAACTAGTTTAACAATTAATCATGTTCTAACTATATCGATAATGATTGATAAACACGTCTCATAGTGATATCGATTTTTTTCAGAAACTTACATTCGCATAATAAAAGAAAAAAAAGAACAAAAAATACTGGTTAACAACAACAACAGCAACAACAACAACAAAAATGTGGATTGTATTATTTATTATAGATCACATTATAAAAACTGATAGACAAACAAGAGAACAAAACGACATTCAATAATTGTCAATGCATACGCTATAAGTTTCATGTATGAAAAACAAAAAAAACAAACAAATAAACTGATGATGAACTGGATTGAATTGTTTACAGAAAATATTTAATGATTAATATGTAGGAATTCTTTCTAGTGAATCGGTATTTTCTATTTTGTTTAAATAAATAAGTAAATAAATTCAGTTGTGTATAATCTAATGTTAATTGAAAGAAAACATTAATCAATAAATTACTTAATAAGTCTGTTACTGGAATGCTTATTACTGAATTCATAGCTGCTTTCTATAATCTCAGACTACTTTTACACTTTAATTCAAACATCAGAGAAAAAGTAAAAAATATGAGTAAGAGTGTTTCTCTAAAGTTAGTTTTGTATAGACAATTCGGTGTATTCATAGAGTTCCAAATGACCTTGTTTCTTCTAGAAACTTTTGGAAATATACTAAATTTGGCAACGATATAGGCAGACATCTAACTAGGTGCATGTGAACGTTCCTATTCAATATAAATGAGTTAAAAGACTTTAAAGCGTTTTCTGGACCGTTACAGATTGTGGCAAATGATATTCTTGGACTTTTTAATAATGCTAGAATACTAATTGATCCAGTGGTGAATCCTTCCTCCTTGTTTATAGATGATGCTGTCCGGGTACATGAAAGTTTCTACATCTTCCAAAGTTTCACCATTAAGTTTGATTGGGTTAGTGTATTCCGTTTTGTATTTGAGGATCATGCTTTTTCCCTTGTTTATGTTGAGGTCTACTGCTGCAGAGGTTTCTGCTACAATGATTGTCTTTACCTGTATTTGTTCATCCTCTGAGAAGTCCAAATCGTCTAGTTACATCCAAACTCTCCACTGCATTCTGTACTTTCCCTGACACGTGGAGGTATTCATAATCCAGTCCACGACCAGAAGAGAGGAAGGGAGAGAGTAAGCAACCTTATCTGGCAACGGTTCTCACTTGGAATGAGTCTGTCGGCTGTCCTCCACGAACGACTTAACATTTTAATTCGTCGTGTGAATTCGCGGTTATGTTGACGATCTCCTCAGGTACACCATGGTATCGAAAAACGTTCCATGATGTTCTATCCACACTGTCAAACTCCTTCTCATAGTCAAGGAAGTGAATGCATAGTGACTAATTCCATTTGATTGATTGTTCAACGATGCTCCGTAGTGTCACGATTTGTTCTGTGCACGACCGATCCTTACGAAATCCGGCCCTATGACCTCGATGCTGGTTATATACCGAATCTTTCAACCGGTTTAGCAACACTGTTGAAAACTTTTCCTGGTACCAATAGTAATGTGATTCATCTGTAGTTCACACATTTGCTCAAATATTTCTTTGGAATCGTGATAACGTATCTTTCTCTCCAGTCAGTCAGCATTTATTCCTCTTCGCAAATCTTCCTGAATAGAACGTGTAGCAAGTATGCAAATATTTTTATGTCTGACTTCAGTATTTCAGCTAGTGTATTTTCAGGTGCTGCTGTTTTCTCACTCTTGATTTGTTTGATGGCCATGCTGATTTCTTTGATCGTTTGTCAGGTGACATCTATAAGAATATCTTTAGATTTTATCTTGGCAACCATCAGGTAGTGATCTGAAGCTTTTTAAGCCCCTCTCCTAGTTCTCACATCTTCCATTGTGTTTCCGGATTTCTAACTGATGTAAATGTGATCGATCTGGTTCTGTATAGTGTGAACTGGTGAGACCCAAATAACTTGATGTATGAGTTTGTGGGAGAATATTGTCCCACTTATAACCATTTTGTTGAATACACATAAATTTGCAAGTCTATCACCATTTTCGTACCTTTCCCTCTCTCAGTCCATGTCGTCCCATGATACTTCATACCCAGAGTTGTCCATTCTGACTTTAACATTTAGATCTTCCATTTGGATGGTTAGGTCCTTTTGTAGGCACTTTGTTCTGATTGATTGCAGCATTGTCGTATAACTGATCTTTATCGTGGTCGTTGCTATCATTGGTGGGTGCATAACATTGGATAACATTCATTATGACATCAATCCTTGAAGTTACTAACTTCTGGTCTGAGCCATGTTGGTAGATGCAGATTACTTGGTTGGGGTCCACGTGACTATCATAACCAATGGTTAGAGACTGTGGGTGACATGGCTCAGAATCGGTCACAATGGCATAGGTGCATACACTTTATCCCCCCCTAAACCGTGAGATTAAAATACTTTATACCTTTGTTTCTACGAACTAATTCTTTCTTCCTGTATTATATGCTTATTCACAATCTTTCTTCTACATATTACTAACATTGAAGTAACTACTATGAATTTGGTGTTCATTTTGTTGTGCTAATGAGGTGTGGCAACTTGGACTGATGCATATATGTGCCTGGTCCTACGTTGTAGCTGACTGACTGACCTGGGATTGAAACTGGCAGTAATTCTAGAAGAGCTACAGGCGGATTTTTCATGCTATCGTAGAAATAAAATAAGTGTTAAATGTCTGAAAAGTTCAAAAATAGTAATAAGCCTTGAAAAATCAATGAACATTCTAATGTCACTAAACTCTGATATGTTTCATTACTCTGGTTTCAAAATAATTCTGACTTATGCAGAATGTTTTTTAATTGGATAAAAAATGGCTTCAAAACCATGCGACCATGAGAACCGCTCAAGCTCGTTTTACACATTTACCGTTCCCAATTACGATGCAGTATTAACTACAAACGCCTTGCGGTGGGTCAAAACCAAAATTTTGGAAGGCTGAAATAGGTTCAATTGATCTAAATTTTCGGATTTAGATAATTTTCGATGCAGCTGAGTGATCAACTACTTCCCTACTCGGATGAACTTCAGCCAGTTACAGCCTCCTATCAAACTTTGAAAATACTTTTGAAGCAGGTCACTAGGTCGTTATGAGAGTTTTTAAGAAATACTTTTATGAAAAATACTTTGTATTATAAACTGAAGTTAAATGGAGAACCACTGAATATTAGAGATCAGTGAACAGCTGTTTCATTTAGTAAAATCTCCAATCTATTGAAATTGAAAATTAAGGCTATTAGATTCCACCTTAATCGTCTGTAGTTTTATCGTATTGACTAAGAGATCTAAAGGTCTCGCTTTCAATCTGTATTTATTATTATTGTGCAGATTATTAAGAAGTTTTATTCTGGGATCAAATGATCACTCAGTACTATCCAATTTTTAATAGTTCTCTCAAAAAACATATCAATGCGTAATAAACATGAATTAATATCAGAAAGGGGTTTTTGTGAAGATTATAGTAATTCTAATAGTTGAGATCATGAGTCAATTGAAGCTAGATCACCATGGAAAACCTGGAAGCACTGAACGGCCGTTTCTTCCCAGTAAGCGACTCCTCAGCAGTGTGTATACACGACCCCGCCCCGCAGAATTCGAAACCAGGACCTATCGGTCTCGCACGCTAACGATTAATCTCTAAACCACTAAGCCGGTTGGCATTCAACGGTGTTAATTTCTAACTTCAGTTGAGCGACACATTCACCATTGTCTTCAGTGAGTTACTATCTCACTACAGACTCGGTTGAACGCACTTGTAACCGATACGTCCTGGGTTCGGGCCCCGCGGGGCGGGATTGTGGATGCGCACTACTGAAGAGTCCCAAAAAGGCTGAAATGGTCGTCCTCTGCTTCCAGGGTTTTCCATGATGATCTAGCTTTAATTGACTCATGATCTCAACTATTGAATATGAGTTACTCAAAATGAAAAGATTTTAAGTTTTGATAACTGGATTACGTATTGCCTAAACAAATATATATTGTTGCTGATTTTTTATCAAACTTTGCAATTACAAGTAAGAATATTTATTCAGAATATTAGAAACATTACGGTTTATAGGATATATGAAGAGTTAGATGAAGGTAATAACTCGTTTAATTGTAATAACTTGCTAAGAAGGCTTCATGTATCAGAGTACTTTTATGGAGTAGAAAAGAGTATTATAATGTAGATAACAAATAATTGTATCATTTGAGCGAAGAATACTCTAATTTAAAAGCATTTATTTACCTGAAACTTAACACTCTATGAATCAATACATAATCATGTTTCATCCGGATAATATTTTTTTCTGTTGAGGACGTTAGATCCCCAGAACTCACTTGGAAAAGGACCTAATTTTTTAATTTTATCCAGGAAATTTGGGTTTCTTTGTTTTCGCGCCAAAAGCACTCTTTTCACCTTCATGTCGTATTTCCCACTTGGGCTAATCTTAAACGCTATTGGTCCGTTGTGTCTTTTAGAATGCTTATCGGCACATAACAATTTCATTATATATTAATTCCGTACACAATAGGATTTAGAAAGTGAGGAGAAAGTTAATGAATGTGGATTACTGTAGATACAATACTTATTTTAACTAAGATAATAAACGTCATTATTATATGTAATTTTTTTTGTAATTGTTAATTAACATCAATATTTTATGGGTATTTAAATAGGCGAACAGACTAACTAAAGTAGAATACATGGTTGCAAGTATTCAGTCAATGAACGGCCAGGGAACAAATAATTGTAAAATAACACTATTTGTGAGGGTTTGTAATTTTTAGTTGTTGCTGTTATGGACTATCATCAATCAGTCTCTATTGATATACATACATCCTGAACGGTTGGTCTATTTAGTCGTAAGTTGGATATTGGTTAGCAGGGAAATGTAGGATGTGTATTTAATCTTGTGAATCATTAGCTGCATTTATTGCGGCCTAGTGTTGATATTTTCCCTGAGATGTAAACCCAATACCTTTTACTTCAAAAAATCAACTTGTTATCTCCTGAGCTACTGAATCCAGATAACCAATGACTTGTATAACGGGTATCAATTTTGTTTGCAAGGAGATATATTTTGTCATTGCTGATGTCAGGGCCTGAAATTGATCACAATGTAAAATAAGAAATTCAAGATTTGGAAAAGGATAACTTTTAAATAATTTTTTGTTTATGATTTTGTATCTGATCATCATCACGAATTGACATCATTTCTGAAAATCAATAAGTATTATTCGGTAGTGTACACTTGCGATCGAGGCATAGATCAAATCTAGAACTTATGGCTCTCATGGAAAGTATGAAAAATTCAGATCACTGAACTGAAATCCATCGATGAAAAGATATTCTAAGTAAACTAATAATTTATGATATATATGTTTATTTAACAGAATTACCTTCATCCATATCTATATTATATATATCTGTGAAAGACGTCATACGTTTTCATCATTTCAACTAAAGACTAATATTAATCTTGCTTGCACTAGTGAACAATTAGCAGTGTTCATTAATACGAATAGACTTATTTAGTACGAGTGAATTTCTGATTGTAGAGAAGCTCTGACTGTTTGAGAGTTGGGTAGCCATAAAAGACATGCTATTTTGCTGATGGTACAATACATTTGAAATAAGGAAATTTATTCATGCAGAGTAGTTAGAGGTATTAGGTTTGTAATTGTGATCTTAGGTTTCATATTACTTGGAATTCATCTGCAAGGTATGCTAGCAATCATGAGAGAGCTAATGCTTGGTATAGGTTTTGAACCTTCACATTAACAATGAACTATTAAGGCTACAATCGACCATCTGTAGCACTAATATTTAAAATTGTTTGATCACTTAGTAGTAATCAGTCATATTGATCTAGCCCTTTAGTACTAATTGGATTTTTTCAACCAACTTGTAGTGCGGACATTGATCAGTTTGAGTTTTTCGAAATCTCATACAGTATGTTTCACTTATAATTAATTGAAGGAAGTAGGCAGAATACCCTGCTTGACCTAGGTTTTGTGCAAAGTGGTATTCATTAGTGAGAAGTAACTAGAGTTTTGAGGGACATTGTTTCAACTTTATCAAGTTATTAAACCACAACAGTGAGAATTTAATCTAGTCTTTTCTTTAAAACTATGCAAGTTAACTCATTCAATAAAAAAAAACTTTTATTCAAAATGTTTGACTCATTAAATCCTAAATGTTACACTTTTAGAAAGATAAGAAGATTCCTGATTCAGTCTCCTGTGTGCATTGCTCAATGGATCTAAACTCGGGGAAAGAGAATAATTTTTTTCTGTCGATAATATCAATTCTAACTTTAAAAATTATCTAATTTAACAAATAAACTAAACCAAGTAATATATGATAATTAAGGAGACAACCGCCGATAGTTCATAGTCCATAGTTCAGTCTTCGACATTTAAATAAACAACACTAATCAGGATAATGATATATACATTTGACAAACAAGTTAGAAGCTAAATAGGCTAATATATCATAATCATTTATACAAACTTTAAAAGAAAACCCATTTCATTTCAATATACTATGAAATTTTTAATTATAGTATAACTAGCTAAAGTAAACGATCTCATTAAACAATTAAAAAAAAACAGATGTTTATCACTTATCAATGAATAAACAAACTAATACAAATAAATATCAGGAAGGGGTTTTGTGCACAGTATAGTAATTCAATAGTTAAATTTATGAGTTAATTGAAGCTAGACATCCATGGAAAACCTGGATTCGAATCCCACGAGGTGGGGTTGTGGATTCACACATCCGAGGAGTCCCACAATAGAACGAAATGGTTGTCCAATGCTTCCAGGTTTTCCATGATGGTCTAGCTTCAATCAACTCGTGATCTCAACTATAAATAATACAAATTACTTGAATAATATCTACATAAAAGAATAATTCCTATTAACTTATCACATTAATTAACAAGTACTAATTATTTTGTCATTGAATAATCATAAAATAAAAACAACTCAATAACTAACCATATTTTGTTATGTTATTTTGAGGCTTATACTATTTCAGACTTGGATCATGTATTTTCATACACATAGTTCTCTTTATAATTTCTAAAAGAGCAAGAACAAAGATTCTAGCAGAGTTCTTGAGAACCTAATCATGCTATTCCACTAGAATCTTAGATTATGTGATCAATGATAACTTATATGAAAATCCATTCAATTTAACTGCATAAACATTTTGTTTAAATTATTCGGAGAAATAATAAGAGCGAAAACCAAATTCTCGTATTGTAGCACATTATATTAGTGTTCACCTGGAAGCAGGAGCGATCTGAAACAACAACACAACAGTCAGGACCGGTAAATACCTCTGAAGTAAGAATGCAGCGGATTGCCACAACAGATATATTTTAAAAATTAAAAGACGCGATTCGAGTACAAAAAGGGAAATTTATTACAAAACGGTTTTATTCATTGTTCTGCAGGTTCAGCTTACGTAGAGTTTGTTCCTCTTCTTCCAGTACGTTTACTCTTTGTTGCCCTGTAATAAGAAAAATCAAACTCACATTAGTAACGTTACATGTAATGATTTTTAATACCGTTACAATATATGCAAATACTTTAACATGATAAAAATGACTAGATTTTACTGTGACTGTATTCAATACTTCATGAATAGAATAATTGATTTTCATCATGAAAAGCAATCGATACATAGGTATACGATTATCTGCATAGGTTTACTTTAACAGAATGACTAATATGTATGACCTAATTCAGTTCAATCATTTTATTCATGCAGAGATTAATGGTATATTATATGTGTATATATATGAAGAAATGAATGACAAGATTATCCTTTATTATTATTATTATTATTATTATTATTATTATTATTATTATTAAAATGAATATTCATTATTCTGAAATAAAAACTTGAACATCATTTTGTTTAAAATTATCAATTTTCAAATGAATGTAAAGCTTTTGAAAATTAAAATGAATTATCCTTTTGTTTTAGTTGTGTATATATCACAATGTATAATTATACTAAATAATTTTTATTGAAGTTGTAATTGAATGTTATTTATTGACTCATGATTTCAACTATTGAAATTACTAAAATCTCAACAAAACCCCTTCTGATAATAACCATCTGCTCACTAGTGAATGACTTCAAGAGGTATTTCCTGGAGTTCTAGTGAGAAGCCGTTATCAAGTGGAGTTCAACCAGGTCTGTTGTGAGATATCAGCTCACTGAAGACAATGGTGTATGGTGGCGCAATTTCGTGGATTAGTTGAAGTTAGACATTAACACCGTTAGATGCCGACCGGCTCAGTGGTCTAATGGTTAAGTGCTCGCACACGATACTGATAAGTCCTGGGTTGGAATCTCGCGGGGTGGGTGGGATCGTGGATGCGCACTGTTGAGGAGTCCCATACTAACATGAAACGGCCGTCCAGTTCTTCCAGTTTCTCCATGGTGGTCTAATTTCAATTGACTCATGATTTCAACTAGTGAAATTACTAAAATTTCCACTAAACCCCTTCTAATAAAATGTATGAATTTTGATGCAAGTTATAATTGATTACATAATCTAAGTTTGAAATTGTATAAGCCTCAAAAGAACATAACAAAATATGGTTAGTTAATGAGTTGTTTTTATTTTATGATTATCCAATGACAGAACAATCAGTATTTGTTAATTACTATCTTCAGTCTTCAGTAATAAGAATAGTAGGTTGGTGAACCTGTGTTAATCCTGACAGATTGACTTCCAGTGAAGGTTCAACTTCTCCTTGAAAATATTCAGTGATGGAGCTGATACCACTTGTTCGGTTGAGGAATTCCAGTCATGGAATACTCGATGAGAAAAACGGGACTCCACTTTAAGTTTGTTAGATAGCTCTTTTGAACCTTCTTGCTATGACCTCGTAGATTATTAGTGCTGGAGGGAGCAAACAGATAAGACATATTAACACCCAAATCATAATTAGAAATACGAAATGCCAGTATAAGGTCACCTCGCTTCTTACGGTACGACAAGTGGAAAAGATATAGGCTTTCTAAGCGTTCATCGTAAGGGAGTATAGGAAGACCCTTCATTAATTTTGTTCTCACACACTGAACACACTCAAGTGAGTTAGTATCCTTTAGCAGACATGAGCTAGCTGCTTGAAAACAGTAATCTAAGTGTCGTCTTACATAGGTGGGATATAAAATTCAAAACATTTCCTCATCAAAGCATTTGAATGCTCGGTGAAGTGACCATAACGCACGAAAACCTTTGACAACAGCTGCGTTGCAATGCGTAGTTGTTTTCAAGTCATGACTTATTATTACTCCTAAGTCTTTATGTACTTGAACGAGTGGAAGAGATGTATCATCAATAGTATAATTATAACTATTACCATGTCCGATGTGCATGAACATACTCTTCTTAGAATTAACTTCTAGGCCCCAACCTCTAAACCATCTAACTAATTCATCTAAGTCAGCCTGGAGATCCAAATGATCAGCCTCACTTAGTATTGTTCTCCAGATTTCTACATCATCCGCAAACAATAATGTCGACGACTTAAATAACAGCGGTAATTCATTAAGCTAGAGGATAAAAAGTAGTGGTTCTAAGATGGTGCCTTGTGGTACACCATCTTGGACCACTTTTAGTAAGTTGATAGGAATTATTCTTTTATGTAGATATTATTCAAGTAATTTGTATTATTTATAGTTGAGATCACGAGTTGATTGAAGCTAGACCATCATGGAAAACCTGGAAGCATTGGACAACCATTTCGTTCTATTGTGGGACTCCTCGGATGTGTGAATCCACAACCCCACCTCGTGGGATTCGAATCCAGGTTTTCCATGGATGTCTAGCTTCAATTAACTCATGAATTTAACTATTGAATTACTATACTATGCACAAAACCCCTTCCTGATATTTATTTGTATTAGTTTGTTTATTCATTGATAAATAATAAACATCCAGTGAGCATATGATGATTATTAGTATAGGGTTGTAAAGTTTGCGCAATATTGTGGATTGGTTGATGTTAGATCTCAACACTGTTGGATGCCGACTCAATCGTCTGGAATTCGGACGCGCGAAACCAAAGGTTCGAATCCTGCCTGTGGGATCATGGATACGCTCTTTTAAGGAGTCCCATGCTGGAACGAAATGACCATCCAGTGCTTAAAGATTTTCAGTGGTGGTATATCATTGTTCACTTCATGATTTCAATGAATACATAATATTGCTGACGTTTCTTATTTTCACTCGAAATAATTCTAATTCTCAACAATTGTAAATTGCATTTTACATCAATTATCTAATACAATGGAGAAAAGTTGATTTTATCATATGATCTCTATCTCTTAATTTACTTAGTTGTCTGTATGGTATTATGATAAATAACTAAATCTTCTATGAGATAAGTTGAGTTTTATTTAAGAATTAAGAGTAACGTAGTGTTCAGTAATAAAACATTCCGTCTTTTTAAAATCTCGTTATTCCCCATATTTCCAATAGGTTACAGTTTGATAACTGACACACCTATATTACTCTGAATGTATTAATTTTTAAACTGAAATTCCTCCTTCAATTAGCGTTGATGATGATGAATGCTTATGTAATAGATTAGTTATTATTTTCAAGAAAACAATCAAGATACACTAATCAGTTTATTTTGTCTCTTTAAAATATTAACATAGTATGTGTTTACATATACTCTGATGAATTAAATTAGATTATAATAAATGATTTTAGTGAAATTATCTTAGTTTGTAGATCATATTCGTCTCAGATTAATCCTAGCTGGAATATTATTGAAATCATGGAATACTGAACAGTTGATTCCTACTGGTATGGGACTCGTTAGCAGCGCAAAACAACGACTGTCCAATAGATCGAATCCTGACTTTTCAGGTTCTGTTCTGGGTCAGTTGATTCACTTGGAAATCCATTAAACGTGATTTATCCGAATTACTGGAAATTAATCTGAAGTTGAGATGGTGGGGATGATTTGTAGCTGAGGTGCATGATTTTGATAGTTTTGCTCTCTGAGCTGTATGATTTGATCGCGAAGCTTTAATCGTTCTTCTGAACGACATCATCAGCACAAACTTTGGGTTTGTGCTCCATGACGAAATCATCCAGCTCAGAAAACAAAACTATCAAAATTAATCCGAAATTATTGAAAATCTTTCTTATTATAATAAAATAATTTGACATTTTCTATTTAACTATCTGTTAATGTTTAAGATTGATACTACACATGTCCTGAATAGATATAAATTTTTGCAGAACATTTAGTCAATATATGAAGTAGTTTTATAGTTTTCTAGTTCGCTAGACTGATCATAATATATACGTGACTTAAAAACTATTAATTTTTTTATCAGAAGGGGTTTAGTGGAAATTTTAGTAATTTCACTAGTTGAAATCATGAGTCAATTGAAATTAGACCACCATGGAGAAACTGGAAGAACTGGACGGCCGTTTCGTGTTAGTATGGGACTCCTCAACAGTGCGCATCCACGATCCCACCCACCCCGCGAGATTCCAACCCAGGACCTATCAGTATCGTGTGCGAGCACTTAACCATTAGACCACTGAGCCGGTCGGCATCTAACGGTGTTAATGTCTAACTTCAATTAATCCACGAAATTGCGCCACCATACACCATTATCTTCAGTGAGCTGATATCTCACAACAGACCTGGTTGAACTCCACTTGATAACGGCTTCTCACTAGAACTCCAGGAAATACCTCTTGAAGTCATTCACTAGTGAGCAGATGGTTATTACCAGAAGGATGCCGGTTTAATGGTTTAGAGGTTAAGCGCTCGCGCACGAGACTGATAGGTCCTGGGTTGGAATCTCGCGGGGTGGATGGAATAGTGAATGCGAGCTGTTGAGGAGTTCCATACTAACACGAAACGGCCGTCCAGTGCTTCCAGTTTTTCCATGGTGGTCTAACTTCAATTGACTCCAGATTTCAACTATTAATTTTTTATTAACTGAAAATGTTTCTCCAATCAAAATTTTTATTTATGACGGATTTATTACCGAACCCCCCCCCCAAATCTTAACGTACATCTTTAATTAAACACGGTTTATTCTATTGTTATTTCATGTACAATCAATTTTTTTAAAACACACGATGTAGTTATAAATTGGATGTTTATATATAAGGTAGAAATCAAGTAAAGCTGAGACAACTATGAATCAGTTCACATTTTAAAATGTTCAAATAAGGAGTTAATGATTTCGTTCTTAATAACAGACATATAAACGATGAAGTCTATTACTCCCAAGACAACAATTTGTTTCGATGTTTACATCATATTTTTGATTTAAAAAAGCAACTTGAAAATCAATAGTGACATCACATTTAGACGGTCCAATGTGATTAGTTGATATAGTTCGTCATTTAAATGTTAAGGAACTATTAGTGTAAAACCTATAAATCCAGTTTGAAGATTAAATATAAACTAAAAAAGATCGTAACATTGTGGATTAACTGATTTAAAGTACAAATTTAACAGAGTGAAAGAAGCGGTGATTTATTAAAAGTGTATAAAATAACAGGGCTCGAAAACTTTATTCTATAGGTTAGATCATGAATAGAACTAGGAAGTACTTGAAAGATACTTGGTAATGGTATGAAACTCCTCAGCAGTGATCATAAGCCATTAGAGGATCTAACCTAGGACCTTCAGACTCATTGGCGAGCTCTTAACCTCTAGACCACTGATCTGAACTCCATTGGTTTACGTGTTTTGTTTTAATTAGGTCACGACATCACACAGTTATTATGGGGTAAAGACTGCTTCACACCCGACAAGATTGAACTCCACTAGTAATGAATTCTCACAAGACTCAATGAATGATTTCTCCAATTTAGTCACAAGTGAGCACAGTATTATTACGAGTATAGGAAATTGGTGGAGCTTATTGAATTTCATAGCATATATCAAGGATGTAAGCGGAAAATAGAGAAACGAGTCCTTATGATTCAGGGTAATGAAATACAGTGTTATCACCTTCTAATGGGATATAACAAGCTTATTTCATTCATAATGTATACCTATTATGAAGAGATTCTTATTGAAGACAATTTATTTTTCAGTTTCTTCGGATTACAAAGACTTCTAAAGTGGACATAGATAATCTAATGAGTAGGTGTACAGTAGAAACTCAACGAACGTATTATTCCATCGTGTTACGAATCTTTAATATCTTTGCATTTCAAATAAATTCGTTCTCGTTTGAACCCAAATTTCACGTTGTCGATGAATATTTTGTAACCCAGGTGGATGATATTAGACTTGTTGTGAGGTTATTCTTGAAGGTTAGTGAGAAACTGCTAGGTTTGAAGCGCTTACGAATTCACTTAGTCTGCAAACGGAACAAAGACTTGTGACCAAAGATCAATAAATTATCCATTCTGTTGCGTCCCAGACCAGCTATCTAGAGAGTTGAAGTCCGAACGGGTAAGTATATTCCACAAAAAGCCAGAAGAACGAGCGATAACAACAGACACAAATCAAAACAAATACATACAGCACAAAACAGTCCTTGGGATGACTTACAAAATAGCATACTAAAAGACACAACAGACCAATAGCGTTTAAGATCAGCCCAAGTGGGAAATACGACATGAAGGTGAAAAGAGCGCTTTTGGCGCGAAAACAAAGAAACTCAAATTTCCTGGGTGAAATTAAACAATTAGGTCCTTTTCCAAGTGAGTTCTGGGGATCTAACGTCCCCAAAAGAAACATTTATCGGTGAAGTTCAAATACGTTTTGTCATGTTGCTCAAGTGATTTTATAAAAATGTTATTATCTGCTTGGTTTTCATTTGGGATTTTTGATCAAGTTACAAGTTGTGCGTATGTACATCACATTGTGTTCAGTACCTAAGTTGCATCCACGTAGATGAAACTGGAAATATTTAGGGAGAATTTATTTAAGTTTGTAGATAATGGCGTGAGAACATTTGGCTATTGGACTCCACAAAGTGATGGACCCTTAACTTGTGAAAAAATCAAATAAATTATTCATTATTCCAGTTCAAAGATCAAAATAAAATCTAAGGTTAGCTACACACTGAAACTTTATTTTATGAGTTGTGGTGGGGGACCTCAGTCTTATCCCCTTCAAAACACTCATAATTTGTAGTAATATATTTGTTACATCTCTGTTTTAATTCTGCAAAGTATTCCTCACGATCCCTGTTGGTCCTGAAGAGTAAGGTCGGGTGATCCGGTGTGGTGAATGAACTACGGCCCAGAAACCTGCTGACAATCATTTCCGAGTGTTCAGATGCATCGCCGTGATGTAACAATCACTTATCGAGGTTAAATAATTCTTTCTAATGCATGTTGCATACATTTGCTCCTCCGGTAGGAAATTAATAATGAAAAACACCATGAATGTCAGTTACTTACTAAGAAGAGAGTGTATGTTCTCCTTTATTCATTTTATTACTTAATGGCTACGTTCACTTAAGTCTGTTCACATGAGATTTCGGAATCGTTTCTGAGCATGAGTAACAGTTGGACCGTCTTAGTCACAACAGGTTTTTCTAAGAATCATCTTTATTGAGTTTTCTAAATTTGATTTCCGTAATTTATTTCTCAAATTAACAGACCTTTGGGATTCGTGTACCAAAAAAGTCAATTCTTCGATCAAGTTCTCGTGTTAATCCCAATCTGAACTCGTTAGAGGATAAAACTTTTGATTCAGATATTGCAACTAGTGTATCTCTGGTTAATCTACGATCTTCACCTTCGGAAGTCAGGCGTAGATTCCAGCCAACAAATCGATCATCACATTTAAATGGTAGTGACCAATCAGATAGTGAGAATGATACTAATTTAAGTCGTGGTCATAGAAGCGTTTTGTTTCTTGACCAAGTTGCAGCGCCGGATCGATATCGCACATCAAGGGTCCTAGATTTTGATTCTGAACCAAGTAATTATTCCACATTTAGCCGTAGGTCGCCATCATTTCCTCGAACTATCAGTCCATCGTCATCATCATCATTAGCCTCCTATCCAGCTAACTATGAACCATCACCATTAATACGTAAGAAGAATTTTGATGACCCAGGTATTGAGCTGGTCAGTTGTAGTCCGCTTTCGTGTTCATCAATGAATAATCGTCAAGATCACCATCATCATCATAATTTTAAAATGCATAAATTTAAACCTGCCATAAAACGTCTATCCTATTTGAACGCATTTGGTAGAAAACATAGAGATTTTAAAAGAGGCAATCTTACACTGATATTAGACCAAGGATTGGGTGGCGCTGATGATGGTAATACTAACGGTGATGATGATGACAATAATAATGATGAACATCGAGAAATCCATGAACAATACAATGAACAAAATATCTATGAAGAATTACCACGTTTAGATACTCTGAAACTGTCATCAAATGATTCATATTCAAGTGATGTACATGATATATTGACTATACCAAATTATGGAGATGATTACTTTGATAAAAATATTCGAAAAAATGAATTAAATCATTCAAGAAATAATCTAAATGAAAAAAAAGGAACAATTATCAAGGTAATTAATTTATTGTGAACATACTATTTAATGCTTTTAAAGTAGTATAGTTCCTTTGTCAAATGTTATGATTGGGTGTAAATGAGTAACATCATTTGAGCAAACTACTAAAGCTTATCAGTTTAGGGGTTGTGGAGATTTCCAAGTTTCTGATTGAGACCATGAACCGATTGATGTTAGACCACCATTGAAAACCTGGTAGCACTGAATGGCTATTTCGTCCCACTGTGGGACTCTTCGGCAGTGCGCACCCACGACTCCGCTCGCGGGATTTGAACCCAGGACCTCCAGTCTCGCGCGCGAACGCTTAGCCTACTAGACCACTGAGCCGGCATCCGACGGTGTTAGTGTCTAACCTCAACCAATCCACGAAGTTGCGCGACCATCTTCCATTGTACTGAGATAGACACCTGTTTCTACCCGACACGGATTAACTCCATTGGTCACGACTTCTCACCCGAACTCCGAGAATTTTCTCAGGAAGCTAGTCACTAGTGAGCACATTGTAATTATCAGCTTAGGGGTTGTGGAGATTGTCAAGTTTTTTTTATTTAGATCATGAACCGATTGATGTTAGAACCAAAGTTTAAGATTAAAAATGAACAGAAATCATCGGTGAATCTATTGGGAATATAGTCCCAACTACTTTTTTTAAGGAGTGTACTCCGAAGAGATTTTAAGTAAAAATATCTTGACCACTGAGATCTTACTTGGTTTACAGTGCTTTCCAGACTAATATCACCTGGTGAAATTATCTTCTTAGTATAGAAGGTTCGTTGCGACTACTGACCTTACAGATCACAGCACGGATTGATCTTAATTTGACATTTATTTTAAGCTAATGAGTATTGGACAGATGTTTTATCCTGATATTGAAGTAGATCTCAATAGTAGCAAGAAATAGACGTCTAATGCTGTTATACCATTTACATTATAAATAGATTATTAAAGTGCCACGGTATAAGGTGATGAATCTACTATAGGGTGCTTGTCAATAAAATTCTCTTGGCTGACTAATTTGTAAGTATTACCAGGTTGGAAGACAGGACACAAAAATGTGATTATGACGTTTCAAACTTTTCCGATTACTGTTAGCTATTTATGAATAGTGTGGTAATAAAAATAATTTACTATTTCTCATAAATATATTCACCTGACAAGTTAAGTGAATTTATCTTATTTTATTTGTATTTAAATGGAGTTTTACGTGTGATAGATCATAATAATCAGAATGGTTAGGTCAAAAGTGATAGGAATTATCTCTTTGTATCTTAAAACCCATGTTACTTACCGAAAGGCTAATAATGTCTGTTGTTACAGGTCCTCTTACAAACAGGAAACATAATTTAAATAGATAAATGGCTTTGAAATACTAGAAACTCGTCTCATTCTATTCAACATGTACCTGAATCCCAGTGTTGATGATTACTCTGACACTCAAAACAACTCCAACTGTCTTAATCACTAGCGCTTTATTCTTTTGGTTGAGATGTTAAGACTGATAGGAGAATTGTTTGTCATCATATGATATAAATTGTTGTTCCCATTGTCGACATTCAGAACCACATTAGACTAGTCTCTTTTGGTATACTGACTCCCTTGATGTATATCGAATGTCGTCTACAACAATTATTTAATTAATATCAGATGGGTTTTGTGTATATTATAGTAATTTCAATGGTTAAGATCATGAATCAGTTGAAGCCAAACCAACTGACTCATGATATAAGACATAGACTCTGAGATTTATTACGACCTTATCATTTTCGCAAGTGACGGCAAAGAGAGAATATAAAATCGAACACTGAGATTTATCCAGTCCTTTTGCAGTGTACTAGTTATGTCTTATAGTACATGATTCTATGTTTATTGATCGTGATGCTAATTCACACGCGTTTACTTGATGGTCCATTACTAGGGGGTGATAAATTTTTAGTTTCACGATTTCCTAGTAACGACGAACTTAAATACATATTGCGAAAAAATAATGGTCAATAAACATAATTTTACGATGTTTTCTAAACAAAATCTTTAACTGCAGATTGATCGTCATAAATCTGACGTTCATCAATCTGGATTCATGTATCACCCTAATCAATTAAAAGTTAATTCAAAATACTATTCTAATGGTATTGATTCCAACAAGAAAAACTCAGCACAATATCGTTCATCCAATTCAGAACGCACTCCAACTGGCAGTACAGAAACATTAGTTGATTCATCAAGAAAATCATCATCGGACATATCCGTCATCCATATAGATGAACAAAGTAAACTATCATACACAGGTTATTCAAAAACTGTACAAAGTTCTAACTCTTATCACAATCGGGTGGTTGATACAAATAAAGCTGGTTGGAAAACAGTGTCAGTTGACCAGTTACAAAAACACACTGGTAATAATAATAATAAAAACGAGCATACGGCAAATCCGCAAAGTCCTCGAATTATTTATGTATCTAAATGGAATGAGAATAATGGTAAATTATCTACTAACCCGAATAAGATTTCTATTTCTGGATTATCTAATTCAAGTACATTGGGAGCATATTCATCACACAGTTATGAATCGGATCAAACTCAAATGAATCAATTTAAACATCCTAATCATATTTTTTCTCCAGTTCGTAAAACAAATTTGGTTACTATTCATTACAGTGATAACGATGACTGAAAATATAAACTTCGAATTGTATTCCTACTACTATTAATTCTTTTTTGAATACTTACTGAAGTACTGTTTATTCTTTTAGAGTTAATCTGGATTATCTTTCATTATAATCTATTGTTTATCCTACCAGAATTTCTTATTACCTTAAGTACTCAGACTACGCTAGTCTACAGATAAAAATCATTATTTTGCAAGCAAACAAAAAATGTATGAATTCTTTATTCCTATTCGATGATTGGGTGAATATATATAGTTGAACCGTTTGCTGATTGGTCAATTTGACATTGCTAACCATAAACCAATAACTATCAACTAGTCTTTTAATTCTTCGAGAACCAATCGAATTTTACCATCAAACGAAAAGTTAAGTGGATGAAAAAGATAACTGGAAATCAGATCTATAGAATAACAACATTGTTATTGTTTTCTTCTATTCACTAATTTTTCTAGTGTCTTTATAAACATAGTTTTATGTAATGAATAAGTAACTGATTAACTTCAGGCTTATTAACCACCAATAAAGAAGACATTGCTTTATATATTTCTAAAATGAGAATGACTTTTTATAGCAGTATATATATATATATATATATATATATATATATATATATATATATATATATATATATATATATATATATATATGCTGTAGCGAACATTTGATTAATATATTTCTGTTAAGAAGTAAGTTGGTGTATGTAAACGTTATTATTTAAAATAACTGCAACTTATAATATAATAGATATTTTAATAACAATAAGTTGAATGAATACTTTGTTAAGTAACACCAATAGGTCAACAAGTTACAAATGCAGTCATATGTTGATTTTCGTTAACTGATCACCTCCCTCACTCAGTTACACTTTAGAACAAGTTACTTCTAAGTGTACTACTTTTAGTAAAATTTACCTCTCCCTTTCATTTACTCCATCGGATATATTTATTTGAAGTGAATAAAATATAATGATGACTGAATAGTCAGTCTATTCATATTTTTGATTTCTAATAAAATTAAAATCGTTCAGATTTTCTTTATTGATTGAAAGTTTTAAGTACAGTTTGCAATGTGGAGACAAATGACTAGTCAACTCAGATAATCGCATATTTTATGTTAACGGATTATTGTTTAATATTGAGAAATTTGAAGGTTGATTGATACTGCACAACCATTTCACTAAAATAGAGCTGAATAAGAGTCATAATACCTTCTTGTTCTTAGACGAAGTGTTAGGTCTTGATATGTCAGTCAAGCCAAGCCGTTAATGGTCAATAAGCAAAGATAGACATACCTGATTACACTAAATATAAGAGACTACCTTTTATGTAAAACTGATTCCCACTTGTAGACCGCTTTCAGTTTGTATCATGATAAGCTGTCGTTTTGGATCCTGATTGGTTGCTGGATAATTGATTCAAGTTTATCACGGAAACAAGTATCGTGTCCTATTGAGTCCACTAATTTAATGTTTAGTTCTACCGATATAACGGTCAGTTACTAAGTCATATATTGAAAATCTAGTATTTCATGCAGCATCACAACCCAACGATAAAAGTCTTAGCATTCCGTTTTCACACTTAAACATAACAGAAAAGTCTCATCATTACTAAGGAGAGAATAACCTATTCCATAAGTTTTAATGACTTGATTGTTGTTACGTCCTATAGCCCATCAATTATCACGTAAAAAATCGCCAATCAGAAAGTTGACTTTTATGACTCTGTCCTTATGCTAAATCAGTAATGGGTTAACCCTGAGTCCTTATTGGTTCTCACCTAACCCTACCCATTGAGTTCAGAACAAATTTCAGCCTTTACTGTATGAGTCATGCATTTCAGACATGCGCAGTTAATATATAAGCAAAGCAGACATCATCACGCCATAAAACAGAAAATAACAATTATACAAGACTAAACCCAAAGTGGCTGTGAATGTAGGGTATTGTAACTAATAAATCGAGAATAAGTTAACAATGATAAATTGGATCGCAATAACTAATAAGTCAAACGAAAGGAATATATACAGATACCCGATAAATACCCTCGGTTATCTATATAGTACGGTGCTGTTAACATTAACTTATTGCATCATAAATCTTAATTCAGTCATATATATTAATAATTACTCTTTCAAGTGATTCTGATTGATCTTTTTATCAATGGTTAAGATCTTAAATAGTAAGTACTTGAACAAAATTTGAAATTACAAAAAACAATTAACTACAGGTATTGTATATTTCATCTGATGAACATTTCATGCTTATCACAATGACCATGGAAATTATTATTTGTCTATAAGTTTTGTGATATGCTTTCGATTAATGCAAGATAAACTTGATTTTAAACTTTACCTCAGTTTTATTGTTGAATAATGTCTGACAAATCATGGATCATTAGTTCAAGGTCGTTCATTTATAGTGAAGATATCTCGGAAAAATATACATTTGAAGATCGGATTCGTATTAATGCATATAGTTTAATGTAAACTAGGAAAACAGCCCATGAGCATATACTGGAGGGAAAACAATGGAAACACAAACTTTCTGCATTTTCCAAATGTTCATTCATGTAATATACAAGATAACAAAGAAACTATTTAGTGAAATCTTTCGCCTACACAGAATTCCGATTGGAAGTTAAGCCATACTACTAAACAACATAAATAGTACTTGACTATTTTTAACTGAATTTAGCTGATAGGACTTTCTCAAAATTCAACTCTTATACCATTTATCAGAATGGGGATTTGTGGAGATTGTAGTAATTTTAAGCTAGACCAGAAGCCGTGACCAGTGGAGGTCAATCCATGTCAGGTAGAGACAGGTATCTATCGCAGACAATGGATGAAGAGTAGCACAATATCATGGATCGATTGGAGTTAGACATTAACACTGTTGGATGCCGAAGGAGTTCCATCCTTGGACGAAGAGGTCGTCTAGGTTTTTACTGGTGGTTTAGCTTAGTTGAATTCATGAATTCAAGTATCACGACTTATACTCTTCTTGGAGTTGTTAGACCCTCAAGATATTTACTGAGTAACTTGTCGCCTTTAATTTACGAGTATGAGTTCTTGTTTCTTCGTCCCAAATTTTTCAACGGAGTCAACTTTCATTGTCACCTCAATAAAATATGCTATTTTCTCATTGACTAGAGGATCTCATAGTGTATTGACTTTTCACCCTTTTACTCAGGTTGTTGTAAATGTATTTATACGTGGGTGTTATTTGGCAGAATTTATCTTGTTTGAAGCCTACAAACAAATCTTCCTTATGAGATCGCCTTTTGTAGTAGGCTTGGTTATCAAAAAATGTTATAGTATCTAAGTATAGAAGCGAAGTTAACAGTTAATCCTGAGACCTAAATTCCTATCAACTTTATCTGCATACCTAATGAAAATAAAAAATAACAGCCAAAATAGCATTTTAATTTCCTACAAATTTCATGCAAGAAATGTGTTAGTCGTTGATAATTAGGCCAACAGTGCTAGATTTAATCATTTGTCTTCAATGATACTACATGGAGAGCACAACTTAATGGATAATACGAAAAAGACTATCGAACCACTAAAAAACTCATAAAAATTGTGGATGCATGTTTTGATGATGAATCAAAATCAATATTGAAGGACTGTTAACTGCTATCGACGTTTAATTTGTTGATTGAAGGCGAGACTAATTTATGGACGACCTTCGAACAAACCTCAAGTGACCTTGGGAAATATTAGCCAATCAGCAAACAGCCAGTATAGAGTAAAAATATATTATACAAAACCAATGAAATAAAGTGGATACACTTCTTATACGTGGTTCAAAAACTTGTCAAGGTTAGAAAGAGGTTCAGAGGTTCTAAAATCGCAATGCATGCAGTAGAAGAAATCATCCATACGGCTACAGAATAGTCGGCTTCTGGAGCCATGATGAAGTCTCATAAACTCTTCCAGCCTCGGCCACATAGTTTCAATATTGATTATGTGCACTCCGGTTGTTGAGTACAGAAAATGCCACTTGTAGATAACGACACGATGTACATAACCGTATATACTGTAGTACCTGGATGCAGCCAGTGTTACTGGTGCTTTTATTATCCAGTTAGCGATAATTGTCATAATTTTCCTTAGTTAGGAATTATATATGGGGTTTTCATCACGAACTGACAGAAAATATAAACTAAGCGTGGGACTAACATTCATAGCAGTTTTCATATAGATTTGAGGAAACAAGAGACAAACAATATAATTTTATTTCACTTTAGATGTATAAAATTGGACTGTTTATAAAATCCAGACTAAAAACTTATGGATTTCCAGATTGGTTTTCTTTCAACTGATGTACAGACCCGATTGACATAGAGACGTTAATATGTTATCGAGTGAAACAAACATTTTCTCTCGCACCAGCGGTTAATAGTACAGCCGTTAAGTTGAAATTAAATTTACACTCTCAGTTACTCCATGTTATATGATATCTACAGAGTCTACTATTGAGTAAAAGCACTGTAAACACACTTGTTGTACAAGTGTTTAGTAATTCTACAATAAATACTAATCGTTTTATGAGAAAGTATTTACACAAATAACTGACAGTTAGTGGATATTTGACGCAAGTTAAGTAAACTATCTAGTAAGCTGATGATGGCTTCTCAAATAAATCACTGAGCTTTAATACAAAACTGTGGAAGTTCATAGGAGTAAAGAGAACAATGCTGATGTCAATAAAAGATGTTATATATATATAAAGCACAATATGAACACTGTACATATACACATAAGTAGAATGGATGTAAATTAACTAATGTTACGAATAGTTATAATAACAGGAGAGCAGGAGAATTATATTCAGATCCTTTAAATAATCCTTATTTTAAGAGAAAGACAGGAAATAAATCCCAATGACATAACTGCACACACACATACAAAACGGGGGATAGAATTGCAAAAAGGTGAAGATGACATTGAAGCTGACATAAGAATGATGAACAATATACAATGACATCTTTATACTGCAATTTAATTATTTCATAGGTAAGGGAGATAGAAAAAAATTGCTGTCCTGAATAAGTGTTGTTTTACAGGAGTGGCCTGATAGGTTAATGTTTATGATTTGAATGCCAACAGAATATGTTGTGAAAAAATGAGGCGTGATGATTGCATTTCCCCAGGATGAACACAATGATACATGAATTCGAAGCAATGAAGAAAAAATATGGATAAATAATCAGCCATCAGTCAACTTAAAAGAACTAAGATAAATGAAAAATTAATTATTTGGTTATTTATAAAATTTCGTAATCAGTAAAATTCCTTGTAGTGATGAAAATGAGGGAGTACTTTCATTGAGCCGTATAAAATAACTATCTAAATCAAAAGACAAGGTACTTGTAAATTATATATAAGATCTATTAATTAATAGAAGTTAGGAAATCACCATAACAGATGACTTTCTAGTTGTCAGGATGCTCATACCCAGTTTGATATTGGAAAACAAAGTAATCAAACAACTTACTTCAAGAATTCACTATTGCACATTGATGCTAGTGATTGGGAAAATATTTGGTAGAGTTGAATGATACACACTGTCTAACAATAAACAGTTTCCCTGTCCATTAAAAGAACATATCATAGGAGTATGGCTGGTTTACTGCTGTCTAAGGGATCACTAAGGCGATATTATACAAGGAAGAAATGAACGATGTAGTGACTTAACTGAATTTTCCATGCATAGTACGCGTTTCTGCTCAATAGGTTATGAATTTATAGTGATTTAAATGGTTGATTCATATTACATATATCTAAGTAGTGACTAGCATTAAGTCGATGAGACAGAAACGTGTAGGTCAGCGAATGAATTGATTTTACCCATACTTAGTAACCTGAACAATGACCTAGAATGTAACTAGTAGCTGAAAATGCAACTTGAAACTGCTCTGTATAGTTGTATAACCACACTGTTTAGTTCATAGTCTTGCATAATTAACTACTTCATATCCTTTACTAATCCAATTTAAATTACATTTTTATCGACTTTTCTCATCATGGTATGCTACGAAATTCTTGCAGTACAAATTGACTTATTAATATATTTAAAGCTATCTTACTGTTGTGCTAAACAAACAACGAAATTGCATCACCGGTATTCTTCTATATGAGGTTTTAATTTAAAGTTTTATATTGGATATTGTGTATATCTGATAGTTGAATAAATGGATAAACGATTACAGCAAATATTATATTAATATAAACAATGGGAATAAACGTAAAGGTCAATTTTATGGAAATCAAAATGATTTAATAAAAAGACTGAACATGAATGTCAAGATCACTAAGTGATTTTCCACTTCTGATTGTTGAAACAGTCAGTGTGACAGGTACAAGTATTTCTCGGTTGCTATTTAAACGTGCACGAGTAAACTGTCAATTTTTATGAGAATTCATGAGAAAAAAGAACAGAGTTATATAGCATATTATAGATACAGTAACTGGATTTAAATCAACTAAAGAAAACTTAAACTGTAGTTCATTTGACCCTAGTATTTAAGTAGACGGACTTCACTACTTAGAAGTTTACAGATAACTAGAGTTAGAGCTACCCAAATTAAAGTGGATAAAATAAAGTTAAGACATGCGATCCATCGACTGGAAGTCTGTTGTTCAAGCTATACTAAACTACAGCTCCATTATAAGAAGAAAACAACATTTGTACATCCAACAGTTCGGGAATTCTATGGATGATGGACATATGATTATAGTTGATATTACATGAAACTAAATTTTTGATGTCAGTGGCTGCACAATACCAAAAGAGCTAAGAATTTCTCCAAATTGTTGGTGATTAAGTCTAACCTAAAAGATTTACATAGAGTCAAGATTTACCAATAAGTTTTCCATTGGTGCTTCCAAAGTGGAAAGTTGACTGCTTTTCCGATTATTTTATTGTGGACTATATTTTTGTGTCGATAAACGCTTCAATAATAGTTTCTATGAGATTTTCATAGACCCATACCGATTACACCTAGATCGGAGCTTACATACTTGTTTAGGACAAATTAATTTTAAAAAGATCGCTAACGAAGTAACTAGTACGCAAAATATAGTGCATATATATATATATATATATATATATATATATATATAAGCGACATGGAGCGTAGAGATTATATTAGAGATTGGCACTTCTCTCTGTACCGAACATCAACCGATCGCGTTGCTGTTGTCCATTATTGTTTTTTTCTTTTGTGGTTTACATGAGTTGAGTTGTCACTATCATTGTCTGCATTCCCGTTGTTAGGATGAGATCGTTTGCCATTGGATTGATTTTCGAGTTTAGAAGATGCTTCACTGTGGGAACTAAAATTATAATATACAAGGTATGAGACATTTTGAGTACAAAACAATCAAGAATTTAATATTTTAATAATTACTTGAGAGATAATAGACCATAAATTACTGTTTAAATATTAGGCACAGGGCACAAAAATTACAAGACCACAAGCCGGAAGATGATCATATGATGTGATAGAATAGAACGTTGATATCATTATCAAGCTTGTTAATGACTTAATAGAAATTGATCTGTTCAAAAAGTCAACAAACGCAGTATCAATTTAACGCTAAACACAAACCATATGTGAATCTTAATCAAACAAACTAACTTCAGTACCTTCACCTAACATGAAATTAAAAAAGCCATTTACTGATTATTCCACGAAAATAAAAATTTGTACGAATGCACCATTAGTAAACTAATACCATGAAATTACACACTACAATCACAGAACGCATTGTTTTTACATACAAGAAAATTTAAAAACACTAACAGAATATTGAAGCATATCTTAATATCATGAAAAAGATAACTCAAGCACTACATTATGTAAAATAAAAGGGTTCATACAAAATCAGTACTATTTGCGCAAAAAATTCTAACAAATAAGAAAGATATCATAAAGAACCGAATAAATAAATAATATAATACACATAGTGATTAACAGCTATTTAATATATACCAATGGGCGTGGAAAGACATCAGTATGAATTTAACCGGAAATATATGTAAACCACAAACCGAAGAAACAATAAACAGACACTTCTAGGAAAGTTCTACTCTGCCTTCTCGTAGCGGGTGTGTTGTTTACGAAGTTGAGAAGACGAAAAATGAATGTCCGGCGCTTTAACCAGCTTGGTGAATATGGAGGATCTACCTAGGGGAGTTGGAAAACCCTAATTCCAAACCAATGGTGCACATGGGCTCCACGATCCTGAAGGAACAAATGGAGTATGAGCCAACTGTTGGTCACCGGCTACCATGGGACTGCATCTCCTGACGTTGCCCCAATGCTTTGTGGATCAGACCTTTGGGTCGAAGGCTCCGGGAGTGGCTCCCTGCTTCAATCTGGGTACCCGGGCAGTATCACAACCCACACACAAATCCATTGACTTGTGTGGCGCATATGTATTCGGTGCTCCTTTGTACCAATATTTATTTGTTCAAATAAAATAAAAATAATAAATTTTAAACATTGGCTTTGGCGGCTTGGACATAAGCTACGAATGTTGTCCCAGTGAATTCCACCTCGTGCATTATTTGCTGACGCAGGGACTGGTTGGAAAAGGTGAAGAGGTAGTCAGTATACGAAATGATACAGAACTGCTTCTCTCATAATTTTTTTAAACTTTCATTTACGTTTATGCATCTATTGATTTTGTTTTAGATTGTGTTTATTTTCTTTCCTATATCGCTTCATAATCTCATTTCCTTATTGCATGGCACATAATTATCTTGGTGCCCCCTTGTACCAATATTTATGTATCTCAGTCAGTGAGTCACAACGTAGGACCAGGCACATATATGCATCAGTCCAAGTTGCCACACCTCATTAGCACAACAAAATGAACACCAAATTCATAGAAGTAGTTACTTCAATGGTAGTAATATGTAGAAGAAAGATTGTGAATAAGCATATAATACAGGAAGAAAGAATTAGTTCGTAGAAACAAAGGTATAAAGTATTTTAATCTCACGGTTTAGGGGGAGATAAAGAGTGTATGCACCTATGCCATTGTGACCGATTCTGAGCCATGTCACCCACAGTCTCCAACCATCGGTTGATAGTCACGTGGACCCCAACCAAGTAATCTGCATCTACCAACATGGCTCAGATCAGAAGTTAGTGACTTCAACAACTGATGCCACGTTTTGGTTTGGCCGCCCATAACTTTCTTCCAACCATTCCCAACACTAGTCAGCATTGCGCGTCGCGGTAATCGGTGTTCAGGCATACGTAACACGTGGCCCAACCATCTCAGTCGATGAAGATTCACAACCTCATCAACTGATTTATCACCATCATTCCTTAATACCTTTGGTCTAACCTCACTATTACTTACCCGGTGATCCCAACAGATGCGTGAAATATTTCTAGGACATCTGTGATCAAATACGAGTATCTTCTATTCTTAATGGCCATGTTTCGCAGCCGTAAAGTAGAACAGAACGAACTGCCGAGAAGTATACTGGTCCCTTAATTGGTAGACGGATATCTCGCCTTCGCCATAGGTGATGTAAGTTGGCAAAAGCCAAACGAGCTTTTCGAATCCGTGCACAGATTTCGTCGGATACCAACCTATTAGGGCTGATCATACTCCCGAGATAAGAGAAGTTGTCAACGCGTTCGACTACTTCACTCCCTATATTTAGTTCAGGTGTTGAGGCAGTCCAGTCCTGAAGAAACAACTTGCATTTAGAGGAGGAGAAACACATCCCAAACATCCTGGCATTGTTGCTCAGTGCTACCAATAAACTGCATTTTATCAGCGTCTTTACCAAACAGGACTATGTCTGTGTATTCTAAGTCGATAAGTGACCTCCTGGGAAGATTAATTCTGGAAAATTCAACACTAGGTCTATAATGAAATTGAACAAAAATGGAGATAATGGACAGCCTGGTGGGACACCACTTGAGGTTACGAAATCCAATGACAGTTTGCCATAAGCTCTGACTCAACTAGTGTTCGAGTAAAGAGCATTTACCATATAGGTTTTGACGCTACAATCTGAATAGTATAGCTTACTCAACCCTTTAGCGCAACCGCACAGGTTCCTAGCACCCTGGTGTATATAAATAAAATAGTGCTTTTTACTTTTAGTGATAGTTTAATCGATTATTACTCTTGTAAGGACACTGAACACCTTGGGATTGCAAATATATTTTCAACCTCACTGAATTCATTACTAAAATCAGTCATAGCTACTGAGATGGCTTTGGTAACCTGCTTTTCGGTTGCTTCCGTTAATACTTACGTGAGTTGTTTAATAACCGTTAACTAGGTCACTAAAACCCTGTGGTTTTTTCTACTTGGTTATTAACATCTAAAACTATCTTATGAAAACTATATATAAGATACCACCAAATAGCCTTTGGAAAATGTCCGAAATTCTTCGATTCATACATAGTAAAAATACCAATGAATATAATGATAGAAACTTAATTGGCCAAAATATATGAACCTGAATATATAAATCGACTTCCATAAATATAAAATATTTAAAATTCAAAATACCTTGATGATGAGTCAGAGTGTGATGAATGTGAGGTCTGGCTAGAAGATGAGGAAGAATCAGAGTCTGAATCTGAGGAAGATGAATGGCTATGACTTTGTGACTTGTTTTTTGCAGCTTCTTGTGAAGATGCAGGTTTTCGTTGGTTTGATAACTCATCATCCGAATCGTTGTTTTCTGCCCCCCAAATATCATACTTTGAGAGATCAGCATCATCACCAGAATCTTCATCTTCACTATCATCACCTTTATTGTTGCCATTTTCGTCCTCATCATCTTTATCATGAACTCGTGCAACAGAATTGTTACCCGAATTGGACGAGTCATGGTTGCTAGGTTGTTCACATTGATTTTTTCGAAAACTTTTCTTTTTACGACCGAATTCATCAAACTCATCATCTGAGTCTCTGCGTTCTCTGTATTCTACTACTTCATCACGCTCCATAAACCCTCCGCCATAACCTGTTCTTTCGCCTTGTATATCGACCTTCGATCCATTGCACACGTTGCAAGTACTTCGACGTGCCCAGTTGATATTTCCACATCTATACAGAATGTTTAAGAAACAAACTGAGAATAAACAATGATGTAAAAAAGTCATCATTTGCCTAATGTTTAAAACACTGAATTAAAGATGATTTGTAAAATCCTACACTCCGAATTTCGGACGAGTAAGGATTAGAACGCTGTCAAAATATTTAGAGAAAAAGATTCGAGAGAAACTAGTCCGGCTGATTAAACTGCTGATGCGTAAAGTATACCAAAATGATTATATGAGTACTTAGAATGAGAAGCATATTTAAAGAGGAAAAGGATAAAGTAGGAAGCTATAGAGCAAATTACGCTTTTTAGACCAATATGTACAAGTTATACGGCATGTAAGTATAAGGTATTTCACATACTAAGTCTTTATTGGTTGAGTGAGGTAAAGGCAGGACTGGAAACTAGTCTTCAGAAAGTATCCAACGTTAGTGTGGTGGGGCCATAATTTGTGGACGACCTTTGAGGAACGATGAAGTGACCTCAGGGCAACTCATCTACTCACCAATGTCAAAAAGTGTAAATTAATGAGGAATTAGGATTCAGAGTTAGAATTTAAGGTTATTAATCAAAGTAAAGTTTTTCACTACAAACTGACATCAGTTATTATTTTGTTTAAACACATAGACATTTGTACAAGGAGGCATCAAATAGATATGTACCACATAGATCATTCGATTTGTGTGAGGGCTGCGATACTACCCGGGTGCCCAAACCGAGGCAGATGGTTTTCTTAGGGGTTCACACCCGAAGCCTTCGACCTAAATGTCTAATCCACAAAGCAGTGGGGCAACGTCAGGAGATGCAGTCCCATGGTAGCCGGTGACCAACGGTTGGTTCATACGCCATTTATTCCTTCAAGATCGTGGAGTCCATGTGCACCATTGGTTTGAAATTAGGGTATGTTTCCCTTAATTTCATTGGGTTGTCCATAAATTATGGTTTCGCTGTTAATACTAAGCCTGACTGATGTTACATTAGGAGTTGGATGTACGTGCAAGATTAATTTACATGATGAACTTCATCCGAGATCTCGTTTTGAGCAGCAGAATGTTCGCTTCAAACATAAGACCGTTAGGCATGCGAACGAACCAATCAGGCTTTACAAAGTACGTGTGGGATTCTTGCTCAAAAATCATAGTTATAGTGTATTATAACTGGATTCGTGACACAAATCCTGAGTCATAACCTCAGTTCCTGACTTTATCTTGAGTTTAATTCTTGCAAAGTCACTCTCGGGATAGCATATGCTTGTTTTTATACTTTGGTACCAACCATAAAAATAAATAACTGAAATTCGTGTCCACCAGGAAGTGTAGTAAGAGTTGAACACATTGCAGAATGGAAGCGCATTACGGAATGTCCTTAACAATCTTGCTGTGGAGAAGACGTTACACTAAATTACTCAAGATAAAGTAACGTTTAATAGTGAGTAGCCACTAGGGTGACACTGAACTATAGCACGTGGCTGCACTCGAAATCATTAAAGATTTTCACCGCGCACTTACGTCTTACAAATCCAATCATCTGGACTGAAAAGACCTTTGCTTTTTTCAGCTAGCTGTTTCCCGACCTCTAAACCAGCATTACCTGAGGCCAAAAATTTCCTAGGCTTGTCACAACGGTTGCACTTGTCCCTTTTAGCAAAATTCACATTTTTACATCTGAAAGCTTATTTGCGAAGATTGGCAATCTTACTTTGGATCACTACAAACCCAATCTTCTTTTGATGAGCGAGACATAGATGTGCAACGTTAAAACTGTAATCCCGCGGTTAACTATTCGTATACTTAAACACCATTAAGTGTAGTAAACCCTATATTTTCTAGTTATTTTTTAAAATTAAGGCTACCACGTCCTTGAGTGAATATGAGAAATATAGAAGATCTTCAGAATAAACAGTAGTTACATGTGTTTTTACTGAATTAAAAATTTAATCAAAACTGTATGCCACGACGATTCGGTGGGAACATATTGTCCGATAAATTACCTTTTTACCATGCTTTGGTCTCATCTGTTAAACATATAGTATAAACCCTTGTCGAGTCCAGAAAAGTGTCTGGTTATCTAAAGTATGTTCTATGAATTCTTGATTACAGACGGTTTGAGCAATTACCCAGTCCACATTAGCGAAAACTTACTTGCCTAGTATCTTTTTCCAAAAGATCTTGCAAATTGAGAAGAATGTGATTGCCAATAATTGCGAGGGATAAGTAGCACGGCGTACCCACCGGTGATCTGGTGCAGATGCGTGACTGGGCGCTCCAGCTAAGGTGTGTCCGTAAAACTAATGAGGTCGACGATACTGTGGAAGACTTACGGAACTATTTATCTTTGGGATTTGTTTTCTGATGCAGCTCACTCATTCTAGTGGTCTAGTGATAACCCTAGGACGTGGTCAGACGGAATTTTAAAACCAACGGCCTTGCCGTTGGTTAACACTTTTGCTTGCTATGTTCATCAGCATTTTGTAAGCTTTACCCGACAAAAGGGGCTATATGGTACAATGTGACAGCAAAAAATGTACAATGAAAATTTCAATTCATTGTATATCCCGTCAGTTTTTCATAGATTGCATGAATCTGGCAAAGTAAAAAATGAAAGTATATGTGCATGTTGAGATACAATTGTATGTGCTCAATCATTCGGAACTTTCGATAATGGAATGCATCATAATTTTAAAGCTAATGCCGTTCGGCTGCATGGAAAGAAAATCAAGAATAATGTAGTTTCCTTCTAAATATTCGGCTTTTAGACAATGCTGACGTTATCGTTAGTTTTAGTTTCATCAATGATATTTTATTTAGGTATCCTATGAAGGACTTGAGATTTCGCGAGATCATCGTGATGAATCGTGGCGCACGAAAACATGTGTACTATTATTATTATTATTCACAAACATCTTATGGGTTCATAAGTGTTGTGAAGGAACCATTTCGGGTTTCTTCAAAAATGCATTAATATACAAGTTTCAATAATGTTAGTATTATATTTTCTATAATTGAAAAAAGTGAGCAGTAATAAAATAATAATAATAAATCAGGTTTTGTGTGTAATTGAGAAGAATATTGAATTGAGTTTAACGAAGGAAAGAACGAAAATGAGGGAATAGAAATAAAAGAGACAGATATGCAAATAGTTTCATAAGCGTGTTTATGAACACAGAACAAGAATAAACGACTATGTATGTATCGTAAAATTAGTAACAAAAATAAAATAGAAAATAATTAAGGAAAAAATTTATTATTGCAGCAAGATACGACGCTAGAATAAATGTTTGTGCATTCATAGTTTGGAGTGACGCTATGAAAGTTTCAAGTCAAAAGGATAACGAGATGTCAATATGTATGAGTCATATATGCATAGTAAAGTTAAAACGAGTCGGAGAAGTTCATTTAAGTGTAACACAAGTTGTCTTAATTAGAGACTTCGTTATCTTAAGAATAATATTTATTTAGATAGAAAAAAGAGAGAAAAGAAATAAACACCTAGTGAAAGGGTTCAACCATGATAATAATAGTAATTGTGTAATGAATATCGACCTCTAAAGTAAACCAACAAGTTAGAAAAATGGAATGAAAAAACCCTTTAGTGCACTCGAATTTATACATGTAGATTTATGCAATAGTATATAGAGTGAAACCGGATATTAATATAAACATTTGTGCAATGATAATTAAGAATGATGTTATGAAAGTCACGATTAATTGCAAAAGATAATCAAATATAAATTTCTATGTGTTATATATATATATATATGTTGAAGATAAAATGAATCGAAGAAGTTAATTTATTTAAGTGTACCGTGAAATAATTTGTTTTTAGTTATAGACTTTGGATATTTAGGAATAATATATGTTCGGAAGGATAAGAAGAAATGAAAAGAATATCTTGTGTCGATGGACCAATAATGATATTAATAACAGTAATAATTATAAATACGGACATAAGCAGACTTCATATATTAAGATGAACAGAAAGAAAACAAAGTAAAATAGACGTTAAAAGTTCCAAAGATTGCATTTCGCTTTTCAGTCAATTAGATGGATGACGGACCTTGTTTGTATAAATCATTATCAAATACATTGATATTCAATAGGTGACACAATCCACTTTCGGAAAGAAAATCATCAAGGATACTTCTGAACCGGGTTGTAGTTTCACTGCAACGGAGGTTCACTGTCAATCTGATCCACATGGTTGAGTAGCGAATAACGAAGAAATTATGGCGTAAGTTTGTGTGGTTTCTTGGAATCGCTAGAGTATTTTCCTTATTGCGTAAATTGTGGGAGTATGAAGGGGTGGATACCGAAGAGTAGGAAATACCGTTAATAAGCCGGTAGATAAAGACAAGGTTTAATTTGATACGTCTGATCCAGAGAGGTTCTAATTTGAGTTGTTGACATCTTTAGTGATAGTCTTTGTTGTTGGAATACCCCAGAACAGCTTTGGTGAACCTTCTTTGAACACCTTCAATTTTAATCAGGTCATTATGCTTGCAATTGCTGTAAACTAAAATACCATATTCAAGAATGGGTAAGATACATTTTCTGTATAATAATAATCGCGATTCGATATTATTGAAGTTTATCATTATGAATCCGATGAGATTTCTAGCTTCGGATACTTGAGATACAATGTGCTCAGAAAAGTTCAGACTGTTGCTATATCTTAAACCCAAGTTACGAACAGTGTTGAGGGGTTTCAGTGTATGTTTGTGTATAGTCAGATTTAAGTTAAAGCAGCGGACAATGTGAATAAAGCCACTTTTGTCAACATTAAGTGGCAAATTCCACGAAACAGTCCATTCCTATAACTTGTTTATTTCTTCTTGGATTACGGCTGAAATATAGCTTTCTTTGGTGGGAGAAGAGGATGAATAAACTACTTTTAGGTCATCGGCAAAAAGGAAAGGTTTACCATACTGAAAGAGGGAACACACGTCATTGATAAAAAGGATAAACAGTAATGAACTAATCACACTTCCTTGTATAACCCCACTGGTTACATTCACAGGTTGCGAATAGCAAGATCCAAAGAGAACGATTTGGCTACGTTCTTCTAAAAAAGATTTGAGCCAACATAAAAGGGGGTTCTGTATGCCAAACAAAGAGAGTTTTAGAAGTTTCTGTGAGACACTGTCGAAAGCCTTGTTAAAATTGAAGTAAAGAATTATCACTGATAGACCAAAATCTCTTTTCTAGGTAATTTGATCAAAAAATTCCAGGTGCGATGTGAAACATGAGCGTTTAGTCAAATACCCGTGTTGGGATGTGCTAATCAGACTAGCTGAAAGTAAAAATGATAATAGCTGTTTGTGGATGATATTTTCCATGGTTCTTGAGAGCACGGATGTTAAATTAATTGGTCTATAGTTAACAATATCACTACGTGATCCTGTTTTGTATCTAGGGGTGATAAGAGACGTTTTCCATACAAATGGATAGGTCCCATATTCCATAGATAGGTTGAAAAGTTTTGACCGAAAAAGTGGGAATTCTCTACTCCCATATTTCACAAATGATGAAGGGATCCCATCAGGTCCACTATCATAAGACTTTTTCTGGGTAGCTATGGCCTGCTTGATGTTGTAGGGTGTAAAACCAATTTTCGATAGGTGTCTGGATATCAGCATTGAAAATGTAATGATAGAGCTTTCAGTTCCAGTTTTGTGGCATTGCGAGAAGTGCTTGTTGAATTGTTTACAAATAATATTGGGGTCGTCAACAATACTTCCGTCAACTATGAAAATTTTAGTAGTGCCAAGGGAATTAGATTTCACACGGGATTTAAAAAGACGGAGCATTGATAATTCTGGGCTTTTATTACCTAGGTCTTTATTTCCTATATTCTGTAGTGGTCCCATTCCACTACTGTATTATTTATTTGCTCATTGTAATTTAGACACTTGATTCACCATGTAATTTTCTGTGTGAGTCTGATTGAGCACATGTCAATTTTTAATCTGTTCTTCCATCGATTGTAATACACAGACAATCAATAATTTATCCAGACTTGATTAGCACTCATATATATATGTAAATGGATTTTTGAACACTCATTCATCCACTCACACACACACTTGTGTTTTCCCTGCGTGCTTGCTTGCTGTATGCTTGCGGATTTTGCCAAGCTTTAACAATAAACTATCTCTATAACTGATGTTTGGGCCTTTGAATAATCTCGAGTAGATCGATAATTCTACTAGGAGATTTAGCCTGCATTAAATACACAGTTAACGAGATACTATATATTGGAGGAACTTTGCCTCAACAAACTTGGTGAGCCACAACAATTCACAAAATACTTGCGTTTGGATGAAGCATTATGCTCATAGTAGCGGCGTTTTAATTTCCTTAGCTTTCTTTCAAAAGTATTCTGGCTCTTATTAGCAGGCTGGACGAAAATATCAGCTGACTGTGGTCGAGTGGAAACAGGTTTAACTGAACCTGTGGCATTTGTAAGCCTGCTCATGTAAGAGTTTAGATCCATATTCACTGAAGAACATGAGATTACAGGTCCTAGTAGTCAGAGTAACCTTCTGTGAATGAGTTGTGCTGCAGTGTATCCAAAGTCAGCTTTTACTGCGCTGGGAACACCGAAAAAACTGGCGGAAGAGGATTGGTCCACAGTGAAAAGTTTGCAGCTGGAAGTGAAGCTTTCAGCTATCAGTGAAATCGTCCCACCAACCTGTTACCCTATGGGTGGTGTGCGGTAGTTCAGAATCACGTGATTCTTGGCAGTGCAGTAAGACAACTGAAAAGTCCAGATGTGGACTGGCGCCCAAGGCCTGTAGTGATAATTAAAGGACAACTGGAGTTCTCTATCCATCATTTGACGACAGGTCAGGCTACTGTATGGGCAGTAATGTCCTCGATAAGCACATCTTCTTGCCATTGTGTGAAATGGTTCACACAAGTTAAGGAGTGATAGTGTCCATTTAAATCTGGTGAGGGTCTTAACAAATCAAGATGAACATGGTCGAAAGGGGTGTCGGGAGTTGTGAAAGGGAATAGAGGACATTCTTTGTGTCCAATCGCCTTAGATTTCTTGTAGTTTACACTGGATTGTGGCCACTTCCTCACTTCTTTATTTATACCAGGCTAATAAAAGCTTTTTGCTATGAACTATACTGTTGCCCGAACAGTTTGATGAGGACGTTTGTACAAAGTGTTGAGGGCGTTGCATCGACAATGTTTCGGCACAATTAGGCGATCCCCACCCGCAGATGCGTCACGTAGTAAGGTTTCCTTGCCTGTTCCCATCTGCTTGACCTGTAGATTTTTGGTTGTAGAGGATAAGTAGCGTTGGAGATCAGTATCATCCTTTTGAATGTCGATGTCTTGGGAACTGTTGAGGAGGGTTAAATACCGTTTTTCCATATAGAATTTTATGTATATGGGGTTATTTAGGGCTGTAGATGGATAACTAATACTTCATGTTGAACGACAGTGTTTAGTGGGGCACCACGGCGTACAGTTTTCAGTTTTCAGTAGTGTGTTGTTCATTCTGCATACGAACGACCTTATTAGTTTCTTATTACCATTAATCTTCATATATGCCGACGAAATTAAGATGTCGAATAGTACATAAAGAGACAGGGCGTTTGCACTAATATTGATTGCCCCGGAAATGTATTGTATATCTGAAGTAAACTGTGAGGTGTATTCCAGTTATCGAGACTGTCGAGTAAAATACTTACCTGGAGACGAACTTAAAGAGGAGGTAAGAGGTTCGTGATTGGTGGAAAGAGTGGATTCTTGGCCTTCCACGGAGTGTTGAACGTGCTGTGCAACACAACATATGTCTAGGAGTCCCTATCTGGAGGTACTATACCTCGGCTTACTGCCCAGTAATCGGTTCGAGAAGAATGTCAATGGAATATGTTGCTCCTATCAAGTGAGTTAGAAAAAGATTTACTGGCACTGTACCTAAAACAGGGGGTAAACACTGCTTAAATTTTCTGACGACACCAGTCTTCAGTAATAGGGATAGTAGGTGAGTGAACCTCACGGTTTGTTTTCCAGTGAAGATCCAGCTTCTCGGAAATGTACACTGATAGGAATAATACTTCTTGTTCGTGTAAAGCGTTTCATTCATTGGTCACTAAATAAGAAGAACGGACCTTCACTCGGAGTTTATTGGATCTCGGCTTATGAACATTTTTGTTGTGGCCCCGAAGACTATTAGTGCTGTGGGTAGTAAAATGATGAAGCACATTACCGCCCAAATAGTAATTAAAGTTACAGAATGCCGAAATGAGGTCACATCGCATTCTACGGCACGATAAGGTGGAAAGGCCCTTCACTAATTTTGCTTCTGCATGCTGAATATTCTTACGCGAGTTACTACCTTTAATGGGACATGACCCGGTTGTTTGGTTGCATTATTCTAGATGTGGTTTTACGTAGGCGGGGCATAAACTTCGAAACATCTCTCCATCAAGGAATTTAAATGCGGAGCAAAGTAACTATTACCCTCGAAAATTTTCGGTGGCCACTGCGTTGCGATGCGTAGTTGTTTTTAAATCGCGACGTAAAATTGCCCCTAAGTCTCTGTGTCCCTGTGCGTACCATTGATAGTTCATTGGTAACTATTGTGGAATTATGGTCTACTATGATATTAGTACTGCTCTAATAATAGACCTGATCCTAAAATTGTAGATTTGTCATGATATAACTGTCTAATCTATATGATCGTACGTGGAAGTCACATCATCGTCTACACCGACTCACTGCATCGTCACAATTACCAATACATGATAGAGAACAAGCTTAGGCTAGAAATAGAACAGTATATTTAATATGAACAAAAGATATAAGGTAACATTCAGTAGGGACCACGCCCGAATGGTAGAACCATTCCATCCGATCAACTCGGATCAATTCCTATTCATTGTTTCCGCCTTTTTCATCCTTCGATTTTTCTCTGTATTAAATGTAGAACATCTATTTTCTCAAGTGTTTCCCGTTCAGATTTCAGGATTGTATGATTAGGGCCCAATGCCACTACACTATTACCTTGTCCGACGTGCATGAGTGTACTTTTTAGAATTAGTTGCTAAGCCCCAAACTTGGGATTATCTAATTAGTTAGTCTGGGTCAGCCTGAAAACACAAATGATCAGCCTGACTTCTTATTATTCTCCAGATTTCGATGTAGATGACTAGAACAATAGCAGCAATTCATTGACGTAGGGAAAGAAAAGTAGAGGACCTAAGATGGTACCTTGGGGTGACCCACTTTTAGTCGGCTTCCATCAAGTGTTCCATTCACTCCCATTCTCTATCTTCAACCCACAGAGGAATTTTCTTGTACATTGCTATATAACATCTGTTATTCCGAAGCTCAAGAGCTTTTGTACACGATCTAAATGCGAAAACATGTTAAATTCTCTGATAAAGTCTATGATTATCACATCGACAGACAGACCGTTATCTTGGGCTGTTGTTCAATCCTCTCTTGTAATAAGTTAATTGGTTGGTCATGAATGCCTATTTCGAGTTTCGCCTTGCTCGTGAGTTAACAGAATGTACGAGTCTATGTAACTTAGTGATCTAAACCGAGTTATCTTTTCAAGTAATCTGACTACCATGCTGGTCGGACAAACAGGTCAGTTGTTAGACATGGTCTGTCTCTGATAATCTTTGAATAAAGAACTAAATCTAGATTCGTTCAACTCCTTGGTGTTTGAGTGTGAGAAAAAGACATGTTGAAGAGAGTCGTGGGTGGCCTTGAAATAATGTTGGTGAAGTATAAAAGCAATCGTGAATGTAATTTATCAAGACTCCGGCACCTTACTATATCTGAGGTTAATGATTAACTGAAGAACAACTTCCTCAGTCATATATACATGTCTTAATGATAGTATCTGTGCTGTGGTTATGACAAGTATCGTTAACGATACCCGCAGAGTATATTACTTCGAGATAGTTTGACTCAGCTGGCATATCTGAATTTTCGTGCAACAAAAATGGAGGAATACCATCGCTACGTTTTGTTCTTCGTTTAATGTATAAAAACAAACATTTTGGACAGGTACGGCTATCATGTGCCAACCGTCGTTAGTAAATGGTACGACATCTGGCTGTGGTCGTTTTACACATATTTCGGATTTTTCGATATTCACACTCAAGTGATTCGTTTGTTATTGACAAGAAAAAGTCCCAGAATTTTTTCTTACGCCTCAGGAGGCTTTGAGTATCTTTGTCGATTCATAGAATGCAACGAGGTAGCCTAAGTGTTGGCCATGGGATGTACGGTAATGTTATGGACTGGAGTGTAACTTTAAACTTATCCCACTGGTCTCCGAAAAATCCATATGCACTGATCCATCAACATGTTCAGATAGCATAGCTTTCATGCTCATAGGTAACCTTCGTTCTATTGATAGAAGAAACCAGACTAGTAGTAAATAGGTCATTATTTAGATCTCGAAACAGTCCCAGTGAACCGCGGGATTACCTGTTCAAACACAAAATGCTTCTCAACATTCAATATAAGACACGAGGAAACATAATGCCTATGCGAAATAAGGGAGTGAAGAGTACCTGGGCTCTATTTTTTTACATATATTTAGTTGTTTGAGGTCAACTCGTAACTGACCAACCTAAGCTCTTACACAGTCTCCGATTGCCGGAATATTAGTTCATCAGGTATTGGGACGGAGTAGAGGATATAAATACTGTATATTACGTGTCTGAAGCCTAAAGTGCAGTAAAACATGGTCAATATTTGCCAGTGGGAGAAGGTGCTAATTGTCGATGACAGTGTTGCAGTGGTGTGTAAAGACAAGTTTCAGCAATGACGGTCCATGTTCTAAACCAAAACGTGTCGAATTTACGACACATTTTACAAGCTCATATCAAATAATGATTGGTATCAGGTTGTTATCGAAACACCTATCTGAAGTTGTAAGCTCTATCCAGTTGATATGCGGCGTGCTGAAGTCTCTATTGATGTGACAATATTCGGCCTTACTCCAAGAACAAATATGACTTAAGTTCAAGTCGTCAGTTAAACAACATGGGCTACAGTATGTTCCTCCTAAAGTCACTAAACCGTGTCTACATTTAGTTTTGCAACAAGCTACCTCACATGTACCACTATCATGCTACTCGGATGTTCTCGACTGTGCACACCAGTGATCTGTAACATATGGTATTATGCCTCTTTCTTTGTGATTTTTAGCTCTATCACTCGGAATACAGACCTAACTTGCAATGATTAGAGAACAGTCTATTTATACGCTGAGCTACGTTTCTAATAAAACAGTTATATCTGTACTTGATTCATCCAGCAATAAACATAACTTGGACGTTTTATTTTTAAAACTACGAGTGTTCGTGTAGCGCACGTTTGAGGTGTTTTGAGAATCATTCGTTCTACCCACACAGGTCCCGGAAGCATTGCATTCTTTGGATCTTAAAGCTTGTCTCGTCGTTTTATTTTTTAACTCACTAGTAAAATTCTTTCACCTGATTCGATCCTGGTAGGATACGAACATTAAAATTGCTAGTTTTGTTTGCATTATTTAGCATGACGTTTCTTTCTTCGTAATTTCCGAGTACCAACTTCAAAATCCTTGTTCGTCGGGTCTCGCCTCCATCCCTCTTACCGAGTATTAATGCTCTAGTGATGTGGACTCCTGAAAACTCTTCTGGCAGTATATTTTTGATGGCAGATTTATCTATATCCAAATTGTGTTCATGATGTTAGCAGAGTCATTTTCTTTCGATTCCTCCGGATCCAAAATCATAAAATTAAGAACAAGGTTGGCTGCTTTGAAAGTCGTGTTCGTGGTTTTTGACAGTGTTGTTGTTTCCCGTATGTCAACTACCAAGAGTTTTTCTTTGGTTTTTTTGGATCTCAGTCATTTGGTTCGAAAAAATTACTCACGATATACTCAATGGGATCAAACTCTTTCCGATTGCGCTAGGGTTAAATATTATCTTACTTTGGGACTTAAGCAGAGTAGTCTGCGAAGCGTGATGGGAGCCTACTGATGGTTTGTCAATAAAGCGGGCGCTGTTTGTGATTATCTTTCTTTCTCTTCTTTATTTAGACACTACCCTCGATTTCCCGTCAGTCGGCGCATCCACATCAGGGCTACCAGGATGGAGACTGCTTTGTCCGGGTCTTTGGGCATCAGAATACACTAGTGACTGCGAATATTCACTGGTATTTCCCTCTTTATTTATTTTAAATAAGGTTCCCTTATTGTATGTTGCGCGTTCGAGTGTCGGGCTCGTTCCGTAACAGCACTTACTATATTAACACATTCTTCGTTATCACTACCCACATTACTAATCTGGATCTAATCAAAATTTTTGCTGGCTGACGCAAAAAGGCTAAATATGGGAAAAAACAAGGTAACCACTGGTGTGATAATTAACTAAAAAGCGTAATGCAAAAAAGGATTTAAAGAAATCCCAAGGCTTTACGGAAGTCATTCAAGTCTAAGCCAAACAAATATGCTTTGATACAGTAGATGCGCCAAGGGAAAGTTAGTCCATAACTAGTGCGATCGAACGCAACTCACTGCCCTTTTTTAAAACACGCGCGTAAATTTCATTTCGAGCTCGTAACATTTGCAATAAAGGCGTACAGAGAATAAGTACGTTTTGCATCTCAGTAGCCTAAATACTTTTGCAGCAAAAGAAATTTTAATTAACAGAGATTCTGTCTTTTCTACCTAGCAAAATTTAAATTTTGTTTTACTTGTTAAATACTCACTAATTTCTATTATATTTCATGGCTCGTAAATGAATTAAGAGTCATGATCTTGGAAACGAGATTCATGGTCACTTTCTTCCAAATAATCCTACTTTCTGTAGTAGTTTGCAGTCCGGTGAGCTGAATTAAGATGGTTTAATTTAACTTAGAAACCTTATCTGTCGCCTAAACCTAACAAGATGGATTCAATGTAATTTAAGCACTTTAAATTAATATGAACACAGGTACTTTCTGCCCTCCGGGATTTCAATAGCACTTCTGTTACTTGAGACACTCATTTGTGTTATCGCCACGGTTGGAAGCTGTCTTATCCAAAATATTTTTTGTATCCTTTTATGGTTTTTGTACAGGTGCTCGACCCAACCCGAGCTCCAAATTTTGGGGAAATTTTGAGGAAATGGCACAGAACCCATAAAATTTCCCCTGACTTTAGGGAAGTTACCCAAAATTTCCCCAAAGTTGGGAGCTGACACATGTGTCAGCGTAATTACGGACGTCTTAACATGTGTTAGTATATTTCTCAACATAAGTGAGTTTTCGCTTAAAATATTGATATTTTCAACTAGTTGCGTGATATTCTAGTTTATTTCCGCATATTTCGACACACATGCTTCGCGATAAACACGAGACATTGCCCAACCTTACAACTTTGGTGGAAAACTTAGGAGTTTTGTTCCATTTCCCCAAAAGTTCTCAAATTGTCCCAAAGACGGATAAAATTTCTCCGAAATTTGGTGATTGGGTGGTTTGTGGGTGATTTTAAATGTCTCTCATACATGCGTACGTCAGATTCAGATTTGTGTATTTAAACAGGAATACCTATGGTCTGTGTTAATCCTCCTCTAGTAAGGTGAGAGTGCATAGTATTTTCTTGAGTGAGTCGAATAAAAGTGCGGACACCATTTATTCAGGTAACAGGTTCCAAGAGTTGAGAGCTCGATGTGAAAATCTGTACGCCATCTATATTTCGTTCGTTCTTGGTTTTTTAACTCTCCTGATGTGTCTTTTGAGTTTTCCTAATCTAGTAAGAAGAAAAAAGGATATCTGAGGTCCAAAACCCTTTCTAAGTACTCTATACACCAAAACCAAATCACCTCTTAACCTGTGGTAGGACAGAGTCAAGAGGCCTAGCTTCTCAAGCCGCTTTATGTATGGTAAACATTGGAATTCTTCATTTACACAAGTATCTGCCCTCTGTATTTTTCCAAAGGATTAGAAGTCACCTTTTAAACAGGGGCTTACAGACTAAACTCAGTTCTCAAGTTTGAATCTCACTGAACTTATGCATGGTGTAGTGAGCATACTGGTATGCAACTTGGTAAATGTCCGTCTTAAAGTTCATAGGTTTTCGGATTCCCTACATGCAACTTCATGGAAGTGAGCCGTGGTCTTGAGGTTGTGGGTCAAGACTACGGGTACTGACGCTTCCTCAATGCTGTAGCTATTTGTCGTTGCATCCCCAACATTTATGTAGACATTGAAGGGCATCAAAAATGTTTTAGGCCATCTAATCAGAACACCTAAATGCGTCTTCAATGCACATATAACTGCGTGTCCTATTATCTCTCTTCAAATTTCTACATCGTCAGCGTAAGGTAGCTTTAGGGACTTAAATATACTCGCCAGTTCATTTGCACCACTGAGTATTTAAATCGGGAAGTGCTAGCCACAATTAATTTAGTCTGACTACAATTAGTTAAAACTAAGTAAAAATATAAACTAATGCTATGAATATTGTTACTTTAAATCTTGAGTTTAATGATAGAAATTTGCCAAATTCTACAAGTTCTGTTGACCAAAAATTTTGTTTAATGTCGGAGTAATGTAAAAGCCACATATTAATGATGCTGAAATTCGTTAAGAACCCTTGAATTTTTCTTTAAATTTGGCGGTCACATATTTATACTATATCACTACAAAAATCTGAGTCATCCCAATAATTTACAATGAATTTCTGCATACGGACCAAATCGCTTTCTCTTAAACGTCCAGGTTGATAGTGTCTGGATAAGGCTGAACATTTCATAAATGAATATAAATTATTCAATAAACTCTTATTACCCTGAAACTTATTATTTTACTAAGCTTATAAAGCATGGAAGTCTTTGTCTACTGTATCAGTATTTTTAGTATTTGATATCTAAAATAAATGACAGTAGGTTGTAGATTAACGTATTGCACTCCATGGATCAATATAAGCTTTTTCTACTTTGTTAAGCTGATACTAATGATAATTTAAAGTGTCAATAATGTTACTTGACATTGATAACAAACTAACCTATTTCCACTGATGATACGGTACGTTTTGAATGGCATTCTAGAATCATGTTAATTTCACTTAACTATGAATGCTTTTCTCAGGCATCTTTATGCATTTGCTTGGATGTTTATTTTGTGCATTTCTGATCATTGATCATTGGAGTGTTGGTCAGCTTTGGTATATATTTGGTTTTACAATTATAATACCATTTATCACGGAAGTCATATGTACTATAATTATTTTTACGAAAAGAAAGTAGTGATTTTGGACGCATTAGAAGATTGGATGATTCATATATTTAAGAAATGAAGATGTCCAAACATCCACATACAAAAATATTACCTAATTTACAGTATATGGATTGAACCGTTTCTGATAAACGAAACTTTTAACCCGACTGTTTATTTTCTTGATCTCAACCGCTTTAAGTTCTAGTGGTGAATCATGGTTAGATTTGATTTTTGTAACTGAATTGTTGTAACGTGTGAATTAGTGACTTTGTACACTAATGTCACATCAGTAGACAAATCAGATTTTCTTGACAATAAAACTAGAACTTTTGAGTGGAATTTTAGTAGACATTTACGAAACTTTTTGTACCATTAATTCAAACAGTTTACAGTAACACATGAATGATGAGTTAAATTTTATAGAATTAAATAGTGTTTCGGTTTTCTATTACTTATGCTAAAATATCTATATACCATTAAATGTTAAGCAACCTGACGACGGTAGACTGTAGGAATACGGACAGTAAACGTATACCGAAAAACGATAAAACAAGCGGTTAGCTTCTAAGCTGTTCACCCATGTGGATGAGCAAAAGCTTTACAAAGTTTTTAATGTGGTGAAAATTGTATTTAAATTAGGTGCAGACTGGCTACAGATTTTGATAGTGTTATGTTTTCTTAGCTATATGGTTGAACTGGTAAGCCTTGATTGTCGTTGTAAACAGCATAATTAGCGCTTACTTGACGTACAATTAGGCTTTTTAGTTATCTCACAAACATTACATTATTTTGTTCTGGTTGCCTTGATCATGCTTGGTTGTCTTTGTCAGAAACAAAAAGGTTCATGGTATTAAAAAGTAATCAAAGCCTACTTAGATATCTTAAAGCAAAAAGCTTTCAAAGAAAAATTTTTGTGACTATCAATGGGATAGACAAATTATGGACAATCGGCAAGGTTGTGAAATAATTAGACTGGTCTCCCACCAAACCTAATTTGACTGTAATCTAGTACATACCAACGTTTTCCCTCTAGTTTGACCGCAAAGTCAATGAGTTTGTTGGTCGGGGTTTATTATTTAGTCTACAGGACTTCTGGAAGCGATGAGTAACAAATTCAGTTAGACCTCAAACTCTAGTTACTATAATTTTTAAGTTTTTGTGAAGTTTATTTAACATTCAGCTCAGCTAGTTCACCATATTGGCTAGGAACGTTCTACAGTAAAAACAGAATTTCAGTTTGGATTTTTTAAAACATTTATATATATAAAACGAAAATGACGCGGATTGCGAAATGCAATGAATTCAGGATATTTAGTTTTTTTTCTCTTGTTACCATAACTAATTGAATAATGAGATTAAGCAGAGAATTAAAAACCCTTTGGTCACCAAGGCTCATGAAATGTAATCTCTAAAGCTGTCTTTAGTCTTTGGTCAATTTTGTTCATGATTCTCCTATCTTTGAGTTACGAATGGAGAGAAATACGTTCCTTCATTGGCTTTAAAATCTTCATTGTATTGCAGCATTCAGTACCATACTTCGTTACAAACGCTTAAGGGTATCGACTTTCTTGAAGGTAGTCATTTATAAAAGCATGCTCTTTCTCTAGCTTTTCTGGTGAGTATAACTTCCCCGCTCTATGGCAGAGCGCTTCCATCAATCCGTGTTTATAACTCATAGGAAAAAATCAATAAAAATTGAGATATTGCCCACTTCAGGTTTTAAGGATTATTGTACAGAGAAATACGTCTATGAAATTGACAGATTGTAAACGACAAATCTTGAGAACGTTAAGATCATAACAGTGCTAGAAACATACTATTATTACCATTAGCAAAACTGTCTTCTAAAAGGAGATCCTATGGCTTGAATGCTTCCAGCAAGAGTAATATGATCGTTAAAACTAAACCATTATCTTGATTTATATGCCGTTATATTTGTTTGAGATTCATTCAAAACGACAAATTGATTGGTAGTTACTGGGGTACTTAGAAGCAGTACCGTGCAAAAACCTAAAATAACTTTCTATATCTCGTGTAGTTTGGTACCTTAATCATGTTCGGTGGTCCGGTTAGAAACCCCGTAACTGATGCAACTAGATCTCTTATTCCATGTTTTATATTCTGTTCTAATAAAATTGTGTCCTCAGTATTGGATTTTTGTGATAAGTTGGATTTCGGACTTGTGGAAGTTGAACTGGTAAAAATTGTTGTAAAAGTCGAATTATTAACTGCTATGAAGGATGATTTTAAGTAGGCCGAATTTAGTGTTAAAATAGTTTAAAACTTCTTTGAGTTAATAGCTATCACTCTGAGTCATATCAGGCACTAATAAGTTTCTGCCATGAATAATAACTATTATCTAAATATCACTTCAGTATGATGTTCTATTTTTAGTCGCAATTTTTATTATGAACTCAGTGAGTTTGGATATGTGGATTTGTGGAGATCGCAGTAATTTAAATGTTATATATATAATGTAAACGCTGAGTAAAATATGGGTACCACATCTAGTGTTGAATAATGGATGCATGAGATACTCTTCATAACTGTTGATTTGTCTAAAATAGGGGTTCTTTATTGAATAATATTCAAAAATTAATTACACACCTCAACTTGTTACATGTCTGTGGCATTTACTGGGTCCGGAAGTCTAATAAATAAAGGGATTCCTGCAATGATAACATAAAGAATAATTACAACATACGATAGTGTAAAAGAAAGCTGTTAGTTGTGTCTAAACTTGGTAATAGTTTATCAAAAAGGAAAACCGAACCAAGAGCAAGCAATATGGAAACCGTTGTGTTTAAACAATGGTTAAACCAGTACATGAAATTGTAAATAACTGCTACAATGATTGCGATAAAGTAGTTATAATGATAAATACAATAAGTGTTATAAGTATGTGTAAATGTTTCAGAACATCACACGACAAACTAGCGTTACAACATATGCGTAGAAATTGCTAAGAATACAACTATTTACTGAATATTAATAAGTAGTATAAAACAATACGCAAAAGAAATGAAGGGAGGTGAATAAGGACAGAGGTTGTAAAACAGACTTAACAATAACTCTAAAACAAACAATCTGCTCTTTACGAATAGGTAAGTTTTAGCTTAAACAACTACTGGAATAATATACGTATCTTTTGGAGGTAAATGTTCATAATTCATGAGGCATCGAATAGTCATAATCCAACTATCAACAGCTGATGGGAAAACGATGTTAAAAAATTCTACTGTTATGTGAAAATGGTTTACAATCTGCTTTTTGTTTGTTAGGTTATATGTGATTGGTAAGTATTCTGTCATAGACTTAAGTAAGGGATGGTAGTAACCACGGGTGAATAATATGAAAGGTGAAAAACAGGACAAAACTAGCATAACCCGAAGCCCAATAAGTTCATCCAGAATCAATTGGGTCTAAAACTTGAACTAACGCTCAAAACAGTCTGACAGATTCACCAAGCCATATACTTAAAAGCAGCTCATTTAAATTTGAGAGAACAGAATATTACTTTTGAGACAATAAAAAAGATTGGTTAAGCGAGAAAGTTCCCTTCGGTGAATTCATGTTCAAAGCTGACGATTATTGCATGCTTATTGTAACTGTGATGAGATTTTCTTTGGGGTGTGAGAAAACAACTTGTTTTTGAACGTGAATGCTCATATGATAATGAACAAACATTTTGTTGCCTGTAGGAATTTTGTTAATTGTCTGTAAACTGTGTGTGGTGTTTGAATGAAATAATGATTCCTTTGTACTTGTTGAATGCTTGAATTCGAAATTCAAATACAGTACATTCGTTAGTTATTGTCTAGTACTTCTTGATTCAATTGCGTTATTTTTGGGATTCTTAGTTTGTACTATAATTCAAATACTCCTAATTATCATACTGTGCATCTGTGTAATCTGATTAGTTAAAATCAATGTAGCATAAACTGGTTTGATTGGATATGAATAGATATTGAGATAAAAAAAAGTGGAATAAAATTTCTTATCCATCACGTAGAAATGGAACTAAGGTCGTCAGTTATCATGACAAGAGAAAAACTATGCATGTAATTAAAGGTAAACTGTGATAAAACTGATAACATTTGGTCGAATATGATACTGAACCTGAAATCTTATAAAATCTTTAATGATCAAGCAGGAAACTAATTTCCATTAGTTACTTTAAAAAATATCGTTTGAGCTTGTAGTGATCGTTATATGTATATAAACATATGAATAAATCATCGTGATAGGATAATGAATACGGTATATGTTATTCACGTTAAACGTTAAAGATTGGTGAATGTGTAACAGTTTAAGCTTTCGTAAATGAATAATAATTTAAGAGAAAGAAACAAATAATATTTAAGTCTACGTGACATTTGCAAATTGTTATAACCTGTGGGTTTGTGTCCCTATCAACGTACAACGTAATGATACTGCCAATTAGAGAACAGTGAATTATCAACCGGACCAATGACGCATAAAACAGGTAAGAGCAGTCTAGAGTCCTTAGCGATCTTGCCTCCTGTCTAGCCCTGCCTGTTGAGTCCACAACACCAATCTCAGCCTCCATGATATGAATCATTTATTTCAAACCATTCATTATTATCATCGAGATATAACACAAATAGTAGTTCATAATAAAATGGATGTATTTTGTTTCAATTTGAGAACGGCATCGACAATAAACAAAATATTGTATTCTTGAGTAATAATAGTTCATAGTTAAATAAATAGTTGTTTCGTAATTTCGAGAATGCCTCAACATAAAAATTGCGTGAGATTACAATTTATGGACAACCTTTGAATGACACTAGACTGACCTTCTGAATGACCACTTAATAACCAGGATCAAATGAAGGTTATAAACCTGTGTAAGGAATTATAATTATACTTTACAGTTGATGATTAAGGTTAAGAATTAAATTCCGGGTTTTCATCACGAACTGATATCAGCTGTAATGCCGAAATTCTATTTATCCAAATGGATGAGTAAATTTAGCGTCAAAATCCAAGACCTGTTATCTTATACGTGATTGGTTCGTCCATAAATTATAGTCTCACCAAAAATTGTTCTCAATTATATATTAACCATTGTATTACCATTAATTAGTATCTAATTATGATAAGAAAATTTCTCTGTGTATATAATAATATGAATGAGTTATTGTGCTTGAGGAAGTGTACAATGAGGTTTATTTTGCTTAATGTTAATGTTAAATGTTTTGTAAATATACAGTAAAACCAAATCATTATCTTAATTATTCACTTTAATTTCATAATAACAACGTAAATGTTTCTCTATATATGAAATATGAAAGACTAAACTTCTCTAATTCATTACTGTCTTCCTTATGTTATGCAGTTTGTCGTAAAGTAAAGAACAGCCAGGACGTTAAGCTACGGGTTTTCGCGCACATGTTACATGTTGTCAAGGCTTTTGGATGTCATTATTTATCAGGTAGTAACAGCATTTTTTTCCATCTCACGTCTATTATCGTAATGTTTGTGCTTGTAACATGGCTTTCACACCAGTTTATAGGTACTTACTTACGCCTGTTACTCCTCGTGAAGGAGCATAGGCTGCTCACCAGCATTCTCCATCCAACCCTGTCTTGGGCAATCCTTTCCAACTCTCTCCTGTTGCTATTCATCCTTTTCATATCTGCTTCTGTTTCCCGACGAAATGGGTTGTTTAGCCTCTCACTTTTCCGCTTCTCTTCAGAGTTACCTGTTGGGGCTTGTTTATCGATGCCGTTTGGTGATATCTTCAATTTATGTGCTATCAATTTCCATCGTGTTTTCCCAGTTTCCTCTTCAGCCGGAAGCTAAATTGTTCTCTCTCACAGAAGGCTGTTGCTGATGGCATCCGGCTAATCGATGTTGAGTATCGTGCGTAGACAACAATTTATAAATACTTGAACCTTCTTGATGGTGGTTGAGGTAGTTTTCCAATTATCGGCTCCGTACAGTAGAACTGTCATGACGTTCGTATTGAAGATTGTTACTTTGATATGGGTTGAGAGTTGTTTTGAGTTGCATATGTTCTTCGATTGTAGGAATGTGGCCTTTGGTTGGCCGATTCTCGCCTTTGCGTTTGCATCTGATCCTCCTTGTTCATCGGTGATGCTTCCCAGGTATGTGAAGGATTCCACATCTTCCAGAGTTTTGCCATCAAGAGTGATTGGATTGCTGTTCTCCGTGTTGTATTTGAGGACCTTGGTTTTCCCCTTGTGTATGTTGAGGCCTACTGATGCAGAGGCTGCTGCTACACGAGTTGTCGCCATCTGCATTTGTTCGTGTGTATGGGATAGGAGGGCTAGGTCATCTGTGATGTTCAAATCGTCTAATTGGTTCTGAGCTGTCCATTGTATTTCGGTCCTGCCCTCAGATGTCGAGGTCTTCATAATCCAGTCAACCACCAGAAGAATGAGTAAGGGTGAGAGTAGACAGCCTTGTCTGACTCCGGACCTTACTTGGAATGCGTCAGTCAGCTGTCCTCCATGAACGACATTGCACTGTAGTCCGTCGTATGAGTTCCGAATGACGTTGACAATCTTCTCAGGAACTCCGTAGTGTCGAAGAAGTTTCCATGACGTTCTCCTATCTACACTGCCAAATGCCTTTTCATAATCAATGAAGTTGATGTACAGTGACGAGTTCCACTCAATTGATTGTTCGACGATGACTCGGAGTGTCGCAATTCGGTCTGTGCACGACCGGTCCTTACGGAATCCAGCTTGTTGATCTCGAAGTTGAGCGTCTACTGCATCTTTCATCCTGTTCAGTAACACTCTGTTAAAGACTTTCTTTTGTACTGACAGTAGTGCGATGCCTCTGTAATTTTCACACTTGCTCAGATCTCCTTTCTTTGGAATCTTGATGAGGTGTCCTTCTTTCCAATCCATTGGCACTTGTTCCTCCTCCCAAATCTTCTTGAATAGAAGATGAAGAATGCTCATAGTTACTTCGATGTCTGACTTCAGTGCTTCAGCTTGTACATTGTCGGGTCCTGCTGCTTTCCCGCTCTTAATTTGTCTGATGGCCATTCTGACTTCTTCCGTCGTTGGTGGATTGACATCTACAGGAAGATCTGTGTGTGCTGCTTCGATGTCCGATGGATTCATTGTAGCCGGCCTATTCAGCAGTTCCTCGAAGTACTCTGCCCATCTGTCCCACTGTTGTTGAATTTCAGTGATTGGCCTGCCTTCTTTGTCTTTGACCGGTCTCTCTGGTTTACTATATTTCCCTACCAGTTTCTTCGTCGCATTTTAAAGCTGTTTCATATTTCCTTCTCTTGCAGCTTTCTCCGACGTCGTTGCGAGTTCTTCCACGTATTTCTGCTTGTCGGTTCTAATGCTCTTCTTCACTTGCTTGTTTGCTTCTATGTACTCAGCTTGTGCTTGGATTTTCTCTGCTCTTGTTCGGCTGTTAATAATTGCTGTCTTCTTGTTCTTCTTTTCTTTGATCCTGTCCAGTGTTTCTATATAGATCCATTACTTGTGATGATGCTTCTTGGGGCCCAGAACCTCTTGACACGTTGAAGTTAATGCTTCTTAGATACCTTTCCAGTTATCCTCTATAGTAGTTCCTTCTTCCTTCAGTAGATCCTGTAAGGCTTAGAACCTGTTGTTGAGAGCTATCTTGAATTCATTAAGTTTGTCAGTATCTCGAAGGAAGGCTGTATTGAACCTTTGAAGCGCTGTTTGTCCAGTTGTCCAGTACGTCTTTAGCTTCAGTTTTAAATTGGCCACAACTAGTTGGTGATCTGGAACTATGTCCGCTCCTCTCCTGGTCCTCACATCTTCCATCGTCCTTCGGAACTCTTTATTGATACAAATACGATCTATCTGGTTCTCTGTGGTGTGGTCCGGTGAGATTCATGTGGTTTTGTGTATACGTTTGTGTGGAAATATTGTGTCGCCTATGTCCAATTTGTTGAATGCACACAGATTTGCAAATCTTTCCCCGTTTTCGTTTCTCTCTCCCAGTCCATGTAGTCCCGCAGAGTATATTACTTCGAGATAGTTTGACTCAGCTGGCATATCTGAATTTTCGTGCAACAAAAATGGAGGAATACCATCGCTACGTTTTAATGTATAAAAACAAACATTTTGGACAGGTACGGCTATCATGTGCCAACCGTCGTTAGTAAATGGTACGACATCTGGCTGTGGTCTTTTTACACATATTTCGGATTTTTCGATATTCACACTCAAGTGATTCGTTTGTTATTGACAAGAAAAAGTCCCAGAATTTTTTCTTACGCCTCAGGAGGCTTTGAGTATCTTTGTCGATTCATAGAATGCAACGAGGTAGCCTAAGTGTTGGCCATGGGATGTACGGTAATGTTATGGACTGTAGTGTAACTTTAAACTTATCCCACTGGTCTCCGAAAAATCCATATGCACTGATCCATCAACATGTTCAGATAGCATAGCTTTCATGCTCATAGGTAACCTTCGTTCTATTGATAGAAGAAACCAGACTAGTAGTAAATAGGTCATTATTTAGATCTCGAAACAGTCCCAGTGAACCGCAGGATTACCTGTTCAAACAAAAAATGCTTCTCAACATTCAATATAAGACAAGAGGAAACATAATGCCTATGCGAAATAAGGAAGTGAAGAGTACCTGGGCTCTATTTTTTACATATATTTAGTTGTTTGAGGTCAACTCGTAACTGACCAACCTAAGCTCTTACACAGTCTCCGAATGCCGGAATATTAGTTCATCAGGTATTGGGACGGAGTAGAGGATATAAATACTGTATATTACGTGTCTGAAGCCTAAAGTGCAGTAAAACATGGTCAATATTTGCCAGTTGGAGAAGGTGCTAATTGTCGATGACAGTGTCGCAGTGGTGTGTAAAGACAAGTTTCAGCAATGACGGTCCATGTTCTAAACCAAAACGTGTCGAATTTACGACACATTTTACAAGCTCATATCAAATAATGATTGGCATCAGGTTGTTATCGAAACACCTATCTGAAGTTGTAAGCTCTATCCAGTTGATATGCGGCGTGCTGAAGTCTGTATTGATGTGACAATATTCGGCCTTACTCCAAGAACAAATATGACTTAAGTTCAAGTCGTCAGTTAAACAACATGGGCTACAGTATATTCCTCCTAAAGTCACTAAACCGTGTCTACATTTAGTTTTGCAACAAGCTACCTCACATGTACCACTATCATGTTACTCGGATGTTCTCGACTGTGCACACCAGTGATCTGTAACATATGGTATTATGCCTCTTTTTTTGTGATTTTTAGCTCTATCACTCGGAATACAGACCTAACTTGCAATGATTAGAGAACAGTCTATTTATACGCTGAGCTACGTTTCTAATAAAACAGTTATATCTGTACTTGATTCATCCAGCAATAAACATAACTTGGACGTTTTATTTTTAAAACTACGAGTGTTCGTGTAGCGCACGTTTGAGGTGTTTTGAGAATCATTCGTTCTACCCACACAGGTCCCGGAAGCATTGCATTCTTTGGATCTTAAAGCTTGTCTCGTCGTTTTATTTTTTAACTCACTAGTAAAATTCTTTCACCTGATTCGATCCTGGTAGGATACGAACATTAAAATTGCTAGTATTGTTTGCATTATTTAGCATGACGTTTCTTTCTTCGTAATTTCCGAGTACCAACTTCAAAATCCTTCTTCGTCGGGTCTTGCCTCCATCCCCCTTACCGAGTATTAATGCTTTAGTGATGTGGACTCCTGAAAACTCTTCTGGCAGTATATTTTTGATGGCAGATTTATCTATATCCAAATTGTGTTCATGATTTTAGCAGAGCCATTTTCTTTCGATTTCTCCGGATCCAAAATCATTAAATTAAGAACAAGGTTGGCTGCTTTGAAAGTCGTGTTCGTGGTTTTCGACAGTGTTGTTGTTTCCCGTATGTCAACTACCAAGAGTTTTTCTTTGTTTTTTTTGGATCTCAGTCATTTGGTTCGAAAAAATTACTCACGATATATTCAATGGGATCAAACTCTTTCCGATTGCGCTAGGGTTAAATATGATCTTACTTTGGGACTTTGGCAGAGTAGTCTGCGATGCGTAATGGGAGCCTACTGATGATTTGTCAATAAAGCGGGCGCTGTTTGTGATTATCTTTCTTTCTCTTCTTTATTTAGACACTACCCTCGATTTCCCGTCAGTCGGCGCATCCACATCAGGGCTACCAGGATGGCGACTGCTTTGTCCGGGTCTTTGGCATCAGAATACACTAGTGACTGCGAATATTCACTGGTATTTCCCTCTTTAATTATTTTAAATAAGGTTCCCTTATTGTATGTTGCGCGGTCGAGTGTCGGGCTCGTTCCGTAACAGCACTTACTATATTTACACATTCTTCGTTATCACTACCTACATTACTAATCTGGATCTCATCAAAATTTTTGCTGGCTGACGCAAAAAGGCTAAATATGGGAAAAAACAAGGTAACCACTGGTGTGATAATCAACTAAAAAGCGTAATGCAAAAAAGGATTTAAAGAAATCCCAAGGCTTCACGGAAGTCAATCAAGTCTAAGCCAAACAAATATGCTTTGATACAATAGATGCGCCAAGGGAAAGTTAGTCCATAACTAGTGCGATCGAACGCAACTCACTGCCCTTTTTTAAAACACGCGCGTAAATTTCATTTCGAGCTCGTAACATTTGCAATAAAGGCGTACAGAGAATAAGTACGTTTTGCATCTCAGTAGCCTAAATACTTTTGCGGCAAAAGAAATTTTAATTAACAGAGATTCTGTCTTTTCTACCTAGCAAAATTTAAATTTTGTTTTACTTGTTAAATACTCACTTATTTCTATTATATTTCATGGCTCGTAAATGAATTAAGAGTCATGATCTTGGAAACGAGATTCACGGTCACTTTCTTCCAAATAATCCTACTTTCTGTAGTAGTTTGCAATCCGGTGAGCTGAATTAAGATGGTTTAATTTAACTTAGAAACCTTATCTGTCGCCTAAACCTAACAAGATGGATTCAATGTAATTTAAGCACTTTAAATTAATATGAACACAGGTACTTTCTGCCCTCCGGGATTTCAATAGCACTTCTGTTACTTGAGACACTCATTTGTGTTATCGCCACGGTTGGAAGCTGTCTTATCCAAAACATTTTTTGTATCCTTTTATGGTTTTTGTACACGTGCTCGACCCAACCCGAGCTCCAAATTTTGGGGAAATTTTGAGGAAATGGCACAAAACCCACAAAATTTCCCCTGACTTTAGGGAAGTTACCCTAAATTTCCCCAAAGTTGGGAGCTGACACATGTGTCAGCGTAATTACGGACGTCTTAACATGTGTTAGTATATTTCTCAACATAAGTGAGTTTTCGCTTAAAATATTGATATTTTCAACTAGTTGCGTGATGTTCTAGTTTAAATCCGCATATTTCGACACACATGCTTCGCGATAAACACGAGACATTGCCCAACCTTACAACTTTGGTGGAAAACTTAGGAGTTTTGTTCCATTTCCCCAAAAGTTCCCAAATTGTCCCAAAGACGGATAAAATTTCTCCGAAATTTGGAGATTGGGTGGTTTGTGGGTGATTTTGAATGTCTCTCATACATGCGTACGTCAGATTCAGATTTGTGTATTTAAACAGGAATACCTATGGTCTGTGTTAATCCTCCTCTAGTAAGGTGAGAGTGCATAGTATTTTCTTGAGTGAGTCGAATAAAAGTGCGGACACCATTTATTCAGGTAACATGTTCCAAGAGTTGAGAGCTCGATGTGAAAATCTGTACGCCATCTATATTTCGTTCGTTCTTGGTTTTTTAACTCTCCTGATGTGTCTTTTGAGTTTTCCTAATCTAGTAAGAAGAAAAAAGGATATCTGAGGTCCATAACCCTTTCTAAGTACTCTATACACCAAAACCAAATCACCTCTTAACCTGTGGTAGGACAGAGTCAAGAGGCCTAGCTTCTCAAGCCGATTTATGTATGGTAAACATTGGAATTCTTCATTTACACAAGTATCTGCCCTCTGTATTTTTCCAAAGGATTAGAAGTCACCTTTTAAACAGGGGCTTACAGACTAAACTCAGTTCTCAAGTTTGAATCTCACTGAACTTATGCATGGTGTAGTGAGCATACTGGTATGCAACTTGGTAAATGTCCGTCTTAAAGTTCATAGGTTTTCGGATTCCCTACATGCAACTTCATGAAAGTGAGCCGTGGTCTTGAGGTTGTGGGTCAAGACTACAGGTACTGACGCTTCCTCAATGCTGTAGCTATTTTTCGTTGCATCCCCAACATTTATGTAGACATTGAAGGGCATAAAAAATGTTTTAGGCCATCTAATCAGAACATCTAAATGCGTCTTCAATGCACATATAACTGCGTGTCCTATTATCTCTCTTCAAATTTCTACATCGTCAGCGTAAGGTAGCTTTAGGGACTCAAATATACTCGCCAGTTCATTTGCACCACTGAGTATTTAAATCGGGGAGTGCTAGCCACAATTAATTTAGTCTGACTACAATTAGTTAAAACAAAGTAAAAATATAAACTAATGCTATGAATATTGTTACTTTAAATCTTGAGTTTAATGATAGAACTTTGCCAAATTCTACAAGTTCTGTTGACCAAAAATTTTGTTTAATGTCGGAGTAATGTAAAAGCCACATATGAATGATGCTGAAATTCGTTAAGAACCCTTGAATTTTTCTTTAAATTTGGCGGTCACATATTTATACTATATCACTACAAAAATCTGAGTCATCCCAATAATTTACAATGAATTTCTGCATACGGACCAAATCGCTTTCTCTTAAACGTCCAGGTTGATAGTGTCTGGATAAGGCTGAACATTTCATAAATGAATATAAATTATTCAGTAAACTCTTATTACCCTGAAACTTATTATTTTACTAATCTTATAAAGCATGGAAGTCTTTGTCTACTGTATCAATATTTTTAGTATTTGATATCTAAAATAAATGACAGAAGGTTGTAGATTAACGTATTGCACTCCATGGATCAATATAAGTTTTTTCTACTTTGTTAACCTAATACTAATGATAATTTAAAGTGTCAATGATGTTACTTGACATTGATAACAAACTAACCTATTTCCACTGATGATACGGTACGTTTTGAATGGCATTCTAGAATCATGTTAATTTCACTTAACTATGAATGCTTTTCTCAGGCATCTTTATGCATTTGCTTGGATGTTTATTTTGTGCATTTCTGATCATTGATCATTGGAGTGTTGGTCAGCTTTGGTATATATTTGGTTTTACAATTATAATACCATTTATCACGGAAGTCATATGTACTATAATTATTTTTACGAAAAGAAAGTAGTGATTTTGGACGCATTAGAAGATTGGATGATTCATATATTTAAGAAATGAAGATGTCCATACATCCACATACAAAAATATTACCTAATTTACAGTATATGGATTGAACCGTTTCTGATAAACAAAACTTTTAACCCAACTGTTTATTTTCTTGATCTCAACCGTTTTAAGTTCTAGTGGTGAATCATGGTTAGATTTGATTTTTGTAACTGAATTGTTGTAACGTGTGAATTAGTGACTTTGTACACTAATGTCATATAAGTAGACAAATCAGATTTTTTTAACAGTAAAACTAGAACTTTTGAGTGGAATTTTGGTAGACATTTACGAAACTTTTTGTACCATTAATTCAAACAGTTTACAGTAACACATGAATGATGAGTTAAATTTTATAGAATTAAATAGTGTTTCGGTTTTCTATTACTTATGCTAAAATATCTATATACCATTAAATGTTAAGCAACCTGACGACGGTAGACTGTAGGAATACGGACAGTAAACGTATACCGAAAAACGATAAAACAAGCGGTTAGCTTCTAAGCTGTTCACCCATGTGGATGAGCAAAAGCTTTACAAAGTTTTTAATGTGGTGAAAATTGTATTTAATTTAGGTGCAGACTGGCTACAGATTTTGATAGTGTTATGTTTTCTTAGCTATATGGTTGAACTGGTAAGCCTTGATTGTCGTTGTAAACAGCATAATTAGCGCTTACTTGACGTACAATTAGGCTTTTTAGTTATCTCACAAACATTACATTATTTCGTTCTGGTTGCCTTGATCATGCTTGGTTGTCTTCGTCAGAAACAAAAAGGTTCATGGTATTAAAAAGTAATCAAAGCCTACTTAGATATCTTAAAGCAAAAAGCTTTCAAAGAAAAATTTTTGTGACTATCAATGGGATAGACAAATTATGGACAATCGGCAAGGTTGTGAAATAATTAGACTGGTCTCCCACCAAACCTAATTTGACTGCAATCTAGTACATACCAACGTTTTCCCTCTAGTTTGACCGCAAAGTCAATGAGTTTGTTGGTCGGGGTTTATTATTTAGTCTACAGGACTTCTGGAAGCGATGAGTAGCAAATTCAGTTAGGCCTCAAACTCTAGTTACTATAATTTTTAAGTTTTTGTGAAGTTTATTTAACATTCAGCTCAGCTAGTTCACCATATTGGCTAGGAACGTTCTACAGTAAAAACAGAATTTCAGTTTGGATTTTTTAAAACATTTATATCTATAAAACGAAAATGACGCGGATTGCGAAATGCAATGAATTCAGGATATTTAGTTTTTTTTTCTCTTGTTATCATAACTAATTGAACAATGAGATTAAGCAGAGAATTAAAAACCCTTTGGTCACCAAGGCTCATGAAATGTAATCTCTAAAGCTGTCTTTAGTCTTTGGTCAATTTTGTTCATGATTCTCCTATCTTTGAGTCACGAATGGAGAGAAATACGTTCCTTCATTGGCTTTAAAATCTTCATTGTATTGCAGCATTCAGTACCATACTTCGTTACAAACGCTTAAGGGTATCGACTTTCTTGAAGGTAGTCATTTATAAAAGCATGCTCTTTCTCTAGCTTTTCTGGTGAGTATAACTTCCCCGCTCTATGGCAGAGCGCTTCCATCAATCCGTGTTTATAACTCATAGGAAAAAATCAATAAAAATTGAGATATTGCCCACTTCAGGTTTTAAGGATTATTGTACAGAGAAATACGTCTATGAAATTGACAGATTGTAAACGACAAATCTTGAGAACGTTAAGATCATAACAGTGCTAGAAACATACTATTATTACCATTAGCAAAACTGTCTTCTAAAAGGAGATCCTATGGCTTGAATGCTTCCAGCAAGAGTAATATGATCGTTAAAACTAAACCATTATCTTGATTTATATGCCGTTATATTTGTTTGAGATTCATTCAAAACAACAAATTGATTGGTAGTTACTGGGGCACTTAGAAGCAGTACCGTGCAAAAACCTAAAATAACTTTCTATATCTCGTGTAGTTTGGTACCTTAATCATGTTCGGTGGTCCGGTTAGAAACCCCGTAACTGATGCAACTAGATCTCTTATTCCATGTTTTATATTCTGTTCTAATAAAATTGTGTCCTCAGTATTGGATTTTTGTGATAAGTTGGATTTCGGACTTGTGGAAGTTGAACTGGTAAAAATTGTTGTAAAAGTCGAATTATTAACTGCTATGAAGGATGATTTTAAGTAGGCCAAATTTAGTGTTAAAATAGTTTAAAACTTCTTTGAGTTAATAGCTATCACTCTGAGTCATATCAGGCACTAATAAGTTTCTGCCATGAGTAATAACTATTATCTAAATATCACTTCAGTATGATGTTCTGTTTTTAGTCGCAATTTTTATTATGAACTCAGTGAGTTTGGATATGTGGATTTGTGGAGATCGCAGTAATTTAAATGTTATATATATAATGTAAACGCTGAGTAAAATATGGGTACCACATCTAGTGGTGAATAATGGATGCATGAGATACTCTTCATAACTGTTGAGTCGATTGCGCAAAATCGAAGTTTGCAAAACGACGATTTGTCTAAAATAGGGGTTCTTTATTGAATAATATTCAAAAATTAATTACACACCTCAACTTGTTACATGTCTGTGGCATTTACTGGGTCCGGAAGTCTAATAAATAAAGGGATTCCTGCAATGATAACATAAAGAATAATTACAACATACGATAGTGTAAAAGAAAGCTGTTAGTTGTGTCTAAACTTGGTAATAGTTTATCAACAAAGAAAAACCGAACCAAGAGCAAGCAATATGGAAACCGTTGTGTTTAAACAATGGTTAAACCAATACATGAAATTGTAAATAACTGCTGCAATGATTGCGATAAAGTAGTTATAATGATAAATACAATAAGTGTTATAAGTATGTGTAAATGTTTCAGAACATCACACGACAAACTAGCGTTACAACATATGCGTAGAAATTGCTAAGAATACAACTATTTACTGAATATTAATAAGTAGTATAAAACAATACGCAAAAGAAATGAAGGGAGGTGAATAAAGACAGAGGTTGTAAAACAGACTTAACAATAACTCTAAAACAAACAATCTGCTCTTTACGAATAGGTAAGTTTTAGCTTAAACAACTATTGGAATAATATACGTATCTTTTGGAGGTAAATGTTCATAATTCATGAGGCATCGAATAGTCATAATCCAACTATCAACAGCTGATGGGAAAGCGATGTTAAAAAATTCTACTGTTATGTGAAAATGATTTACAATCTGCTTTTTGTTTGTTAGGTTATATGTGATTGGTAAGTATTCTGTCATAGACTTAAGTAAGGGGTGGTAGTAACCACGAGTGAATAATATGAAAGGTGAAAAACAGGACAAAACTAGCATAACCCGAAGCCCAATAAGTTCATCCAGAATCAATTGGGTCTAAAACTTGAACTAACGCTCAAAACAGTCTGACAGATTCATCAAGCCATATACTTAAAAGCAGCTCATTTAAATTTGAGAGAACAGAATATTACTTTTGAGACAATAAAAAAGATTGGTTAAGCGAAAAAGTTCCCTTCGGTGAATTCATGTTCAAAGCTGACGATTATTGCATGCTTATTGTAACTGATGAGATTTTCTTTGGGGTGTGAGAAAATAACTTGTTTTTGAACGTGAATGCTCATATGATAATGAACAAACATTTTGTTGCCTGTAGGAATTTTGTTAATTGTCTGTAAACTGTGTGTGGTGTTTGAATGAACTAATGATTCCTTTGTACTTGTTGAATGCTTGATTTCGAAATTCAAATACAGTACATTCGTTAGTTATTGTCTAGTACTTCTTGATTCAATTGCGTTATTTTTGGGATTCTTAGTTTGTACTATAATTCAAATACTCCTAATTATCATACTGTGCATATGTGTAATCTGATTAGTTAAAATCAATGTAGCATAAACTGGTTTGATTGGATATGAATAGATATTGAGGTAAAAAAAAAGTGGAATAAAATTTCTTATCCATCACGTAGAAATGGAACTAAGGTCGTCAGTTATCATGACAAGAGAAAAACTATGCATGTAATTAAAGGTAAACTGTGATAAAACTGATAACATTTGGTCGAATATGATACTGAACCTGAAATCTTATAAAATCTTTAATGATCAAGCAGGAAACTAATTTCCATTAGTTACTTTAAAAAATATCGTTTGAGCTTGTAGTGATCGTTATATGTATATAAACATATGAATAAATCATCGTGATAGGATAATGAATACGGTATATGTTATTCACGTTAAACGTTAAAGATTGGTGAATGTGTAACAGTTTAAGCTTTCGTAAATGAATAATAATTTAAGAGAAAGAAACAAATAATATTTAAGTCTACAAGACATTTGCAAATTGTTATAACTTGTGGGTTTGTGTCCCTATCAACGTACAACGTAATGATACTGCCAATTAGAGGACAGTGAATTATCATTCGGACCAATGACGCATAAAACAGGTAAGAGCAGTCTAGAGTCTTTAGCGATCTTGCCTCCTGTCTAGCCCTGCCTGTTGAGTCCAGCATACCAATCTCAGCCTCCATGATATGAATCATTTATTTCAAACCATTCATTATTCTCATCGAGATATAACACAAATAGTAATTCATAATACAATGGATGTATTTTGTTTAAATTTGAGAACGGCATCGACAATAAACAAAATATTGTATTCTTGAGTAATAATAGTCCATAGTTAAATAAATAGTTGTTTCGTAATTTCAAGAATGCCTCAATATAAAAATTGCGTGTGATTATAATTTATGGACGACCTTTGAATGACTCTAGACTGACCACTTAATAGCCAGGATCAAATGAAGGTTATAAACCTGTGTAAGGAATTATAATTATACTTTACAGTTGATGATTAAGGTTAAGAATTAAATTCCGGGTTTTCATCACGAACTGATATCAGCTGTAATGCCGAAATTCTATTTATCCAAATGGATGAGTGAATTTAGCGTCAAAATCCAAGACCTGTTATCTTATACGTGATTGGTTCGTCCATAAATTATAGTCTCATCAAAAATTGTTCTCAATTATATATTAACCATTGTATTACCATTCATTAGTATCGAATTATGATAAGAAAATTTCTCTGTGTATATAATTATATGAATGAGTTATTGTGCTTGAGGAAGTGTACAATGAGGTTTATTTTGCTTAATGTTAATGTTAAATGTTTTGTAAATATACAGTTAAACCAAATCATTATCTTAATTATTCACTTTAATTTCATAATAACAACGTAAATGTTTCTCTATATATGAAATATGAAAGACTAAACTTCTCTAATTCATTACTGTCTTCTTTATGTTATGCAGTTTGTCGTAAAGTAAAGCACAGCCAGGACGTTAAGCCACGGGTTTTCGCGCACATGTTACATGTTGTCAAGGATTTTGGATGTCATTATTTATCAGGTAGTAACAGCATTTTTTTTCCATCTCACGTCTATTATCGTAATGTTTGTGCTTGTAACATGGCTTTCACGCCAGTTTATAGGTACTTACTTACGCCTGTTACTCCTCGTCAAGGAGCATAGGCCGCTCACCAGCATTCTCCATCCAACCCTGTCCTTTCCAATTCTCTCCTGTTGCTATTCATCCTTTTCATACCTGCTTCTGTTTCCCGACGAAATGGGTTGTTTAGCCTCTCACTTTTCCGCTTCTCTTCAGAGTTACCTGTTGGGGCTTGTTTATCGATGCCGTTTGTTGATATCCTTAATATATGTGCTATCGATTTCCATCGTGTTTTCCCAGTTTCCTCTTCAGCCGGAAGCTAAATTGTTCTCCCTCACAGAAGGCTGTTGCTGATGTTATCCGGCTAATCGATGTTGAGTATCGTGCGTAGACAACAATTTATAAATACTTGAACCTTCTTGATGGTGGTTGAGGTAGTTTTCCAATTATCGGCTCCGTACAGCAGAAATGTCATGACGTTCGTATTGAAGATTGTTACTTTGATATGGGTTGAGAGTTGTTTTGAGTTGCATATGTTCTTCGATTGTAGGAATGTGGCCTTTGGTTTGCCGATTCTCGCCTTTGCGTTTGCATCTGATCCTCCTTGTTCATCGGTGATGCTTGCCAGGTATGTGAAGGATTCCACATCTTCCAGAGTTTCGCCATCAAGAGTGATTGGATTTTTGCTCTCCGTGTTGTATTTGAGGACCTTGGTTTTCCCCTTGTGTATGTTGAGGCCTACTGATGCAGAGGCTGCTGCTACACGAGTTGTCGCCATCTGCATTTGTTCGTGTGTATGGGATAGGAGGGCTAGGTGATCTGCACTGTCTAAATCGTCTAATTGGTTCTGAGCTGTCCATTGTATTTCGGTCCTGCCCTCAGATGTCGACGTCTTCATAATCCAGTCAACCACCAGAAGAATGAGTAAGGGTGAGAGTAGACAGCCTTGTCTACTGCATCTTTCATCCTGTTCAGTAACACTCTGTTAAAGACTTTCTTTGGTACTGACAGTAGTGCGATGCCTCTGTAATTTTCACACTTGCTCAGATCTCCTTTCCTTGGAATCTTGATGAGGTGTCCTTCTTTCCAGTCCATCGGCACTTGTTCCTCCTTCCAAATCTTCTTGAATAGAAAATGAAGCATGCTCATAGTTACTTCGATGTCTGACTTCAGTGCTTCAGCTTGTACATTGTCGGGTCCTGCTGCTTTCCCGCTCTTAATTTGTCTGATGGCCATTCTGACTTCTCCGTCGTTGGTGGATTGACATCTACAGGAAGATCTGTGTGTGCTGCTTCGATGTCCGATGGATTCATTGTAGCCGGCCTATTCAGCAGTTCCTCGAAGTACTCTGCCCATCTGTCCCACTGTTGTTGAATTTCGGTGATTGGCCTGCCTTCTTTGTCTTCGACCGGTCTCTCTGGTTTACTATATTTCCCTACCAGTTTCTTCGTCGTATTTTAAAGCTGTTTCATATTTCCTTCTCTTGCAGCTTTCTCCGCCGTCGTTGCGAGTTCTTCCACGTATTTCTGCTTGTCACTTCTAATGCTCTTCTTCACTTGCTTGTTTGCTTCTATTTACTCAGCTTGTGCTTGGACTTTCTCTGCTCGTGTTCGGCTGTTAATAATTGCTGTCTTCTTGTTCTTCTTTTCTTTGATCCTGTCCAGTGTTTCTATAGAGATCCATTACTTGTGATGATGCTTCTTGGGGCCCAGAACCCCTTGACACGTTGAAGTTAATGCTTCTTAGATATCTTTCCAGTTATCCTCTATAGTAGTTCCTTCTTCCTTCAGTAGATCCTGTAAGGCTTAGAACCCGTTGTTGAGAGCTATCTTGAATTCATTAAGTTTGTCAGTATCTCGAAGGAAGGCTGTATTGAACCTTTGAAGTGCTGTTTGTCCAGTTGTCCAGTGCTTCTTTAGCTTCAGTTTTAAATTGGCCACAACTAGTTGGTGATCTGGAACTATGTCCGCTCCTCTCCTGGTTCTCACATCTTCCATCGTCCTTCGGAACTCTTTATTGATGCAAATACGATCTATCTGGTTCTCTGTGGTGTGGTCTGGTGAGATTCATGTGGTTTTGTGTATACGTTTGTGTGGAAATATTGTGTCGCCTATGTCCAATTTGTTGAATGCACACAGATTTGCAAATCTTTCCTCGTTTTCGTTTCTCTCTCCCAGTCCATGTAGTCCCATGATATCTTCATATCCGGTGTAGTCTATTCCGACTTTAGCGTTTAGATCTCCCATCAGAATGGTGAGGTCTTTTCTTGGGCACTTCTCTATGATTGATTGCAGCCTCTCATAGAATTGGTTTTTAATGTCTTCATTGCTATCATTGGTGGGTGCATAACATTGGATAATATTCATTGTGATCCCCTCCTTTGTTTTGAATGATGCTTTGATGATTCTGGATCCGTGAGGTTCCCATCCTACAAGTGCATTTCGTGCTAATTTTGACAGCATCAGAGCAACTCTATGAGTTAGTGGAGCATTTTACTCTTCGTGACCGGAGTATAGCAGCAGGGATATGGAAAACCCTGTAAGAGTAATGAATGTGGAGTTAGAATCAAGAGACTGAGGGAAGACTCTTTTTAAGGCCACGCAAAATTTGATTTCAATTTTTATTCTTTAATTCGTTACAAATTACATCAATAAATTGCTTTCATTCGCATTCCATATATGTTTTGTGTATTTTTGATAACAGTTCATTTGTCATTGAGTTTAACGTTAATTATCCATGAACTAGTTTTACAGTCAATTCGTATTTTTGCGATAACCAAATTGAGATCGTTCTTAGGTATTCAAAAAAAAATCGTAAGGCGAAATTCTGTGACTACGAGAAACCGATTAGGTTATATTATAGTGAGCAGAACACAGATGGGAACAAATTACAGCACTTGTTAATAAAATCTAACAACCATATAGTGAATCATTAATTTGCAAAATATTATTACAGTCTTTCCGTTCACGTAATACGTAATATTATTTGGACATGATTATAGGTACATATGCATCATATCCGTTTCACTGAAGGTGGAAAATAAAAATAGCGGTCATCCAATAGTACGCATTTTTTTTACATCAGATTCATGAACATTCGTAACTTGCACTAAGTCATGTGTCCTTCACACATGAAAACATAAGAATAGGTTCAGCTGTATAATTACAAAATCTTTATTATCTGTGCTAAGACTAATTCGTATTAGTATTCATCGATAAGCAATATCTCAGTATATGCCATTATGTTAACTGTGAATTAAATGAAATAATCATTATACTCTTTATCAGTGCCCGTGAACTCCTTTCCTACGTAATACAATTCAGTCGTTGCTGATAAAAATGTTGTTTGACCATAAAGTGTTTACTAAAACTTAATAAGAATAATCCATTTTGTATTTCAATAGTTTAATTCATGAGTCGATTTGGCTAAACAACTATAGAAAACCTAAAAGCACTGGACGACCGTTTTGTCCCAGTATGGGACTCTTCGGCAGTGTGCATCCACAATCCCGCTCTCAGGATTCGAACCTATGACCTTCGGTTCTATACTAGAATGAAATAACCGTCCAGTGCTTCCAGGTTTTTCATGGTAGTCTAACTGTAATCGACTCATGAACTCAACCATTAAATTACTACAATCTTCAAAAAACACCTGATAATAATCATTTTGTATTGTTGATTTGAATCTTAAGGACTGCAATTGATCAGTCTCTTACTGAAATATGTATGGATTACCTTAGATTAAGTTTCAGTTATCACTAATGTTGCATTATTTTACTATAAATTGAAATTTATATACTGTGATCAGTTCCGTATTAAAACAAAAGTATTACTATGGCTAAGGTCAACTGATTTAGCACTAATAAATTCTCATCAAGCCTTATTAAATATGCTACATAATCACTTAAAAGTAATAATCAAAATGTGATTATATATAATACTTTTTCATGGTTCATCAAAAGCTGATAACATCTAATAAACAATGATCTTTTCAATCAATTTCTCTACAGGTTCTACAATTATAAATCCAAATTGATAATCCATAGAATTGGTCAGATTTAAGGTAAAGTATATCATCTAAAATCAAAACATGTGAATCAAGAATTGTTGTTTGTTACATAAAATCGAATCAAATCGACAATGTTAGGGCTGAGTAATATAAAGTGATAAGTTGAGTCCGTTTATAAGTGAAATGAAATTGTGAGATAAACGATCAGAATCGATATGGTCAACATGGGGTGTGTGAGAGAGAGAGAACAATGCAATAAAAAACAGAAATTACATAATATGTTGAACAATATGAATTAGGTCAGATATAGTAGATAGGGGTGAATGCTGAATAAATTTCTCAAAAAGTTTAGCAAGTGTAATCATAATGACAATGGTTAGATGTGTAAATAAGTTTAGAATATAAAAATGAACATTAATCAAATTATGTCACCATATCATAAAATTGATTATTAACTAGTTGGCCCCAAAGTTGGCCAGGGTAAAAGGAGCAGCTGAACATATCTCTTTTGGATGCAAAGCTTTGGCTTTTTTTTATCCGAATCGCAATCGCTTCAGCCATCTGCAGGATTCTCAGTCTGACAGAATTAGTTAGACTAATGTTAACACGATATATTGCTTTATGTTGGCTGTATGTCCCGTCTGAAATAAATGGGCTAAAATGGAGCTGTTAACAATTTTAACTACACCTTTGCTTAACCACATTGAGAGGCGCTCACAAGCACGAATATACAAATTCTTAGAACATCTGCCAATATAACTTGCTGCACAGGAGCAGTTGAGTTGATAGATACAGAATGAAGTGGCTAGTCTAGGAAATTTATCTTTCGACCTCAGAGTGATCATTGGACGTGTGCAAAACATTAATTATAGTTTACCTGCATTAAAAGTTCTTTGAATTGATCTGCATAACTTCAGTCTTAGCATTTCACTAGGTGCATCGCCTCTGAATCGTAGGCGTATATACAGAGGTTTTTTGTTCACGGTTAGGCATTCCTTATGCTTTCTTTTATTGGCTATGTTTTTATTTATAAATTTCTCAGGATATTCATTTTCTTCCAGGGTCGTGTACAATGCCTCTGTTTCATCTTCGACCCCATCTAGAGAGCATATGGTCTAGTTTTATATAACAAACAATCCTTGATTTACATGTTACAATTTTAAATGATGTACTCTGCCTTAAACTTGGCCAATTTTATGGATTATTGATTTTGATATATGATTGTAGAACTTGTAGAAAATATTCTTCGTTTATATAATTGTTTTTTAATGATAATGGGAATTTTTCAGCGAACAATATTTATGCGATGCGGGAACACCGATAGTCGGTAATACTTAGCAGTTGGATTCCTGGCATTTCTTTATCCATAGAAATGGAGGCTTTGATATGAGGCTCAGGCGCTGCATACAATATCAACATTATGTTGCTCATAGAAACGAGAACCACGAACCGCATAATCGCAATATATCATCCTTTCATAATTTCTGATAGAAATTGGAACGCTCGAAACAAAACATCTAGTACTTTGTAAGTCACTTACGTTCGTAGTTTGGAGAAAAAGTGATCACTCGCGGAATATTTATGTTTTATATCACTTTTCAGAGAAAAAAAATCAATAATTGCCACCTTAAAACTAATCATATCATTGTAGACTTGACAGTTTCAAATAAATTGAGCATTGGGTAGTAAGTTAATAATAAATACATTTTCGATTAAATCCCAATGAGTAGAAAAATTATTATCCTGACGATAACATATACTACAGATTTATGGTCACAGTGTTGAAAAATCATTTAGGCGTTATAATGAGAACCTTTTTTCATTGTGTTAAAAGTTCATGTTTCATTACATTCATAACTTTCTGTACTGGTTAAAGTGGGATGCTAAGGGAAAAATAAAATTTAGATTAGTAGCAAGAGTCATTTTAATCAATTGCAATACATTTTAAATCAAGCCAAAAACAAACATTAATGCAAAATAATATGAATTCATTAAATTTTATGGTTTCTCATTACCTGCTTACAACCAAATGTATATTAGAATATTACATTGAGATAAGATATAATATAGAACAATTGACATAAGTGAATGTAAAGGATTGGAATAACAAAGGTTATCAGTGATAACTGTATATATAAATTCACTTGATATTGTTTACTTGAAACTTTCCATTGATATAAGATGGTGGTTGGAGCTAGTCAACAGGAAACCCTGGACCCGGGCTTCGTGCTACTTGGCACTCGTCAACAAGGTGTACTTGTAATCTTGAGGGAACTGGTGCTCCCTGACGGAATATAACACAAACTAAAAATTCACAAAATAAAACTAATAACCAAAAAAAAAAATGGATTACCATGGTAGTAATAAGTTTATTACAGTCTCTTTTTGAATACATAGATCCGGTTTGAGTATTCTTTTATCGTGATCGCTTCAGCAAAACGTATTTCTGTCTGTTAATAATTTTAAAAGCATAATGAATATCAATGGTATACCCGGTGTGAAGTAAATGCCGAGCTATTGCACTGTTGAGAGCCCTAGTCCCTCACAGCTTCGATTTCTTTGGAACATGCTCAGAAACGCGAACATGTACTCTTCTCTCGGCTCTTCTTGTATTTTGAAAAGATGACAGAGAGTCAAAGGTTTAGCCGTGATTCCAGCAGCTAATGCATATCTCAGTGATCTGACAGTAGCATCTTATTGTTCAAAAAATGTGACAGAAACCTTAGTTCTAATTAACACAATATCACTGTCTATGTAATTAGTTGTTTAATAACGTTGGTTTTTTGATAGAATTTTATGGACCATAAGAACTTTAAATTTTAAAAAGGATTATTAACGCTATATGCAAAGGTGGATAGTGCCTAGCAGTGGAACCCAGGACGAGCATTTCGTCCTATTTGAGACTCGTTAGCTGGATGTACCTGCATCTCAGAGTTCATATTCAATCTGGAACTCGAAATCAGTACCGTTCGCCTCAAATTACTTACTTACTAACTTACGCCTGTTACTCCCAATGGAGCATAGGCCGCCGACCAGGATTCTCCAACCCACTCTGTCCTGGGCCTTCTTTTATAGTTCCATCCAATTCTTGCTCATTTTTCTCATGTCTAGCTCCATTTCCCGGCGTAATGTGTTCTTTGGTCCTCCTCTCCTCCTTCGACCTGGAGGATTCCATGTGAGGGCTTGTCTCGTGACGCAGTTCGGTGCTTTCCTCAATATGTGTCTTATCCACTTCCAGCGCTTCCTTCTGATTTCTTCCTCCACTGGTATCTGATTTGTTCTATACTACAGTAAGTTGTTGCAGATAGTGTCTTGCCAATGGATTCGAAGTATTTTGCGTAGACAACTGTTAATAAACACCTGTATCTTCTGGATGATGGCTTTCGTGGTTTTCCAGGTTTCCGCCCCATACAGTAGAACTGTCTTGACATTTGTATTGAAAATTCCGACTTTGGTGTTGGTTGACAATTGTTTTGAGTCCCAGATGTTCTTCACTTGTAAATATGCTGCTCTTGCTTTGCCGATCCGTGCCTTCACATCTGTTCCAGATCCACCGTGTTCATCGATGATGCTGCCCAAATATGTAAAGGTATTTTCGTCTTCCAAATCTTCTCCGTCAATTGTGATCGGATTGTTGCATGTTGTATTGTATCGGAGAATCTTGCTTTTCCCTTTGTGTATATTGAGACCTATTGCTGCTGAGGCTGCTGCTACACTGGTTGTCTTCTCCTGCATTTGTTGTTGTGTTTGCGATAGAAGAGCCAGATCATCTGCGAAGTCTAGATCATCTAACTGCATCCTAGCTGTCCACTGTATTCCATGTTTCCCCTCAAATGTTGACGTTTTCATGATCCCGTCGATCACCAGGAGAAGAAGAAAGGCTGATAGTAAGCAACCTTGCCTGACACCGGTCTTTACTTCGAACGAGTCTGTCAGCTGTCCTCCATGCACGATTTTGCAGTTTAATCCATCATCGGGATTCCGTATGATATTGACTATCTTCTCAGACAGGCTGTAGTGTCGAAGAAGCTTCCATAGTGTTGTCCTTTCCACGCTATCAAATGCTTTCTTATAGTCAATGAAGTTGATGTAGAGTGATGAATTCCATTCAATTGATTGTTCCACAATGATCTGTAGTGCTGCGGTTTGGTCTGCACACGATCGATCCTTACGGAATCAAGCCTGTTGGTCTCGAAGTTAGGCGTCTACAGAGTCCTTCATTCTGTTTAACAATACCCTGTTGAAGACTTTTCCTGGTATTGAAAGAATAGTGATTCCCCTGTAGTTGTCACAGTTGCTGAGATCGCCTTTCTTTGGTATTTTGACCAGAAGTCCTTCTTTCCAGTCTTTTGGTACGTGTTCCTCATCCCAAATCTTTCTGAAGAGAAGGTGGAGTATCATTGCAGTTACCGTTACGTCTGCTTTCAATGCCTCTGCTGGAATGTTGTCTGGTCCTGCCGCTTTGCCACTTATGATTTGTCTGATAGCCATGCTGATCTCTTCAATTGCTGGGCCAACATCGATTTGGAGGTCCGTGAGTGCTGCTTCGATGTTGAGTGGGTTCAGTGGGGCTGGTCGATTCGACAGTTCTTTGAAGTGTTCTACCCACCTGTTTAGTTGTTCTTCAATGTTGGTGATTACCTTGCCTTCCTTACTTTTCACTGGTCGTTCTGGTTTACGGTGATTTCTAGAGAGTTTCCCAGTGATGTCATGCAGTTGTCTCATGTTTCCTTCTCTTGCAGCCTTTTCCACCGTCATTGCTAAATCTTCCATATATTTACGTTTGTCGGTTCTTATTCTCCTTTTCACTTGCTTGTTTACTTCTGTGTATTTAGCTCGTGCCTTGGCTTTTTCTGCTCTTGTTCGTCTGGTACTGATTGCTGTCTTCTTGGTCCACCTTTCTTGAATCTTATCCAGTGTAACGACCGTGATCCAATCCTTGTGGTGGTGCTTCTTGTGGCCCAGAACCTCATGAAACATTGAAGTGATTGCCTCTCTAACCCCTTTCCAGTTGCTCTCCATAGTAGTTAGTCAGTATCCCAGAGAAGAACCGTATTAAACTTTTGGGATATTGTCCGCCCCGTTGTCCAGTGCTTCTTCAGTTTCAATTTCATCTTGGCGACCAGCAAGTGATGATCTGATGCTATATCAGCTCCTCTTTTGGTTCTCACGTCCTCCATCGTCCTCCTGAACTTTTTGTTAATGCAGATATGGTCGATTTGGTTTTGCGTAGTGTGATCCGGTGAAGTCCATGTGATTTTGTGGATGCGTTTATGTGGGAATATAGTGCCGCCTATGACCAGTTTATTGAAGGCATATAGGTTTGCAAATCTCTCATCATTTTCGTTCCTTTCTCCCAGTCCATGTCGTCCCATGATCTCTTCATATCCGGTGTTGTCCATTCCAACTTTGGCATTTAAATCTGCCATCAGAATGGTCAGGTCCTTTGTTGAGCACTTCTCGACGATTGACTGCAGCCTGTCGTAGAATTGATCTTTAGCATCTTCATTGTATTCGTTGGTAGGCGCGTAGCATTGGATGACGTTCATTTTAATGCCCTCTTTCTTTGTTTTGAAGGAGGTTTTGATGATCCTTGGTCCATGAGATTCCCATCCTATAAGTGCATTTTGTGCTTGTTTGGACAGCATCAATGCAACTCCTAGTGTATGTGGGGCATTTTCTTCTTCATGTCCGGAGTATAACAGAAGCTCCCCTGAAGCTAGTCGTTGTTGTCCAACTTGCATCCAATGTGTTTCACTGATCCCAAGCACTTCTAGGTTGTATCTCCTCATTTCTGCAGCAATTTGGAAAACTCTCCCAGTCTCCCACATTGTACGAGCATTCCATGTACCTAAATAAATGGGGTTAGCGACCCCATCCCGTAGAAAACTAACTCGCTAAAAAAACGCTAACCAGAAAAATTGTTCGCCTCAAATGCCATCACATTATCTACTTACCTACTGAGTCCTGATAGGCACTTGCTTGTGAATTAAGGCTATATCGAGACAATATGCACAGTATGTACATATGCCAATAAAAGACTGATCAACTGCAGTTCTAAACATCAATGGGAAGATTCAAACAAACAATACCAAGTGATTATTAACACTGTTTCTAGTTTATAACTATAAATACATTGATATATCTGAAGTGATTATTCAATTAATTTGGTTCGTATATCATGTAACTACATAGTGATAATGAAATTGTAGGCTATAGATTTTTTTTACGGAATATATGTTTATTAACTGTTTTCACAATGACCTTGGAAAATGTTTGTTTGTTTATATACTGTACAATTAATTGTTTAGTTTTCATTTTGATATTTATTATCTGTAAAACAAATGAACGAAAATTCAAATGACTTGATACAAAACAAGATTTATTATGTATAAAAAAATAGCTTGGTGAACTATAACTAAATACACTGAGTTTTATGTGTTTTGCTTATACTAATCATTAGTCAAATGGAAATAAACTGAGGATTAAAAAACATTTAGTGATCGATGGGATAACGTATAAATAAACACACTTTACGGGCTTATGAGATCAAAAAGATACGATCAACAAATTCAACTAAGCTATTGAGATATTAACTAGGTCCTTACAATAATCACTACCACAGTGTGAGACAAGGTTGATCGATCCACAATGTAAAGACATTTGAGCATCATGAAGGTGATCGGACTAACATGTATGTTGTGTCCTATGGTCCATCAAAATACCACGTGACAAATTGCCAATCAGAAAGCCGACTTATATGACCTTGTTCCTATGCTAAATCAGTATTGCGTTAACCAACACGAGCAGCCTAGAGTCAACTTTGAGTCCTTATATATATATGCGTTCTGATCCACTTGATAATTATCCATTAAGAATATATGTGAAAATAATAATAACAATTCCTAGAGCTTAACATTTACTTATTCTGCGAATATAGCAATATATCCATGACATTAGATCATAATGTAACCATGGCTGATACAACAACTAATCAGATTCATTTGCATTGGTCGCTGGAATTTTTCCATCGATTTTTAGGACTACAACTAACCAGTCTTCTTCGGCATATGTTCATCCTGTGAGGATTCCTCGATATTGTCATTAAGTAACAAGCTTATAATGATTGTACTCCTGGATATTGGCACAACCTCGTGGCTATCTGGAGTCAAAAACTAGGTGGCTAATGCAATAGTGTTTAAAGCTGACGGTAACGGTTTCGCGTCCCAAATTGAACATAATCTATGTGATGCACGTACATCCACCTGACGAGACGCTCGTTCCGGACCTCTTTATTAGCCATCATTCAATTTTACCTATTTATAAGTCAAAATGTCCTGTAGTCCTACAATCACTTATACTTTAAATGACAACTAAATAATTGTCTTCTGTATTAAATATTATGTGTATAAGTATGTCAATTTGCTAGGAAGCAGTAAATTTGAAGGTCCGTTGTCCTATCTTTTGTTTATGGATAGCCTGAATTCAATAAATCGGTTAATGTGAATAAGTACCGTTCAAAGAAACTCTAAAGCACACTAATTCTTGGGAAAATTGATTATGTTTCTAAACAAATAAACACTTTTTCGTTGTGTTGATGTTCATCCTTGTACAAATGTTGTTTTCTGTTTTGTGGTCTGTTTGCTTCGTATATAAACCCAATACGTTTGAAATAGATGATTCATATCGCAGAGGCTGAGGATAGTGTTGTGGACTCAACAGGCAGGGCTAGAGAGGAAGAAGGACCGATAAGGACTCTAGACTGCTGGTACGGGTTTTTTTGTCATTTGTCTGGTTAAGTCGCTGTTCTCTAATTGGCGGTATCATTACGTTATGTATTAATAGGGCACAAGTTATAGCATATGGAAACCAGGTCCATTGACTAGTCATAAACCAATTTTTTGGATCAACAGTTAATATGTTTCTCGCGATGTACATTTTGTATAAGAGTAACTAATTGTCTTGTCGACTAATGCCCTATCAAATCACATACCAGCGAGTTTATAAAACTTTATATGGTAAAGTTAGCTCACATTAATACCCAAGTCCGGTCAATTGACTAGTTAAAACTACTAATTAGTAATAGACCACATACACTAAATAACCGACAGGCATAGAAGGATTTTGATATCTTATCTTGCTGAATTGTTTATACTGAGAAATATTGAAAAACCTTGACCATCGATTTTGCATACTTTAAGACCACTGGTTGAAGGTTTCATCACAACTCTTATAATTATTGCTTCATAACGATAAAACATGACAACGTTGGACAAATTAGATAGGCAAGTCAAACATTTAATCTCGACGTACATATTGCGTAGTTTCAGGTCTCCTGTTTACTGGCACTCATCATCCAAGACATATGTGTTAATTTTCTTCGAAGTGTATATTACTATAGTGAACTATTTTAGCGCTTACATCGTTAAAATTATTAACAAACTTTGGTTAGTACCAGCGATCAAATAACACAACATAGGTAAGTTATCGTAGACCGATTACTGTGACCATAGGACTTCATCTCCTAACGTTGCTCTGCTGCATTGTGGATTAGACCTCTAGGTCAAAGGCTCATGGAGTGGCTCTATAAGAAAACTACCTGCTTTGGAAGCCCGGGCAGTATCCCATCCTCACACAAATTGAATGATCTGTGTGGCGCATATATTTGGTGCCCCCTTGTATCAATATTTGTGTTCAAATAAAACCCTCAATAATCTTTTCGTGGAATGTTCTCGGTTTCAAATTGCGTGGTCTAACATTGATAGGAGTACGATATTAAGTAATTTACTGATCGCTCTTGAGTGACGGACGAATTGGCAAATTTACATCATAAATTATGCATAGTAGTTTGGTAGTAAGACATGTCAAATCGAGTCAAGACTTAGAAAAATACTAAGACTGACCAATAATTAAGGACTGTGGCTGTTGGATGAAAGCTATTGAGAAGTTATGTTTACGGAAAGTCTAACGGTCAGTTGTGCAACAAATTCAGTCATCAGAAGTGCGGTTGAAATGCATTCAGCATCAACTATCAATGGGTCACGAAGCAGGAATTTGTTGGTGAAATCTGGACTTAACACATTAGATTTGGGACACTAAAATAACTTACTTGTGACGTTCAAGTAGTCGTGGAGACCTTATTTAACTTATCCTCCGCCGCTTAATTTCATTTACTATCTGGTTTCCTGCTGCGGTTGGTATTTCTCCCTTTACAAATTTATAACGTACTTTGACGATGTGACGACTTGGACAGGTGAAAATTTGTCAATTATAGCGTTATTTACAATTAACGTATCGCTTTGAGAACACGAGGAAGATTGTCTGGAATTGGTACTATTTCAGATTGTTTGAAAAATGTCAGCCCATATGAACGACTACCTATATTTGTTCAAATCGTGAACATATGGGACTTCTGGACTGTCTAGCTGCCGAAAATTTCCAGCAGTATATGAGTGACCTATTTATTTTAGCCCAAACGGTAATAAAGAAAAGGTCCCAATGGGAGTTTTTACGTTCAGATGCGATAACCTGAGCATCTTATAAGCTGGTCAAGTGACAATCGTTAACTACTTGGAAATAGCAATTTGAAAAATGACATGCTAAGAAGATTTAGATTCGTGTATAATAAACTAGTCCAATAATTTTGTTGAGATTTACTAAATAAATGGATGCCACTTACTATGGAAAAATAAAAATCAGCAGAAGCATGCTGAATCCCCACTAGACGATAGATCTTTGTAACATGTCAACAAATCATTTTGAATAATCGATCTTTCCTCTTCATATTCTACTGTTATTCGGTTAGAAATGACGTGTTTCTCAACCATAACATCATTTGAATTGATGAGTACTAATACACGTATCGAGATTTAGTAAATACTTTCATATTTGCACATTAAACCGTGCTTTTTTACTCATCATTTAAAGGTTAATGATACTAACTGGTTGATTAAACGTCAGTCAGTGGAGCAAGGTTAAAACATACGATTTACAGACTGAAAGTCGGTTATTTAAACCGAAGAACCTCAATTCTATGGTAGTTGATTGATAGACTAATCAACAATAATGGGAGATTCTACATTGCAATACAGAAATGATGATATTACATGTTAATAAATGATCTTGCGTAGTGACTGATTATAACCACTTGGGGCCCTTCTAGGGTTAATGCCAGTTTCTAGTCCGGGTAAAGGAAGGTTGGGCATGGGGTTACCAGTCCCATCCCACAAGAAAACGAACAGTCAGGAACGAAAATCGACAGCTACGTAGGTTTTTTTGCCATTCAACTACCTTTGATTCACTTGCTCAATGTGATGTAGTAATTATAAATATATTCTATCCTAATGAAGTTACGGCCAGATAATTTATATGGACATTAAATGTCCTTAAATGGATTTCATAGTAAGACCTAACTTCAGTTAGTGAACAGAGCAGAAGCGGTTCATTTGGTAACAATATATTTCACTGGGTATTATGTCAAAATGCTGTTACGTTTAATAAAACAACTTAAAACAGAATAAAACACAGTTAAGGTAACTACGGAATTGCGGCTATAATTACGGAGCAATCAGGAAATTATTGCTGATTTGTGCCCAGACTTATTAAGATGACTTTTTGGTTTCAATTATGAGCGGGCCAACGTTGTCTCCAGTTTCCTCGTTATGTTTGTTATGTGCGCCGTCACAATAAGGAAACTAGAAAAAAGTTAAATGTCATCAAATGTCATACTTTGGATGACTTCCAGCATCGGCAATACACCTTTTTATCTGTTATGGACTCAATATCTACAACGTCAACGCATTTAGTAATATGTTTCCGAATTTCATTATTGATAAGAATCTTCCGTTTTCCAAGGTGAAGCATTACAGTAGTAAACACAGCATAGCCGATAGCTCCACTGAATGAGCCAAAAACAGTGAGGGCTAGCACATCCTTTACTATAAACGTGATTAATATATTTTAGTAAGTTACATGATAAACGAAAAATGTCTCGAAAAGACTTTGGAATCGGCACAGAACGGAGCATATCTGGAGCAATATCACATACAATAGTATGCAAGATATTCATTTTGATCAAATATACTGACTAAGTGTTAGTGAGACACAAAGTAAAGCAATACGTACCAACACCCAAACCCGAAAATGAGTGTTTGAAGATGGCGCTGATAAGTGTTACAACAACTAATGCACCCATTGGTTAGTCCGCTATGAGTCCTGTTTGTTTCCCTTGCCTGCAGAGCATTAAAAATGACTCTTATTTTTAGTGATTATGCTATCCAAATAATCCTAAATTCACTCCTGTATATACTTCATTGTTCTTTATAAGGCATTCAATGTCATTACGAAGACCTAGTGTAAATTAAATTCATTAGGAAAGATAGATCAATTTCATATGCTTTATGAGACTTTAACATTTTACTTCAAATCAAAAACTCAGAAATCTAGACTTTTCCACCAATTATATTAGAGTTAGAGTCAGTTTGATGTATTTTATTACGAAACGTATCACGTTTAGACATAGTGAAAAACACTAAATAATGAACGTCATCTTTATCCGATTATATGCTTTCCAGTTCCCGATAAGAGACGTCTAGGCTGGAACGATGGAGATTTTTAGCTTAGCAAAATTGTTTTGATTTTGTTTTAGCTGGTTTGACATCGTCTTTGAAATTAACTGGACGTAGTGAGAAAACCATCAAGTTGGAAAAGTGAACAACTCCTTTACCTACTCATACAAGAACACAGATTAGCATGGAAGAGATTCGATTTATCACCACTGATGTTGCTCACCTCGTTGCAACGCTTTCCTTATAATAATGGATATCGAAAACTCAAAGTTACTTAATAGTTGTATTTCAGTCTGTCAGAAAAATTATTACTTGGAAATTGAATCTTTTGATCAATACAGATGTCTTCGTCCCAATTCTTGCTAGTATTGTTTTTTGGGAAACTTCCCAGCCGACACGCTTTAACGGCAACCGTAGCCGACGAACACAGCCGTCTGTTATATGTCACTGATGTGATAACGAAAGTTCGCTACCTCGTCGACTCTAATGCAGAAGTTAGCGTTCTTCGAGCAGATTTCAATGACCGACTTTAGGAACCGGTTAGTAAACAGAAACACTGATTTTTCTGTTTGTGCAACTTCTTAGGGTTGCATATTATCCCTAGTCATAGTAAGACACATGATCGATCCATACTGCCAACAAATACTCGTTAAGTACATCAAGATATACCATACGCAACCGAGATTGCCGTGCGTAACCAGCAATGTTACACATCACATCACGACTACGGGACCACCTGTATTCTCGAAAGTGCGCCGACTAGCTCCTGAAAAGCTATCCTAAAATCGCTATCATCACACCTTTCGGCGTCTACGAAATTTTGCGCATGCCTTTCGGCTTAAGAAATGATGCCCAAACCTTCCAGAGGTTCATAGATGATGTTTTTCGAGGTTTCAACTTTGTACATGCGTATGTTGATGACTGCTTGATTGCATGTCCGGTCAGAGAATCTCATCCACAGCACCTGGGCCTTCGAACAACTGCAAAAGCACGGCATTATTGTAAACATTCAGAAATGCCAAATCGGAACTGACTCCATAAATTTCCTCGTACCACTATTTATGACCAGGGCATCCGACCTCTAAGAAGAAAAGCGGCGGTCATTCTGGATTACCCAGAGCCGACCATAATGAAGCAATTAAGCGCAATAAACGGACTAGTAAACTTATATGGATGGTTCATACCGAAATGCGCGTCCCTTATGCAACATCTAACCGACCAACTTTGAGAAAATGCGAAATCCATCAATTTCGACGATATCGCAGGAAAAGCTTTCTTTTCGATTAAGGAGACTATCGCAAAAACAACCATGAGTGCACACCAGGGCACCAAAGCACGCATTAGTATCGCAGTAGACGCATCCGGCTCGGAAATCAGAGGAGTTTTAGAACAATGGGTTTATCACACTTGGCAACCTTTGGCATTTTCCTCGAGACGGTTGCTAGACACTGAATCGAGGTGTGGCACTTTGGGTAGGGAACTCCTAGCCATGTATTGCGCTGTGCAGAACTTTCAACACTCTATTAAAGACCAAGAATTCACTCTTTTCACTGATCGTAAACCTCTTACTTTCGCTTTAAGCTCGTCTTCAGACAAGTACCCACCTCGTGAGTCTCGACAACTGGACTACGTTTCTCAGTTTACTTTAGACATACAACACGTTTTTGGAGCAAAAACGTGGTTGTGTTGTCTCATATAACTTCCTTGAACATTTTCTAAGCAGTCGACCTTCTAAAACTTGCCCAGCTCAAAAACGAAGACACTGATTTTCAGCATGAGTTATCTTCGACAACCCTCAAACTGCGTGTCAATCAGATGTGGAAAGGTAAGGAAACCCTATTGTGCAACACATCTAAGGGTAGGCATCGTTGAATTGTGCCGAAACATTATCTACGCAACGCCTTCAGTACGTTGCGCAAAACTCCTCATGCAGATGTTCGTGTAAACATCAGGCTCGTAGAAGAACGGTTTTTATAGCCTGGTATGAATAAGGACGTGTGGGAGTGAGCACGCTCCAGTGTAAGCTGGATTTGGTAGGACATTTGCCAGATTCGAATGGATACTTTTATCTTTTACTTGGTATTCACAATTCAGTGAAAGCTGAGATTGGATACACTGCAGCTCAACTCGTATATGGAACGACCCTTCGACTTGCAGGAGAATTCGTGGATCCTTCGTCCTCTTCAATGAACATGGATCTAACCTCCTATACGAACAAGCTTGCAAACGCAGTGCGTTCAGTTAAACCTGTTTCCACTCTATCACAATCAACTGATGTTTTCGTTCAACCTGATTTACGATATAGTTCACACGTTTTCGTTCGTCGAGACTCACATTAACGACCTCTCGAATCGGAATACGAAGGACACTTGAAAGTTCTTCAACGCGAACCCAAGTACTATATAATCGATAAGAACGGAACCAACGATAGCATCAGCATCGATCGCCTCAAAGCAGCGTATTTAGAAGGAAATCCTATCCACGTCGATTTTCCTTCGGTACAATCGAACGACACGACTCCTACACTTATAATACCTCGACAGACAGCCAACACACACGATGACACTTCGGTAGTATCAGAAAATATACCTGAAACAACGTGTTCTGGAAGAAGAGTAAGATTTCCAGAACATTTGAACGATTTCACATAAGAGACTAGTTAGCATTTCGTTACATCTCGATTTTTCTTTGTATTATGTATAATATAAAAACCAATTTTAATATGCTTATATTTATATATTTATTCAAAAAAACAAAACAATTTTTCGCTAATAAGTGTATATTAAAAATGTTTTGAAAAAATCCTGTAAAAATCGTTCTTACGATATCGCATGTGCATGAGATTATTTTCCTTTTTTTCTCCCGCTTTTTTACGCGCGTTTGAGTGTAATTTGACATGAACTTTTTTCTTCTCCAGAACGGCTGGAAAAGATGAAAAAGAACGACGAAGTTTACGACGAACCAAGATTTTGATTGTGTCTTTATTACTATATTGTGCTACATGGTAAGGAAAGACGACCAGATGCTAATAAACACAGCATGCACTTACATTTTTTTCCTTTCCAGGACTGCTGGAAAAGACGATAAAAAGAACGACGAAGTTTACGAGGAACCGAAATTTTCATTGTACTTTTCCTTTTTCTTACTGTATTGTACTTCATGGTCCATTATAGTAAGGAAAGACGACCAGACGCTGCTAAACCTAGCAAGCTATCACAAGAGTGCTTACCAACGACAAACTCGTTGGGTATAAACTTCTGGCTGGCCACGTCATGGGGTCATTACTACCCCACTGGGGGGGAGTGATCTGTAGCGGCAAAAAATCCCCAAAATAAATGGCTCTGTAAGTTTTCGACATTGGATGCTGACCACATTGTTTTTAATGGACTTATCTAGCTGAAGGCGCTCGGTCATGCATCCGCACCAGATCACGTATTGGAACGCCGTGCTCAACATCTACTGCAATCGCTAGCCAGTTTAAACTGGTCGGTTCTTGATATATTGATAGCCTATCAAATATATCTTCGAATCTCCTCTCTTCTGACTTCTGATTTCACTGGGCGGGCACGATTCATTTATTGGTTTTACTGGCTCAAATGTTGCCAAAATACCAATGCCTGTGGTATTATTAACCTGTGGCATCTCGAAGCTTTTAATATAAAATAGCAAATGAATTATGTGCAATACTGTCAAATATTCATTCATGGGCTGAAAAAATCCAATGTTGCCCATGTTCAACTGTTACAATTGACTAACTCCATTTAGAACAGTCTTTAAATTAGCGCACAATAATTTGGCTCCTGACATCCCGTTTTTCTTCGCTTTAACCATGGAGAATTCATCAAAACACTCCGAAAGGGTTCACAATCCCAGCACTACTAACTTATCAAATAACTACGGACTTACTTGTAAAGTGATCGACTGATGGAACTCCTTACCTCAACTTGTGGTTGAGACTCAACCTATGTCGATTCTTTTAAAAGATTGTTAGATGAAGTGAAGCATTTCTACATAAGAAGCAACTTTACTGAGCTTTATATAAACAAAATAAACAGAACTCATGTAGGACTAATTTTTTAGTCGTATGACTCTTGGTCATATTTAGACTCAGAAAATTTGCACTTAACGTTTAACATCGGTGAAAGGACAGCAGAGGTTAACGCGGAACACTTGATCGATGTGGTATCTCTCATTTATACAAGTGTGATCACTCTATGCAACCTCTTATTCTCCATAATAAATAAATTTTTTCCCAGCCCGAATACATTCCCTAGAAATCTGAGTAGCAACCATAGACAGTCACGATAGAACTAGTCAGTACAGATAATCATGCAATTTTCACCTAAGTTCTGATAGATTAGCCCGTCACATCATGACAAATCTACAACTGTGAAATAGCTCTATTATTCTAGCAGTATTGCTAAGTTTACTAGCAATGACCTAGTCCATAATTCCACAAGGCCTTCCTTTCAAATGATAGAAGATTTGATAGTATATAAAGCTTCACTTATTTTTTGTAGTCGAAAGATGTAGAAGATTAATATTTACTTGGTGACATACTGCATAATGATCATTATTTTTACCTGTGTAATAAAGAGCATCTGATGAATGATGCGTGTTGTCAACACCTTGGCAAAAACGGATTGCAAATTGTGGCACTAATTATTACAGACGAATGGTAAATCAGTCTTATCTCGATATACATAAACCGAAATGAAAAAAAACATGATGGTAACTGGGTGCAAAATGCTGAGATATAAGTCCTTGATGTCAAATTTCCAGATGGTTGTGTTTCGAGTCAAGCTTTTGATGAGTTGGGAACATCACAAAAGCCTATGGAATTTTATGCTTAATATACACATTGAATAGTTCATGTACCAGTGCAGTGGAGCAAATCGGAATGCAACACAGGTTTTCAGATGCACCTAAAATTCATTTAATATGAAGCAGAAACATGAAAAGTAAATGAGACATTTTAACTAGGGCAACAAAAGCTGTTATAAATTGTCCCAGTTTGTCACAACAGATAATAGTGGTAATCGATGGTCAGTAATGCTTATATAGTAAAGGTAAGAAAGATGAGAGGATTCGCTCCGGGTATTGGCAGGAAAATAATAACTCTATACAGGGACTTGCAAATGTCTTAAATAATCTGCAGCTACGTATACGTACAATTGGACTTGTTATTTTGAGTGAATAGCATGGTCTTCTTTGATCTCTGAGATCTAATATCACAATGCAAACCGTTAGCCTTCGCGAAACGAGCATTAATTTCGTGATACTGAGTGTTTTTTCTGAAGAATATAACATAAGCTAGATCCGGTTGCCTTCATGTAATCTCTTCTCTTTTCTACTATGTATGTTCTACACAAAGTAGGATAAACCATTAGTCTTCCATAATACTAAATACAGTTTTTGACGGAGTTTTGTTCTCTGAGCTGCATGGATTGATTGTGGAGCTTTCTGCGGCAGACCAAAAATACACAAACCAAACATTCCACTAAGTTCGACTGTAGCACTCCCCGGAACGCCGACATACAACTTGTCAAAAGAAATTTCACAAATACTGAAACATTTAGTAGATTCATCCAAACACTCCATCAAATCCCCCACACAATACCTGGACCAAATTAAGGACATTCAAATCAACAACGACGAGCTGATGATATCCTTCGATGTAACAGCGTTATTCACCTCAATTAAACTAAGGTTAGCAAGAGAAATTATACCCCTGCTCCTCACTAACGACACAAATCTCACAGAGTACACGAAGCTTCAAGTTCAATGTCTACTAGAACTCGTCGATTTATGCCTAACATCATATTTTCAATTCAACAACAAAATCTACGAACAAACGAAAGGGACACCAATGGGATCACCAATATCAGGACTGATCGCAGAAGCAGTGATGCAAAGACTGGGAGCCGCGATATTACCAGTGATCAAGCCAAAAATTTTGATTCGCTATATAGAAGACACATTCGTCATCGCCAAAAAGAATGTGCTGGAAAATACTTACAAGCTAATCAACAACGCCTTCGATGACATCAAGTTCATAATGGAACAGGAGTCAAACAAGAAACTATCATTTTTGTATATATTAATCCCTAGAACCGACACAGAAAAACTAGAAACTCAAGTATATTGGAAACCGACCCATACAGACCAAATTCTCAACTACAATAGCAAAAATCCAAGAGCACATAAAATCAACTGCCTACACACTTTGTTCAAGAGGGCGAGGACACACTGCAGCACACTGGCAGCACGAAAAAATGAAGAGAAATACCTGAAGGACGTATTCCGAAAAACGGCTGCCCAATCAACTTCATCAAAAAATAGCAACCTCACGCAGCATCGGAACCCAAGTCAAGTACATAAATCAACAAAATGATCGCCCTACCATACATAAAAGGCATATCAGAAACCACAACGAGACTGCTAAAAACCTTCGGGATAAGTTGGGCACACAAACCAACAGAATCACCGCGATCAATCTTATGCAAACCAAAGGATGAAATAACAAAGAAAGATAAGTTAAACACCATCTACAAAGTAAATTGTGCCAACTGCGAAAAACACTACATCGGGCAAAACAGACGCCCCGTCGACCTTCGCTTACATGAACACTAAATAGCAGTCATACGCCATGATATTTCCTCACTTGTATGAATACACGTGGACAATTGCGTACACTCATTCGATTGAAAAAATGTGGAAATCTTGGACAGAGAAAATTCCAAAGACACCAGAGCATTTTTAGAAGCCTGGAACTCAAGTCAATTAATAAGCACATTAAAATCGATCCAATTTATCAACCAATCAGGAAAATTGCGCTCAAATATATTAACAAAAATCAGACCAATGGGAGGCACAACCATAACAAAGAAGTAAACATTGACAAATTTAAGGTCAATAAGAACCAATCAACATCATGGTGTACAGAACAAGCTGTGAAACGTATATGGAAAAATCCGAACACTCAACTTCTATCTGAAGTTTGTGCTGATGATGTTGTTTAGAAGGATGATGAAAGTTCCACGACAAAACCATCTGGCTCAGAGAACAAAACTCCATCAAAATCATCCACCTGAGCTGCAAATCTTCTCCACCATCTCACTAGTTGCAGTTGCTTGTGTTTACCGTTAACACGTTTGTTGTATTATTACACAACGCTAAGATGTTATTAATGAAGTCAATAAACTATTTACGTTTCTTATTCAACGAATATTGATATGTGCATATGTTGATGTTTCTGTAGATTCTGTTTGTTTTTTTTTGAATGCACATCCAACTTCCATAATGTTTACCCACGAATTATTCTACAACCTCACTGTTTATTCCTCGAATTTTTAGTTCTTTCGCATATTATTGGACATACGTGTGATGCATACGGGACTATCTTCTGTCCTTGATGTGTGATTTCAATTTGATGGATTGTGCTCAACATATGGCAGCTGTTTCCGAGTTCATCGTGCCAGTTACTGGTACCAAGAATTCATCTAGTGTTCAAACTAAATCAATCCGAATTCGCCCCAATAGCATGGTTTCAGAAAGGGACATTCTTGTATGACCAACCTGCTGACTGGTGAACAGATGGACAACCATCCTTGATCGCAAGGGGAAGGTTGACGTGATTGACTTTGACTTTCCAGAAGTTTTTGATATGGCAACCATATACGTCTTATCAATAAGCTCAAACGATTGGGTATCAAATCACCTTCAATTGATTGGCTCACTCCATATCTAAAAAATTGGCATTTAAAGATCAGGGTTATCTTCACTCTCTCTCAGGCAATAGAATGTCCAAGTGGGGTTCCCAAGGGTTCAGTACTGGGATCTCTTATTTTCTTGATTTATATAAACGATCTTCCACAACAGATATCGTCTGACTTATTATTTTTTCCTGGTGATGTGAAAATATGCTGATAAGTACGTAACCAAGAGGATGAATTGGCACTTCAGGAGGAACTGACTCGACTTCATAGTTGGGAAAATGGCAAGAGGATTTACCTTTAACGCTTCAAAGTGTAAAGTAGTTCATCTGAGACATGTTGAAGACTACATTTACAACGTAGGAAACTCCTCTCTAGAAGTACCCAGAGTTGAAGAAGATTTAGGAGTGCTGGTACCCTCGATTTGAAGTCAACAGTTTTATTCGTCCCCACTGAGAGTACGAAAACGTAGTATTTCCTCCCTCTCTCCAAAAGGATAAGGACAATCTGGGACGTATCCAACGGCGAGTCACGAAATCAGTTCGGGGACTTGAATTCAAGTCATATGAAGAGCGCGTCCAATCGCTAAACGTTTACCCATTAGAGTACAGGGGTCTTAGAGGTGACCTTCTAATGTCTCGCAGTATCTTTAACACATTTGAACATCCCCTTAAACACGTACTTAAGTTTAGCTCCAATAAAAACCTAAGGGTTAACACCTAGAAACTGTAGACACAACACTTCTACTTCTTTAGAGTTGTCAAGTGCTGGAATTCGCTGCCAGCTGGGTTAATCCGAGCGACTTACCAGAAGTCCTTTAGGAGGAAACTTGACATATTCTTAAGGACTAAGGATAGTATCTTACTATGATTTACCAATTCCTTTTTCGTCATTTATCGTTAATATACCTGGGTTCCTGTCTGGAGTTTTTGGTGATTCATTGCTACTAGACACGGAAGACTGTTAAGCAAAAGCTTCTTCTATTCCGTGCATAACCATTTTTAATAATTTAGCCAGATTACGATTGGCCATCCACCACTATTATTATCTGCCTTAAGTAACTTAAAAATTCACGGCTTTCTATTTGTATGTATTATGAGCTAACGAATTCTGTGTGAACAGTACGTTTGCGCGTCAGTATTGTAGCATTCTGGAGCTAACTAATCACCTTCCTCATCACAATATCCAAAGAGCATTTTGCTATTTCTAACTTACCAAAAACCAGGTTCTTACAGTAATTGTAGTAGATTTAGGAAAATATCCTTACTCAGTTCGAGCAGCCAGGAAATCACGTGCGCCCTCGTGTCTCGAGAAGCATCTGAGATAACCTTTTCACGGTCAAATATCTTCCTCAACTCTTGATAATACTTCCATCCCCACCACCAACAATTCGCACATATCCTTGTCATCACGCGTCATAAGTTTATGCAATCTGAGTCTATGAAATGTTATTCCTGGTCTTCCGAAATGACGTTCTAAACTGCATATTGAAGATTTTAACGTCTGAATTTTGCGTCAGATAGGACAATAAGCTACCCTAGTTAGGATTTTACAATCTAATATCATGAATGTATGCTGAGTCTCCGACATGGCTATACATAGTATAAATACGGTCATTAATTTGAATTCATAGTCAATATGAAGAAATGCGACATAATTTTATGTAATTGTTGGCCAAGCAACCACTTCTAGTAGACTGTCTGTGGTAGGTATAGGGTTAGGATAAAGGCATATCAGGCTCTGTTAGAATGGTTTCCGATAGACAATTGCTTGTTCACGTATCAACAAAACAGAACAGTAATAGCTCGAAAAGATACGGACACACACCATTATATCCACGTTGTCTCTGCATACGCTCACACTGATTGCACCACTGGCCGCAAGATGACGTATTAGTGTCATTGAATTACGATCAAAATATGCTGTACTTGCCAACACGTCTCGATTCCTAAGCTATTCTTGAAAACCCCCAAGCTAGAACTATACAGCGATCTGAACACGAGGGAGAAGGCGCAAAGTATGCGAAAAGTACTTTACTCCAAGGTATTTATAGATGTTAACATTTGTTAAATCAACATCATATTTTGGCCAATCCGCTAAAAGACATATTATGCTACTGACCAATAATAGCACGCCACGTTGGCATTCTATAAAGCTCCATTGTGCTCTGATTGGCTAAGACTCTTTGGCTCCTTCAGGGCCTCCAGAGACTCTGTTGCAGTTCTCGGAAAGCCGACTTAACAACGACAAGAAAAAATTTTGTGAACGCAATGCCTTTAGCAAATGGTGCAGTTAATGAAGCCGCGATCTGTAATCCACCTGAATGATCTGGATCTAAGTAGTGTATGTTATTGTCTGTCATTAATTCTGTAATCAATGGAATCTCAGAACCGCTCCGACGTTTATGAACATTATGTACAAATGTTTTATGACGATGATAAGGAGAAAATTGCATTGCTCTAATATTCAATGTACACAAGATCACTTCTTTATCCAACATATATGGGTCGTCAACCTTCACTGTACCTCTCGAACCTAATATAACACAAACTGATGAATATTGTATACGTGCAGCTCGTAGATCAGCTCTAGATAATGCACTACCGGCAAGTGTATAAACTTTTGGGAAATTCGCTATATTTGACCATTCTCTTTGTAGAAATTTTATATCGCCTAGAAACAGTATAGTTCTTAATTGATTAGGATGGAAATTGCTTGCCCTTAATGGCATAACAAATGAATGCAGACCTAGTAGTGGAGCATCTGGTTCAGCTAGAATACAAACTAGAATGTGATTGTATAGATCATGTGATTGTTTATGAGATGAGTTTGCGGTAATTAGATTATCTTCAAATCCTTGTCGATCACAATAGTAATACATACCTAGTATAAGAAAGAGGGAAAGAAATTAACACAGAGGAGAGTGTTAGGAAATATTCATGTCAGTCATTAGTTATTGAACCAGATATTATCATCAGTACTGAATACTCTGACAATTCAAAAGCAACAGCTGATCATGTGTAGAAGTGTAATTCTAAAAAGTACATTATTTTCCATTCTCTGATTAATAGATGTGTACGTTTCAAAATATGGATGTTCATGTTGGGTATTTAACTTTTAGTTTACTCTCCACAGCCTTATCAGTTACTTACTGGGCGAACGAGTTACTGGATTTCTCTCTTCCATTCACTAGGATTACTGTTTGATACAAAAGTGGTACACTTTGCACTTGATGAATTTCAATACATAGCTGTTCATTCTCTGGTGATGTGTGGAACACCTATGCAAATACTTCAACATTTCCCTTTTAATTCTCTAATCCTTTTCTAATTACCGTTATCGGTGAAATTGAGAACACGGATTTCTGACTGTGATTGGGATTTGTTAGCTGAGTTCCATCTTGGTTGGAGTGCTAAGAGGCTCATCGAAGCAAACGACTGACTGTTTCAATTCCTTCCAAACACTTGTCATCATGGTTTGATATTATTTTACTGCGGTTACTATAGTGCTAAATCATTGATATAAAAGCTATGAATATTTCGCACGTGAAATTATGAAACCTATTCAATCGTGAGAAAATGATTCAATTTAATAGGACTGAAACGATCTGAAGAAAATGCATGAGGCAACAGAATTGATGTCGTATGATAGTGACTACCGTAGTTTATTTTTTTATAATTCCAGGAGAATGTACATTGACTTCACATATTGTTTAGGTAATGATTAATTATATGCAGATTTTAATTACTGGTCAAGCTGGGATGTAATTGAAAAGTTATAACCGATCATGTTACACAACAAAACATTGTTTTGCTTGACAGAAATAATAAAGTTATGAGTTTCATTTCAAATAATGCATTCGAATTCAAGAGAATCTGGTGAAGTTTTCGTGAACTGCCGACAATGAAAGGATTTATCATTATTCTTGATTTCATTAAACAACTTTTGAAAATCTAGTTTAAAGGGGGGGGAGAACAACGTTCACACACAACCATTACTTTTATTTTCTTTTAAAAAATTTACCAACATTTTGGTATATATATATATATATATATATATATATATATATATATATCTGAAGAACAACAAATTCTTGTAATGTCATTATGAAGATACTTTGATAAATTTATCTATCAATAAGACTGTAATGTGACAAAAGAACTCCAGAAATTCACAACCATATTTATTTGAAAATGTTATTTATCACTTCTGCTCATGGAACAATACTCGTTAACTATTCATGAATGACATTGTTTCACAGTGGATCTTTGTAGATTGTGTTCAGAAAAACAACGAGACGCTTGTATTGTATGCCGACTTTTCCAATTTAAAATAAACATCATTATGATTATAGTCAAGCAGATCATTATCATATGATATGAGAGAATGTTATTCACATGTATAATGGATATTATGTCATTCTGATCCCAAACAGTTAACCAACTCCATGGTGGATAAAGATAGAATGCAATCTAATTACCAAAAAATAAACGCAAGTGGTGTATCATTATTACAATTAAATGAATACAAAGAAATAGTGAAAGCTGGAGAGGGTTATTTTGAACTAAAAAGCGAACGGTACGAAGTCATGAAATATGCCACTTGACCTATATATTCAATTTAGATCTCAATACAATTGTTACTTGTTAGCTGACGTTTCTGTGATCACTTCGATATAAATTTTGCATCTAATCATTGATGTAGTATTTCTACTGAAATATTCACCTCCAAAAGCACTACAAAATGATCACCCTTCTTACCTATTATTATAATTTGTGCCCTGTGTCCTATAGTGTGAATTATCAACCGGACAAATGACGCATAAAACCTGTACGAACAGACTAGATTCCTTATCGGTCCTGCTTCCCGCTTAGCCCTGTCTGTTAAGTCCACAACACCAATCTCAGCATCCGAGATATGAATCCTATATTTCGAGCATACTGGGTTTATATGCAAAACAAACAGACCACATCATACCATAAAATAGGAAGCAACATTTGTACAACATTTAGCCAGAGGTGGCTGTGAGTGTGGGAGATTGTAATTAATAAACTGGGAATAATTTAAGAATAGTAAATTGTATAATAATAGTTCATAGGTCAAAATAAAGCTTATGATAAGAGGAACACGAATATGAATAGTTTAGTTATCTAACAATTATACGATAAAAGTATACGTATAGTAATATTCAAGAAATAGATTCCGGCAGTTACCATCCATTATTCTCATCGGGATATAACACCTATTGTTTATACTTTGTAAGGAGTTGATTTGTTGGAATAAATAAAACTCGGTAGGATAGATGGGTTTCATGTTCTTCTATTGTTAACCAAGCACATTTTTAGATAGCATATTGCTACACAGAAACAAAAAAATCATCAGTGTTTCCTGTAATCATGAAATGATAGGTCGTTGGAATTGAGACGTATCTTGTCCCCGTGCTCTCATGCCAACTAAAGTCCAATTGGTAGATGAAAGACGACAAACAAGACGTGCTATTCAATGAAGTCGGTTACGCACTTTCTGAAGCCCTTAGCTTATAATTAATTCTCTTCTATGTCAGAAGAATAGATATTTGTTTATTCATATTGTGTGTACACTTTATTCAATTTTTCTATTTCAGCTTCTTGCCAATTCTTAACCTTTTTATGTTAGGTATACCTATAGGAAGCGTGTATACATGTATTTAAATCAAACCGCTGAATGTAGCGGTAAACTAAATGTTTTCTAATATCTATTCGATATGTTGCACGAGAGCTAATTTTTAGATCACACTCAATTCACATTATTCTGTATCTCCGATCCAAGTTAAGTAAGTGGGTTGATCATTTTCTAATCACTGAAGTAATCCGGCAGAATAGTCTATTTAATACACTTAAAAATTTTCACAATATAACTTTTTGTTATTATTCAAATATTTGGATGCACACACAGCTTAAAGACAATTCGTTTCCGGTATTTTGAGAAGATCCCAAACCCATTCATCAATCGCTAATGGATTTTATCTACATTAAACATTAGGTAACATATGATAGTATGCAATTCAGCTACGTAGTAGTATAACATCAGAAGCCCTGAATTTAATGACATTTAGAATCTTAATTAAAGTTCTGTTATTATTGTTGTCAATGAACGATTCAGACTAAGTGAGCACACAAATGTTGTGTGGTGTGTTAAGGTGATTCTTATTTACTGAGAAATACATAGATTTGTCAGATAATCTATAAGGACTTCAGATGATTATTTGGTGAACACTCACCAATAGGTACCATAAAAGAAACATCCAATTTTATGTATTGCATAACGTATTTGGATTTTTCATTACTTTAAATATATCAGAGCAGTTTACTTTATGTGCTTTGAATGATCAAGAACGTCAAATTATTCCAAATCGTGACAGGGATCTTGTATATAATTTCCCTAGCTGAAAGATTAGTTTCGAGTGAATGTGTTTTGAAAATAAAGATGAAATCAGTCTCATGCAACTGATCTCGTTAATCATTCTGGACACAACAAGATTAACATAAACTGTAGAATAATACAACTTCATAAGTTTGTCTCGAATTTCTTATGGTATATGACAATGCAATTGCTTGGTTGTTTAAATTCAAGAGTTGAATTCATGAATTAATTAAAGTTAGATCACCATAGAAAACCTGGAAGCACTGGATAGCCATTTCATCCTGTCGAGGGACTCCTCAGCAATGCATATCCACGATCCTACCATACGAGATTCGAAACCAGGACCTATCAGTCTCGCGAGCGAAAGCTTAACCTTTAGGCCACTGAGCTGGCCGGTATCCAACGGTGTTAATTTCCAACTTCCTCTAATCCATGAAATTGAGCGACACATCCACCAATGTCTCCAGTGAGTTACTATCTGAAAACAGACCCCGTTGAACTCCACTGGTCACTGCTTCTCACTAGAACTCTAGGGAATACCTCTTGGAGACCGTCACTAGTGAGCATATGTTGATTAATATTAGAAGGGGTTTTGTGGATATTATAGCAATTTTAATAGTTGAGATCATGAGTCAATTTTGAGATAGTAACTCCCTGAAGACAGTAGTGGATGTGTCGCTCAATTTATTAGATTAGTTGAAGTTAGACGTTAACACTGTTGAACGCTAGCCAACTCAGTGGTTTAGAAGTTAAGCATTCGCGCACGAGACCAATAGGTCCTTGGTTCGAATCTCACGGGGTGGGGTTCTGGATGCGCACTGCTGAGGTGTCCCACAATAGGAGGAAACGACCGTCAAGTACTTCCAGGTTTTCCGTAGTGGTCTAGCTTCAATTAACTCATGATTTTAACTATTAAATTTACTATAATATCTATAAAACCCCTTTTGAAATTTCGTATATGCAAATAAATATTACTGTATATTAGAGTAAAGCCTGATGAGGATCTAATCGAAAACAATATTGTACGTTTATATATGTTGTTCTAAATTGCATTTTAAAATGATAAAACTGTAGAACTCACATGACAAAGCCATGAACCAATTAATATGAAACAAAAATTATGTATCAAACTGAAGATTGGATTAGAATTGGAAATAATCTGGGCAATATGTGATATAATTGTAAATGATATTGTATGAATCAAAATAATATGCACATGTGTATCGAATGGAGTTCGTTCGTGTAGATGAAACATCAGCAAAAAGTATACAGCACATCCCACCATAAGGTAAAATAAATCAGAAATCTGCCTAAAATGTAACGGTAAATAAGTAATATTTAACAGGTAGATAAAGGTTAATGTCCAATATCACAATGGTATACTGTGATATTGGAGTCAACTAATTCTACAGTACAATATATGTAGAGGTTAATTCCTCTGTATCTGACTCCAATAGATAATATCCAGTTGACTGAGTATTTACGCAGGTCAAATCTCCTAGTAATATTATGAATTTACTTGAGATTATTCAAAAGCCACAACACCAATTGTAGAAATAGTATATTGTTAGTAATTAGTAAAAATCCATAAGCACGCAAAAAGCAAGCACACAGGGAAGCGAGTGGGACTGATGGTAGAGAACAAAGTGAAACGAACTGAAGAAGGCATATGAGCCAACCGCGGTTCATTTTGCTTTGTTTTCTAGACTCTCTTCCCTTTGTGTTTGTGGAGTTTTACTCACTATTAACAATATATTATTTCTACAACAAAGTAGATTATTTTAACATTGAATATTATTATCAAAATGACGATATCAATAGTTCTTGCACACATATGTGAACAATTGTTAACCAATCTATTACATTGAAATATTTCTAACTATGGTTATCCATATGTAACCATTAAATTAATATTTGAAACATGTCAAAATTAAACATACTTGAATAAATGTGGTAATTTGTAAGACAGAATAATTCGAACCACACCATAAAGTGATATCGCAATAAATATTGTCATATGTTGATAACTATGTCCTCCAAAATAATATTCATCATATATTAAACAAGGAATTATTTCATTCGCAGAACATATAATTCCAACTATAATATAATATATAGATTCTCTTAGATTACTCTTTAAATCATGAGGATTATGACAATCATTTTTTCCATTTAACTGGTTATGATTACATTCTCCAGTATAAAATGATCTCAAGTTAATCCATAGATTACGTAATCCTACTATTATTACAAGAAGTCCTGGATAAATATGTCCTAGAAATGTCCCCATTTTATGAATATATATAATTAAGAATTTTTCTATAATTTATACTGTTATATCACTGATATGTGTGAGCGATTGATTGATTTCACTTGATAACTTCGCCAATCAGAATTCTAATTATAAATATTCTACCCTAAGTATGCTGTCTTGTCTATAGACTATCATTATGGACCTCGATCAATGGTACCACTTGACCGACAAGATTAACCTTGAGTTAACTTAAGATTCACTTTCATTGGTTCATCGAAATGTAATATCTTCTTGTAGGCTGATATTATTATATCCTTGATAACATGAAATCACGTGGTCTACTCAGAAGAAAGACTAGTTCACACACTTTTTAAGATGTGTGCTGTGTTGTGTATAGTTTCTCTAAAATCATGAGTATCTTTCTATCCTAAGAACAATGTGTGAACTTTGGACAAATTCTTTACTTTACGTTTGATCATTGTGTTACAATAAAACGCACTCTGCAAATAAGTATATGGTTATTATTTACTCCTGGTACATTAGGTATATATAGAATTAAGCATAACACTAAAGTGATAACGGGTGGCCGATCGAAGGAAAGAGCCTGGGAAAGCTTTGATAGCTCGAATAATACAAAATCTGTTTCTGCCTCTGCTCCATACCAAAGACTCCCACTGATCTTGAAGATATTATTAAATCAGCATCTGTTACCGATTTTATTGCTAGGCGACTTATTTCTGGAAATAACGTCATTTTCTATAAGGTACCTGACAAAATCACGCCCAAACCAGTGGGATATTCGATACTGAGAGCAGTTAACTTTCACAATAGACCATGCTAATGTATTTATCTTAGTAAAACCGTCAGAAGTTCTCGTGCCCTATCTTGTTTAGGTTCGATTCACATTTAGCAGCTGAACTACTGAAGGAATCCGAACGGTGCAATTTATAAGTTCAGGAGTCCCCGTTTAGTCTCAGATAAGACCACCAATCAAAGACTAACACAAACTCCATCTCAGACGAAAATAATAATGTATAAACTATAACAGATCCAGTTGGTTTATCGACAGGACCCACTTGTGTGACCAGCATATCATTTGTCAGCCAATCCTCTAAATTATCAATAAAGAATGTTAACTTGCCGCAGACTTCACATAGCTTGTTGCAACCTCAGATAACCAATGTATACCAAATGTCGACACAGATCTTATGCCTTTTGATTCGATATCTTTTAAAAGAACAGAAGAAGCGCATATTCAAACATCCAATCCTAACACGAAGCTTTTAAAAACACCGTTAAGATTGATACATCTAAATCATATGAGAAGAAATTAAATATAGAAGTGCCTTGTTCAAAAACCGGTACCAAAAATATTGTAGAGGCTCAATCGAACAAATATAGACTACAGAACACCAGGTTTGTGCTTTCTAATCATACTGGTGGTGATATGGGCACACGGATACGAACTGGTAGATCCACCATTTCGTCATCCTGAACTAAATCTACAAACGATAGGTGAATTGTCAAGACTTCACTTTTTAAATCAATGAAACATACCTTACTCAACTGATACACAAGACTCCCACCACAACCTTAATGTAGCCAAACCTATTACTGGACAAACTGCAAGAAACTAAGATGTCGCACGATTGAACCAAAATCTTTTGTATGCTGAACCTACAAGAAAGAACTATCTTCTTCAATTTCCCGATGGGCAAGATGGACTGCTAGGTTACTCACCATTTACTCAACCTCAACGAGCAGATGACTTTCTTAACTGTCCGCCATATCGATTTCTGTAAATAATCTTACCATACCGAAATAATGATATTTTTGTCCTACAGAAATATCTGGTCCCCCTCTCACCACAACTTGTTCAAGCCATAGCCTATACGTTCGGACAATCAAATCGAGCCATATTCTAGTCACCACTAAATTGCATAACTTCAATTAGAAGGTTATCGGATTGTTTATACACCATACTTCTTTTAGAAGCCTATTATTAATCAATGCACATTCACTTCCAAATAAGATTTCCACCTCCAGAACCATGACTTTAATAGGTAAACCTCTTTTCATATTTGTCAGTGAAACATGGTGCTGTCCGACAGTGTCTGATTCAGAACCAAATATCCGGAACTACCAGTTCTATCGCTGTAGCAGAGAGGCTAAACAAGGGGATAGTTGTCTTATATATGCCTCGAGTTGCTCAACGTGATAAAGTTAAAGACAGTTTCTTGAGTAGTTAATCTAAATCAGTTTGGATATCAGTCAACACTCCGAATCGGTCTACTCGTGAGATCTATATACAGAACCGCCGACACTTCTACTAACGTGAACGACAAGATTGTTAATACATTTATACATGTATCTGCTCTAAATGTGAAGGTCACTATAGGAGATTTCATTTACTCTGGAATGAACTGGAATACTCGTAGTGCTAACTCCATAAAATCTATTTTTTTCACTCATCTAAATATTAGTAAAGCTATAAACTCCCTCAAAGCCTCAAACAGTCATGCAGTAGATGGTATTTCATCCATTCTCTATAAGTATGATTGATCTAATATTATACTACTTCCTCTAAAGCAGTTTACACAAACACACACTCTTTCTTCCTCACTATGGAGACCCTTAATGATGAAAACCGCGCACATCATAACATGTTACAGATTTTGAGATAAGACTGACATGAAGAATTATCGATCTATTAACACTACTCCAGTTATCTCTAGAATAATGGGAAAAAATTACTGGCGTCGAATTTTCAAACTACACCGAATATCCATCAATAGAATGTCCACTTAACAAGAGAATTAGTAGTTCCCGACTGACATCATGCATTGTTGCAATACATGTGAAAAATGTCGAACACTTCAAACAATGTAATATCATATATGTCTTCTCCATTTGAGATTACCATCTATGTCAATCTAACCATGTCTGTAAATTGTCACGAATTCTGTAATTACTATTTTCATACAAAATAAATATAAATATTGATTTCTGTCTAGTGAAGTATCCTTGAAACCTTTCAAAGAGTTTTGTTCTCTGAGCTGAATGGCTTAGTCGTGTAGCTTTCATCATTCTTCTGAACGACATCATCAAAACAAACTTCAGATAGAAAGCTCCACGACCAAACCATCCAGGTTAGAGAACGAAATTCCATCAAAATCATCCACCTGAGCTACAAATTCTCTCTACCACTTTGAAACCTTTGTTTTTAACCAAGGGTAACAAACACATTAGGTTTGATTATATTAAATGTGCAATGATAAACTGTCGAATTACCGTTTAGACCAGTTATGAATGAATCAGTGAATTTTTCGAACAAATATTGTCACGAATATTAAATACACGCACAACTACACTTCGATCAGCGAATAAGTAATGGGGACTCTTTCGAGTAACTCCAAGTTGTTGTGAATTGCCTCTAAACCTTAGAAGTATGCTTGGTAAGTTGAGTCAAATAATTATCGGCCAACTTATTGCAACATTGTTTATCAAACATCATCATGATAGTATATCATGTGTGAGTTTGTGAATCCGTACAATATTTTAATCATATAATCATGTCATGTAGGGCATGAATTGACAGGTATCATCTTCATATCTCAAAATTTGATATCCTTATGGTGTAACCAAATCCACCGAAATCTGTGCGCTTGCATTTCGAAACCAGTTAGTACAAGCAATCGAGATCTATATGTTTGTGGACTAAAACAGCAACCACGATCATCAGCATTTCTGTAGCTCCATTATCCTTCGAAATTTTCTTACCTTCACTTCTTCTGCTGTTAAGGACCATAGGTCCACACTTTCACCTGTATTCATTTCACCAATAATAGTGTCTTCTAGAAATATGTGGCTTACATTTGAGTTCCACTCTAGTGACAGACCATATTAATGCACATTTGCATTGTGTTCATAACAGAATGAGTTTATTGGAAATGAACATTTGAATAGTTCGACATCAACCTATCAGTTTAATAGTAACTTGGTCTTTGAGAGGCCTGAGCTAGATTCCAGATAGGGTTGTACGGGGGCACTCCTTATAGGTTCCGAATTTGACTCGAACGAAACAACTATCCATTCATTCCTTATTTTCGATTGTTTGATGAAAAGTACCTTCAAATTATAGGTCTTTATATGCTGACCCAAAATAATACAATTCTATTTCCTAAATTATTAGTTTCATGTTGCATTATGACCTATAATGTATGGATCTATAATGCAATCATGTATAACTTACTGACTTACAAGAAATCATCATTTAGTCGTGCTCTTTTCACACAACATTCATGAATTACTGTTAGAATATTTTTCGATATTTTGAAATCTTTATATTGAAATAATCCAAGATAAATGTACTTTCTTATTATCCACTTAACTCTTGTTAAAACTGTAAAAACGATGACGATTAATTAAACCGACTGTAATGAGTTCACTATGCATCCTCGGATCATTAAAGTTGCATATTGATAAAGCTTTTAGTATAAATAGTCTTCAATATTGTTTACTAAACCGATAGCAAAGTATGCATTGGTATTTTAGAAATTGAAGGGAAGCACTTTGAAACTTCACTCATCTATAATCAATCACTAATAATTTGGGTACAGAATGCACAGCATGTACATAAATTAGTCCAATAAGGAACAAGAAGAACTTGATGCATACTGTTCCAGTTTTATTTCCATCTATTATCATAAAAGCACATCAGTCGATCAATTAATCAATAAGTGATTAGATTTGTTTATAAATGACGTTTAGAGATAATAATTCTGGAAACACGTTTTAAGAGTAAAAGTTAGACAATATATAAAAGAAAATCTGATGAAACAGCACATACATAGAAACATACAGAAATAGAGAGAGAGAAAGTGGGAGTGAAAGAATGTGTGCAGACAACGAATAATAAAGGAAAAATCTTTATGTGATACAGTAACAAAGTGATCACATTAGCCAGCATCATTATCATCTCTATTACATCGATTCACTTTCAAATGGACATAAGCAAAATATTACATCTGTTGGATAAAGTTCAAATTGATTCGGTGGATTTGATATTACATAACGATTTAATCCGAATTTATTAAAATGTTGGTCAATTAAATCCAAGAAAGTATTCTGATTTAGTGTTCGATTATCGTGTTGTTGTTGTTGTTGTTGTTGTTGTTGTTGTTGTTGTTGTAAGGTATCCTCAATACTGAGTGATTTCCTATTTAATTGTAGTGAATGCTTACGTAGTACTCTGTCTACAGGCAATCCACATGTACTTAGTCGTCTATGTAATTTTGCAAATTGTTTATTATTTTGACAATTTGCATGGCTATTAGTTTCTATTATTTGAATCGACTCATCAGTGGAATTGATGTTTGGTTTGATAGTACATGGAACTGTTGCTAAACGAGATAATCCATTAAATGTGTTGAATGATAGACGATAAATCCCAAGACATAAAATTCCATGTTGTTGAATAGCGTGACAAAATAAATCACCATAATTACGAAATAAATTTATTTGACCATTGTTAGCAGTTCTGATTAAACGAGAATTAGTTAAAGAGATTTGTTCAATTCGTGGTCTTTGTCTTGTCTGAAGGAGATCTGGAAATAAACACCAATCTTTTCTAGTAGTCCGAATACTTTTAGTGGATAGTGCTTTCTCCTTATTATACCGGTCACCATGACCAATTAGACCGCCGCCTTCAGCTAACCACTGTTCCAAAGCTGGTGAAACACCACCAGTCACAAGATGACGTATTAGTGTCATTGAATTACGATCAAAATATGCTGTACTTGCCAAAACGTCAAGAACAGAATTTGTGAACGCAATGCCTTTAGCAAATGGTGCAGTTAATGAAGCCGCGATCTGTAATCCACCTGAATGATCTGGATCTAAGTAGTGTATGTTATTGTCTGTCATTAATTCTGTAATCAATGGAATCTCAGAACCGCTCCGACGTTTATGAACATTATGTACAAATGTTTTATGACGATGATAAGGAGAAAATTGCATTGCTCTAATATTCAATGTACACAAGATCACTTCTTTATCCAACATATATGGGTCGTCAACCTTCACTGTACCTCTCGAACCTAATATAACACAAACTGATGAATATTGTATACGTGCAGCTCGTAGATCAGCTCTAGATAATGCACTACCGGCAAGTGTATAAACTTTTGGGAAATTCGCTATATTTGACCATTCTCTTCGTAGAAATTTTATATCGCCTAGAAACAGTATAGTTCTTAATTGATTAGGATGGAAATTGCTTGCCCTTAATGGCATAACAAATGAATGCAGACCTAGTAGTGGAGCATCTGGTTCAGCTAGAATACAAACTAGAATGTGATTGTATAGATCATGTGATTGTTTATGAGATGAGTTTGCGGTAATTAGATTATCTTCAAATCCTTGTCGATCACAGTAGTAATACATACCTAGTATAAGAAAGAGGGAAAGAAATTAACACAGAGGAGAGTGTTAGGAAATATTCATGTCAGTCATTAGTTATTGAACCAGATATTATCATCAGTACTGAATACTCTGACAATTCAAAAGCAACAGCTGATCATGTGTAGAAGTGTAATTCTAAAAAGTACATTATTTTCCATTCTCTGATTAATAGATGTGTACGTTTCAAAATATGGATGTTCATGTTGGGTATTTAACTTTTAGTTTACTCTCCACAGCCTTATCAGTTACTTACTGGTCGAACGAGTAACTGGATTTCTCTCTTCCATTCACTAGGATTACTGTTTGATACAAAAGTGGTACACTTTGCACTTGATGAATTTCAATACAAAGCTGTTCATCCTCTGGTGATGTGTGGAACACCTATGCAAATACTTCAACATTTCCCTTTTAATTCTCTAATCCTTTTCTAATTACCGTTATCGGTGAAATTAAGAACACGGATTTTTGACTGTGATTGGGATTTGTTAGCTGAGTTCCATATTGGTTGGAGTGCTAAGAGGCTCATCGAAGCAAACGACTGACTGTTTCAATTCCTTCCAAACACTTGTCATCATGGTTTGATATTATTTTACTGCGGTTACTATAGTGCTAAATCATTGATATAAAAGCTATGAATATTTCGCACGTGAAATTATGAAACCTATTCAATCGTGAGAAAATGATTCAATTTAATAGGACTGAAACGATCTGAAGAAAATGTATGAGGCAACAGAATTGATGTCGTATGATAGTGACTACCGTAGTTTATTTTTTTTACAATTCCAGGAGAATGTACATTGACTTCACATATTGTTTAGGTAATGATTAATTATATGGAAATGTATGTTGCTTGAATAAGTTCTCAATCTCTTAGCAATGAATCGTTTAAATATATACTTAATTTTAATATTGATTTTATGTAACATATTTAAGCTAGTATCTAGTGATGTATATTTCTAGTGGTTTGTTATTCTCTCAAAAACAAAATTTAAAAAAAAAATGTTTAATGTAAAATGTTGCAGAGAAAATAAAGTTTTATTTACCTGTAATATCAAATTCATAAGTTGATTGATATATCTGATTTTTTAAATGAATCTGTGTATCACTTGATCTTCTAGGTTGATTTTCATTTAAATCTGAATAATATTCCTCTGTATCATATGCTGAAAGTAGACTATTTCTACTGGATAATGTTTTATATTTTGTATTAGATTCATTGAAATCTTTATCAGTTATAATAGTTGTATTTTCATTTTTTTCAGTTATTTCATTATTATGTAATAATGTTAATGGATTTAGTTTTGGTTCAGATTCTTCTATTAATTCTGGTATAATTAAAGAAGCTTTCAAATTATTAGTTATTTGTTGATTATGTATAGTATATGAATCTTTTTTAAATTTACATAATTTATTTATTTTTAAATGTGAATTAGATTTATGTAATTTTTGTTGACATGAACAAGATTTAATATTAGATATTGATAAATTATTATTAGTATGACATGTTATACAATAATATGAAACTTTATTTGCATTCTCTTGTGAATCACATATGAAAAAACCAATAGTTCCTTGATTAATAATAACATTTTGATCTAAAGTTGGTGAAACAGCTAAATAGTAATTAGTATTATTGATATTTTCATTACCATCTTCATCATCATCATCATCATCATCATCGTCATCATCATCATCATCATCGTCGTCATCATCATGTGAGTGATTATGATCAATGTTACTATGACTATTGTTTTTGTTATTGTTGTTGTTGTTGTTGCTGGGTGAATTTCTCGATATTTTATTTAAGGATTGTATATCAATATTTTTATTAATTTTAGCTACAACAGCAATTAATAAAAGATTTAAATATTTTCGACAAATAATAGCAGCTTCAGTAAATTGTAAACCATTAAATGTGATAGAAAATTTAGCTGAATAAATTTCCATACTAGCACCATGTAAATAATTATATACCCAATTATTTGAATCGAATAATAATGATAATGATTGTTTATCATTATTATTCATTGATTCTACATCAAATAGTTTCGATGAATTAGGATCTAGAAAAGATTGTGTTGATTGAATTCTACAATCATTTATTTTTAATTGTTCATTATGTTTTGATTTAAATAATGATTTAATAAAATTAGGTAAATGAATTAACCATTTTGTTTTTTTTGTTTTATTATTAAATAAATTAGAAGTAGATAATGTTTGAGATTTATTTAAAACTATTGTAGATAATAGATTTGAATTAAACTGATCATATAATAAAGATGATTGATGTATAGTTTTGGAATTATTTGAATTCATATAAATTTTTGTAAATTTTGCCGCTTCTTTTAATCCTTTTATAGAATGCATTGTAAATAAATTTGTTAATAATGTAGAAAATCCTGGAGCTATACAACTTTGTGCTAAAAAACCTAATTTTAATTCACTAAAACAAATAATTTCATCACCACATTCCCAATTCCAATATGGACTATTTAATAAATATGCCTTGTAATAAGAAAAAAGAAAAAAAAAAATATATATATATATATATAAATGAAAGGATTTCAATGATTATTATTAGATTCAAATTAACTATTTCAGATATTATGCAATGGTTATAACTTGTGATCTGTATGCCCTGTTTATTGTATAACGTAATGATACCGACAATTAGAGATCGGTGAAATATCGATCGGACCAATGACGCATAAAACCTGTACGAGTAGTCTAAAATCCTTATTGGTCCTACTTCTTGCCTAGCTATGCATGTTAAGTCCAGAAACATCAATCTCAGCTTTCACGATATAAATAATGTATTTCAAACACACTGGGTTTATATTACCAACCAGACAGATCACATCATACCAATAAAATAAGAAACAACATTTGTATAAGATTTAGCCAGAAGTGGCTGTGAATGTGGGAGGTAATAATTAATAGACAGGGCATAATTTATGAATGGTAGATCGCGTAGTAATAGTTCATAGATCAAAATAAAACTCATAATAAGAGGAAGACGAATATGAATAGTTTAGTTATATAACAATTATACGATAAAAATATACGCATAGTATTGGTTCATAAATGAATTACAAAAGTTATCATTCATTATGCTTATCGGGGCATAACAGTAACTTTCTGTTGGGGACGATAAATTCCCCAAAACTCACATTGTAAAATTATCGATTAACTTATCGATTAAATGTTGAATATTTGAATAGCAATCAATTGATGAACTTATTGACGAATGTTAATAATTTAAATGACAATATCGATTATATATTTTGTATATATACGTTTTAAATTGTTTTTTGGTGAATCGCTCATTTTCTGGTTGTTGCAGAATATACTTCTCATTTCAAGCCTGGACTTCTTCCTCTAGTTAGCTGGGGCTCGGACGCGTCAATAGATAGCTCACTGGTCGTTGGTCACTGAATCTCGTTCTCGTTCGCAAACTACGTGAATCTCTCTCTCTCTCTCTTCAAACCCTAACACTTTCATGATATGCTGCAGGAGCGTATATATGTGTAAAGTAGATCAAAATTGTAATACTGAGTCAAATATTATCAATATAGTAATTTCTAAGTATTAACACAAAATTCGTAAAGCATTCCTATTTTTATTTTTTTAGGTATATTTGACAAGAATACCTATGTCAAGGGCCTTAAACTCTTACAACTGATAAGATAAAAATTAGTGTACCATCACCAAAAATTGAGAACGAAATACTTGTGAACGTGTGGTGTGTGCCACTTAAATCGACATAAGCAGTATATGATGTTAGTTAGGAACGGAATGTCTGGCAGCAGAGAGACAAGAGGATCGAACAGTAAAGAATGGAAACAGAATGCGATTTGTATGAAGATGCAAGAACAATGAAGTCTGAGTCATTGTAAGAGAATTGATGGACATTTTGCAAAGTAAGCATTTACTATATGCTCTGTAATTTTGTGCCCAGATGCATTCGATTGTCCCCATTTGTGTTCTTGTTCACTACAAACGGTAAAATCTATTAAATCCTAACTCAAAACAAAAATCATTCACTATCTATATGTTTCCTGTTTTTGAACTTAAACTCACTGATGTCAAGTTACTATCATTATAATCATCATTAATAAATCATCTATTTTCATATGATATCACCAGATAGTAGACTCGTATAGCCGATTATTTTATGTTCCAAAGAGTTTACAAACATTCATTATAATTTTATTGATCAATCTTTTATAACATTATAAGCAAAGATGGATAGTGGTCAGGCAGTGGAATCCACGACACACGTTTTGTCTTATTTTTGGCTCATCAGCTGAATGTGCCTGCATCTCAGAGTTGATGTATACTCTGGGACTCTAGCCCAGTTCACTTTAAACGCCATCGTATTATTAGCTACCTGCTTGTGCAATAGGGTGAAATTTAAATTCACTTGATATTGTTTACTTAAATCTTCCCGTTGATGTTTAGCACTACAATTGATTAGTCTGTTATTGGTATATGTGCATACTGTGTGCATTGCCATGATATTTCTTTAACTCACAAACATTATTACACTATTTATAGTTTTATTAAATAATTTAAAAAGAAACTAATTGATTATATTCCATTGAGAGAAATCACAAATCTTAAAGAATCATAAACTATACACAATAGCATTGTACATATTTCATTTATCTTACTTTTTAAGAGACTCTTAACAAATTAGTGTATTACCTTAAGTGTCGGTCAAGGTCATAGAAACGGTTTTACTCAAAAAAAAGTATCTTTTGTGTGAGTGTGTATGTGAAAAATCATTAAACTTTTCAGAACATATTGATTTTATGAAATATATATAGTAATTTATCAAAAATGGATTATTTAGAAGATAAACAAGCCTTAAAATACTTTTAAAATGTGAATTCAACATTCACAATAAGAATGAAACAGTCATGATGTTTAAATTCACTTGTTATTGTTTTACTTGATTCTTCCCATTGATGTTTAGAACTGCAACTGATTAATCGTCCCGGGGCAAACATCAACTCGGATGCAGGTATATCAGCCGACGAATTCTAAATAGGACGAAACGTGCATCCTAGATTCCATCTTTGCTTAAAAAGCCAAGATGTTTTCTTAAGAAGATTGTTCTTGAAATTAAACATGTGTATTAATAATTTACAGAAGTTGATTATGATAAAATGAATTACAAAAGTGATGTCTCTGGTCATTGGTATGTAATTACTTTATTGATTAATATAGATGACTTAAGCTTGTTAGTGAACGTTTTGACTTTATTTCTGGTGAAATGAACGGAATCTTGAGTAGGGTGAACCAATTTATTGTATTAAGAAAATAGCGTACTGAATTCGTAAAATATGAAAATAATATATTGAATACACCATTAACACATCTTCCTTGGGTTGTCTCTTACAAGCCTCATATTTCTTCCATTCTGCTTGCTATTCAGACTGCTTCTGCCTTTATTCCTCTTCTCCTCATATTCCTCTTCTGTCACTAAAAGTCATACTTCTAATTCTCCATACCTCTTACCAGCCATCGTTCCACTCGCCGTATTGAGCCTGCAAGTGTGTTGGCTTCAGTAGCTCTGTCGACACGCCGGACCATCTAGATCCGATATCTATCCAATACCTGTGACGTTCCACATCTCCTCTCCGTCGACAGCAATTGCTAGGCCTAACGCCACCTCACCAAACCAATACACCAGACGTCTTCTATCCAAACACACCTCTTCAAGTAACAACTCCCTCACCGGCCCACCAGCGCATCTGCAGAACTACCTACTCTCCACCTCCCTGTGGGCAGCGCCACCAAATGTAAAATACGACATTAGACAGGAATTATGTAAGTTTCCTGCAAGAAGTTACAAAGTATTTACATTATACATATATATAGCTTTCAGTCGTCCATTTGCATCTTCCAGAGTGTTCTGCAACCTGAATCGTCTCCTCGAATGACCTCCAAGTGTTCTGTTAACGCCATAATTTCGGTACACTGAAGCTTTCCACTCTGCCCAACAATTGTTGCAACTATGATACCATGTTCCTCTACACACTACTTAAAAATATCATTGTGAGTAGCGTGCGCTACACTGGTTTAGGGTATGTAGAATTGTTTGATACTATAGATTGATTGGGAGTTCCGCTTAGTAAGGATTCTATTGAAATTCCGAAACTACGTACATCTCATTTTTGTACTGAGAATTCAATTTTAGGAAAATAAATGATCAAAACTTTATTTCTGTGGAAACAATGTAGACTGGTATATTGCAACTAAATAGAATATCCCAAATGAATATTCATAAATGATTTACAACCATGAAATTTCAACTTGAGTCGTTAAGCTACCGACAGTGTTCCGTTAATTTTCAACTAAACAGTTTGAATAAACATGTGGATGTGATTAATATATTTTCCTTAATGAAAAACAAATCAATTGATGTATGTATATTGAGTTAAGAAAAGAAAGACATTCTAGACTTTGTGAATTAGTAAGACGATTTTTTATGGCGACTTGTGATTCCTGCGTTGGACGTGAAGAAATTCTCTCTTGTAAAGTTTCTGTCCATTGTTTGGGGTGATTTTAGTTTTAGCGTTGTCCGCAAATTTCAGATTCACTTTTTCAGAATAGCTGATATTTTCATAATTACATCACGAACTAGTCGTGGGTGGGTCGCATATCAGAACGAATCTCCCGGTTTTTGTTTCAACGTTTTCGATCAATGTTCAGCTAAGATCACTTTGTGATTAGAACTACGAAAATTCAATAATCTTCACAAACTTCAAATTACTTTTCTATTTTACCACAACAACGGCAGCGAAGCTTTAATGATTAGCTAGTTTTTCAAACCATTTTAGTTTTCCGATTTTCAGAGTTAAAATTAATTCTTAAATACAGCAGATAAAGATTGAAATTATCAGATTGGGAGTTTTGTGGAGACTAGTAATCTAGCAGTTGAATTCATGAGTCCATTAAAGCTAGACCATTAGAATGAAACGACCGTCCAGTGCTTCCAGGTTTTCTATGGTGGTCTAGATTTATTCGAAATAGTCATTTCAATGTAAATATTGCTTCAACAAAGTTGACTTTGACATAATGGAATATATTTGGTGCATCACAATTTAGTTCTACCAGTTTGAGAATAACATAACAAAAATTCCTAAAACTGAAAACCAGTATATTTATTGTACTTGTTTAATTTAAGTAGTGTGAATTCACAAGCAAAATTAAACAATTGTTTTACCTTATTTTCAGTTTGAAGCAATTGAACAATAATTCTGATGTGACTAGCAAAATTCTTTACAGCTATAACACGCATGATATTGGCTGCATCAGTCTGATACGGATCTTTGGTTGTTGCAGAAGCTAATATTAAGCATGCATCAGCACTTTCCATCTTGACACGTTCAAGATCAGTATGATCCATGACAGTACCCTTTCAAGTAAAGAAGAAACAGAAGATTTGATTATGGTAATATGACAGATTAACAACTAACAGTCAATAGACATGTGAAAGTCATGTAGAATTCGCCTGATGGAAAAGTATAGTCAACAAGAACTTAAGTTTATCGGTAAAATGTAAGTCAATTTATCAAAACTCATTGTAAACTTCGGTATCACTCATTTTAAGAAAATTCGTGTGAAGTCGTGGCTACACAGTGCTGTCGGTACTCGACTAATAAAATACTGCTGACAAGTGGTTTCTAACTGTTTTCTAGCCGAACTAAGCACATTACATAAACTATTTCTCGCTGTTCTTTATCATGATTTTATATGTTTTCCTAGCATTGTGACTTGAAGTTTCCAGGCAATTAATGAAGCAATGAGACTTGTCTACTGTGCTAGTGGTAAAAACCGTGAATTAAAAATTTGTTAATAATTAACTGTAGCCAAAATCATAGTATTCTAAGCTAACAAACTAAGGTAGTAGAACCTGAGATACTATATATAAACCATATTCTTCCTGGAAATCTCGAATATACTTTCCGGTAACTAGTTGTGTATACTATTAAAAGGTTAAATGTAGTAAGTCATCGTTAAATAATATGTTCTACGAGACATAATGTGTACTAAACTTTATTATTTTATGAATCGTTAGATTTGTCAAAAGCTAGTTGATTTCTTTTTAACAAAAAAATACAACGTCATGCTCTCGAATACCTTGGTACGGCCCAGGGTAGGGAGAGTCAACTCTCCCTCCCAAATGCTCTCAAATGGCCATGCGTATACAACCACCACCAGGGAAGATCTACTCACTGACTACTCGCGGCATTTCTGTTGTTTACGGAATTGAGAAAACGATAAGCGAATGTCCGGCGATTTAAACGGATTGATGGACACAGGGAGTCCACACATAGGTGAGTTGGAAAACACTGATTCCAAACCATTGGTGCACATTAGCTGCAGGATCCTGAGAGAACAAATGGAGTATGAACCCATCATTGGTAACCGGCTATCATTGGACTGCATCTCCTGATGTTGCCCCACTGCCTTGTGTATCAGACCTTTAGGCGGAAGGCTGCGAGTGTGCCCCCCTAAGTAAACCACCTGCTTCGGTTTGGGCACCCGGACAGTATCCCAGCCCAAACACAAATCAAATGACTTGTGTGGCACATTTGTATTCGGTGCCCCTTTGTATCAACATTTATGTATTCAAATAAATAATAAATATAATAAACACTTACCCTAAAATATTTTACTCTTAAAAAATGCAATCGTAGTAAATTTTCCAATTGTAAATCCGGTTTTGATCGATTGATAAAAACAACTTCAACATCTGATCGTTGTCTATCTTCATGTAAAAAATCATTTAAAAATGTTCTCACTGAATCTGTTGTTATATCACCACAGACAACAATATGTGATTTTCCTTCTGGTTTCTGATAAACACCAGAATATTTACTTACATTAAAAAACATATCAACTATTTCTGGAATAGCACTTGCAAATGTGGCCAAAGCGAAGAGAATAAACAATGAAATGAAAACTCTACCCAAATAAGTTTGTGGTACAATATCCCCATAACCAACAGTTGACATTGTTACAATAATATAATATAATGCAGCTGTATATGGTAAATGTTGGCTAACATTGTATGTATTAGATCCGAAAAAATTTCCAGTATTCTCAAATAAACTAAAACACCCAGCACCAGCAAACCATATTGATATAAATAATGTACATAATTGACACATACGTAAACTAGATGCAGATTTTATCACATTCAAATTGTTCAATACTTCGGGTAGATTACATAAACGGAAAATACGTACAAAACGAAATCCAATCCATGTTCTTTTAATGAAAAATCCAAATATTGTTGGGGGAACAGTTAAATAATCTAGTATAGAATACCATTCAATCCAAAACAGTAATACATCACTTGATGCAATTAATCGAACTATAAAATGTAATAGAAAGAAAATATTCATTGCAAAATCTAACAAACGAAATCGTCGACCTTTATGACCACATTTTTCAATCTCTGATGGCCACATTGTTGCTTCATAAGCATATATACCAAAAGATGTTAAACTGAATATCATTGATAATGCAATAAATATTCTACCAGGCATCCAATCATAACTGACAAGTCGAATAGCCCAGGAACGACCTTGAATGAACATTTGTTGGATAGATGTCCAACACTGAAAACAGCATTTCTTAGAATTATGTGTCTTATACATTTCAGATCCAGTCGAACCAATCCAATTTCCATCATCATTTGTTTCTGTTTTAATATCTTTTTGAAGTAAATGAAATTCATTTCCATCTTTTTTTCGACGAGATAGATTAGCATGTTGATCAGCTAAATGAACTGACTGTTTACTTTTAAAATACATTGTAATATACATTATTATTCTGTATGTAATTATAATAAATATTCCACCAAAAAAGCATCCAAGTGATATAATGAAGAATACCCCCCATAAACGTTTCTCCATACATTTTTCTAAATGTTGATGATCGTCATTGAGATGAGCTATTTGTTTTTTATTGATTGACATAGTTATTTATGAGTATAGTTTAACTGAATGAAAACACCGATGATCAGAGTTGAAATTCATGAACACAGGGAGTTCGTCCTTGTCAGGAAATGAAAATAATAGTGAATACGATTACTGATTTGTAGTAAAGTTTCCAATAGTTTTTAAAATCAATTTTAAATACATGAATTCAGGCTTTATATTACTTAAATTTGACTCGCAACTATTGTTTAGTGTTTACAAACACTAGTTGATTACATAAATTAAGGTACTTTAAGTAAAATGTGAATTCTCATCTTGGAATAAGGTGAACAGTGTGTGTAATATATACTACCTATACAGACAGACATAGGTAGTATGTAAGACCAATCAGAAGTGGATTGCCTGGTAGCAGGACTCGAACCTAGGACACGCGCTAACGCGCGGGCGCTTAACTTCTAGGCCACTGAGACGGTATCCAGCGGTGTTAGTGTCTAACTTCAACCAATTGACGACATTGTTTTCTGTCATTAAGGACCGATCACATGGGACGCTATTAAACCCAAGCAGGCAACCTACTTTTCTTTTCGACATAACATGTGTCGATGTTTGATCATTAAGTACTTAGGGGGGCACACTCGCAGCCTTCCGCCTAAAGGTCTGATTCATAAGGCAGTGGGGCAACATCAGGAAATGCAGTCCAATGGTAGCCGGTTACCAATGATGGGTTCATACTCCATTTGTTCTCTCAGGATCCTGAAGCTAATGTGCACCAATGGTTTGGAATCAGTGTTTTCCAGCCCCCCTGTGTGTAGACTTTCTGTGTCCACTAACCCGTTTAAATCGCCGGACATTCGCTTATCGTTTTCTCAATTCCGTAAACAACAGAAATGCCGCGAGTAGTCAGTGAGTAGATCTTCCTTGGTGGTGGTTGTATACGCATGGCCATTTGAGAGCATTTGGAGAGGGAGAGCTGACTCTCCCCACTCCCGGCCGTACCAGGGCATTTGATGGCGTTTAAACAATGTCCGTACAGAAGATTCGTTTCCTTTTTCAAGTTTTCATTTCAATGTTGTACACTATGGCTCATATTCAAGCGGTAGATGAACCAGAAAGTGATTCCCAAACATTTCGATGAAATACCTGTCTAACATCAGAAGACAGAATTGAGCATCTTGTCACTATTAGAGTTGAATACAATTTCCATTTAGTTGAATAGTTCAAGTGTCATTAATTGGTTTATAAAGATCTGTATTTGACCAGAGACTAAAAAATTTATTTTTAATTAATCATGATTGGGGGATAAATTATTACAAGTCATTTACATCAAAAAAATTCTTCTATCGTCTATCGAAGGTTTTGTTTCTTCTAAGTCACTTCTGAGTATTAGTTACAGAAGTGCGACAAGGGTTCAGATTTTTTGTTGACTACTTTTAATGATGAAATACCAGTTATATTAGATTTTTTTGTCTAGTCACTGGGGTCAGTAAAAAATTACCGTCTCTTTAGTGACTAATAGAGCAGTGATAAATGATTCAAGTTCAGTCTCACTTCAATCGGTTAGAGGAGCCGAAGGGTATAACTAGCCATAAAGTGAGGCTCAAAGCCGAAGAACTGGATCTGTATTGGTAAATAAGCTACATTAAATCATTGAAAATTTATACAGTTTTGTATCACACTAATCTTCAAATCAATGACTAAGTGACTGCATTTAGTGATGCAACTTTAAACCTCCAAAGAAGCATAGACTACATCATGTTCAGCAGACCCATCCTGTTTATTAAGGTCAAGAAGAGCAACATCATACAATACTGTTAGGTCTACAACGCATTAATACTCGTCAAGCTCCACATAATTCATCTCAATGTCTTTTAATCCGGTCTCATAACCACTATGTAGGTCAGAAATAATAATAATAAAAAAGCCATAATTTATTATTCATGGATTAATTTCAACATTTAATAAAAAAAATGGATCAAAGAACTCAGGCTAAATGATCGATGGCATGGTACATGGTATTGCTATGATAGTATGGAAAATATACACAACACTATTATATGTAGTGCTGTACTTACTTAGTTATTAATGGATACCAAGGTAAATATCCACTTATTATTACACTAAATCGATCTGTTAACAAACCGTACTAGTTCTAAGACATTATCATAAAAAGTTGTATATTGTTTTATTCAATTATAATTTACCCCATAATTATGAGGTAAATAATATAAATAACATTGAAACGATTGATTATAATTTTTTTAATTATAAGGTGAGTTGATGAATAGGAAGAGAAGTATTCAGGTAATTTAGAGAAAAAAACAGGCGAGATTAAAATTTATGGATGAACTAATCAGGTATAAGATAATAGGTCTTGGATTTTGGCACGAAATTCACTAATCCATTTGGCTTAAATGAGTTTTAACATTATAGCTGATATCAGTTCGTGATGAAAATCCTAAATCTAAATCATAATCCTTATTTTTTAAACTGCTTTATAACCCTCATTTAGCCCTAGTAAGTAGGTAGATACTCTTAAGGTCACTTTAACGTCAGTTAAAGGTCGTCGATAAATTATAGTCTCAACAAAAATAAATAAATAAATAAATGGTTTTTTAAGAAAACTGTTTGTTAACAGTGTTGTAATAAAGATATGAAATGTTCACGGATTTTCAACTCAACTAGATACTTTTCATGGACTAAATGATTCACTTTGCAAAGTTTGTTTCATATAGAACTGAGATTTTCCGATATTCTATAAGTGTCAAATCAGCTCAATTTAATGGGGTTCTAGTGAGACTATAATTTACGGACAACCTTTGAGCGACGCCAATGTAACCTTGAAAGTGGTCACCTAATAACTAGGACCAAATGAAGGTTATAAACTATAGAACAACATATATAAGCGAACAATGTTGTTTTCGATTAGATCCTCATCAGGCTTTACTCTAATATACAGTAATATTTATTTATGAACAAAAACCGAAATGATTGGAATGTAATATGAAATTGAATAAGTTTATGGATTGTTTAATTAATGATAAGAGTGAATATGGATAACATGGAGTAAGTGAGATTTGTTAGAACTTATGGCATTGTACCCTCTTAATATAAAAAGTAATAATACTGCCAATTAGAGAACAGTGAATTATCGGTCGGACAAATGACGCATAAAACCTGTACGAATAAACTACAGTCCGTATCGGTCCTTCTTCCTCACTAGGTCTGCCTGTTGAGTCCACAACACTATCCTAAGCCTCTGCGATACGAATCATGTATTCCAAACATATTGGTTTTATATACAAACCAAACAGACCACAAAACAGAAAACAACATTTGTACAAGATCTAGCCAAAAGTGGTTGTGAATGTGAGAGATAGTAATTAATAGACTGGGTATAACTCAAGAACGGTAAGTCTTATAATAATAGTCTATGGGTCAAAATAAAGCTTTTAATAAGAGGAACATGAATATTCATAATTTAGCTACTTAACATTTATACAATAAAAATATATGTATCGTATTGGTCCATATCTAGTTCTCAAAAGTTACCATTCATAATTCTCGTCAGGATATAACCAAATTATAATGTGACTCTATAAATCAGATCAAATTTAAAGTGTTAGACAATTTAGTGTTTACAGTTATATAAATTCAGTAAGAAATAATAAGGTATGGTGAATGCTAGCTAAATTATTCATGTATCTGAAAGATGCTTGCATAATAATACTACTACTAATAATAAGAAGAACAGTTATAATAATGATAACAATAGTTATATCATCATTAGCAATTTTATTTTAATAGTTGAGATGAAGAGTTAATCGAAGCTCGACTACCATGGAAGACCTGGAAGCACTGGATGGCCGTTTTCTTGAATGGGACTCTTCAATAATTCTCATTCACGATCTCGCACATAGGACTCGAACCTAGGGCCTTCAATCTCATACGAACACTTAACGTCTATACCTCTAAGCCGATTTGAACGGCCGTTTTTCGGTTAAATATATATTATTGCAGTTTATTAGAATTCAGTAAGAAGGTTTTAATTTTGAGTAAAAATTCATTCTATTTCAGCTTGGTCATCATTTATACAATAAATACAATCAACTAGACAAATAAATGTGTACTGACAAAAAAATACCCCAACAAATATTGAACAAAATATGTTACCATTAAACAGTTAAAAAGCTTTCATTAATTTCTAAATGATAAATGTACGCAGGTGTACATTTACATGTGATCATTGTGTACAGTTTCTATCGATTCTTATATTATACTAATGTTCGAAATAAGAATTTACACCTCCCTCCTCCCCCCCCAAAAAAATCACTTTATCAGATTAGAAACTATATTTAAACCTATTTCATTCTCCATTTTTTTATTATATCATCTATTCAGATAACTTATTCTTAATTTCATACTGACAAATCCACTTTAATGAAATCTTAGTGGGAGAAGAGTTAACTTAAACTGTTCAATATAAAATCAATTTGGTTAAATGTCTCAGCCCTAGAATCAAGTTACTATGTTCTGGTAACAGTGTGGATGGCGAAATAGATATACTGAAGAACACATTACGAAATAAAGTCTAACCAGATAATTTCGTTAAAACAATACCTAGTAGAAAGTACTAGAAAAAGAAATTGTGACACAGTCAGTAAAAAAACCCTATATCTGAGACTAGACTTTAAATGGGGCATAACACGTCGACTCAAAAGATCTGTTGAAAGGACATTTCGCGCTGCCAAGCTACATACAATTTTCTCAACTAAATCAGTACTCACACAACTAATCAAGGATAGGTTCCTGAAGATGGGCTCCTCCATGTCTGTATACTAATTCAACTGCTCCTGTGGAGCTAGTCACATAGGCCGTACTCAGAGGGCTTTATCCTTGCGTGTTCGTGAACATGTACCAGTATGATCGGGAAAAGGAGTTACTTAATTGATTAACAGCACTATTCTTTCTCATTTGGTAGATAGTGAACATCACATCAAAATAGAGGAAGCTTTCTCTGTTTTATATCTAGTTCCAAAAAATCTACCTCAAGGAGCTAGATTACGGTTACTCCACGTGGCTGAAGGCATTTAGATTAACTCCAGTAAACCAAATTTATGTATCCAGAAAAGGTATATCTAGCCTCTATGTTTGCCTTGGCCTAAGACTAGATCACGGGATACGTAAACTTAATATTACAAACCTCTTACCCCTTCCCATCATTTTTTTATTACACCTATCTTGATTTTAACATCCATCATTTACAATTCACATGATTTCTTTTATGTTGATAACTCCCCTCTTATTACATATTATATTCACACAACCATATTATTATTTCAATGGTTGAGATCATGAGTCAATTGAAGCTAGACCACCATGGAAAACCTGGAAGCACCGGACGGCCATTTCGTTCTATTGTGGGACTCCTCAGCAGTGCACACCCACGATCCCACCATTCGAAATTCTAACCCAGAACCTATCGGTCTCGCGAGCGAGTGCTTAACCTCTAGACCACTGAGCTGGTTGGCATCCAACGGTGTTAATATCTAACTTCATTCAATTCACGAAGTTGCGCCACCGTCCACCATTATCTTCATTGAGTTACTATATCAAAACAGACCAGGTTGAGCTCCACTAGTTACGACTTCCCTTAGACCTCTAGAAAATACCACTTGAAGCCAGTCACTAGTGAGCACATGATGATCATTATCAGAAGTGGGTTTTATGGAGATTTTATTAATTTCAATAGTTGAAATCATGAGTCAATTGAAGCTAGACCACCATGGAAATTATGGACTTATAACTGTAGAACCTGATGATGAAGTTATTGAAAACAATTGTTCGCTCAAATATTCTTCATTTTTGAATATTCTATGGGGATTTTTAAACTGCTAAACTGATTTTGTTAGGTTTATTTATTTAGAGCTAAAATAATATCCGGATACTTTACAACCTAAATAGAAATTATGAATATCTATTTCAGTTAAATTCAGTAAAAACATGCAAAATAAATTAACATGAGGTATTGTAAACATAAACAGAATAATAAATGAATAACCTCACCGTTTTGTAAGTTGTTGAACACACTGAATCTTGAACTTCAAAAAAGTACTGGTAGAAAAGTGACATACACAAAGATCTCTGCAGTTAGAAAAAAACAACAACCCAAAAGGGAATGTCTTATTCTTATGACAATCCCTTATAAGATAGGTTCAAATAAAATAACAAGAACGCCGTTTTAGATTAGCGTCAATGATTTTTAGAGGTAGTAAGACATATTGCTTATCGGTGTAAACGGGCAATGGATCAAAATGTGTTCAGAAAATAAAGGTGAATTAGTGGTTCGATAGCAATTTCAGCAGATATTATGTAAAGATCTCATGACAAGTTAAAGGGTTTGAATGTGGTAGACATATCACAAATTGAATGGTCACTATCGAAACAAAGTGATAAAATTCTCTGAAGATTTGATGTTTACATGTTGGATAAATTCAGATGGGTTCAGACATACACTGACTGAACAGAAAGTTCTATAATATTGTTAAGGGTTTTCGATTTCTTGTTACTGATATTCAGGACTCTCATTGATCAGTCTTTATTACTATATGTGCATTCTGAGCGGATCACCTCGACATAAACTTCAATCACAACATTTGTCATATTTTCTACGTGGATAGTAGCGAAATCCGATGAAATCCCCACTTCATACTTAGGACTCGACAGCTGAATGCACTTAAAACCCAATTATAATGTTCATACCAAAACTAGAACCTTGTACCTTTTTGCTTAAAACGCTAACACGTTATTCACTAAGCTGTCGAGTACAGATAATTATCAACTTGTTCAGTGAACAGTAAGACATTAGTCAGAGTTTGTCACGCCATGTTAGTGATGTTTAGGCTTCATTAGCTCAGTGGACAACACGCTGGCGTTTAAAGTGAAAGGTACTGGGTCCGAGTCTCAGTATGACTATCAACCTACTAATTTCAATCAACATTAAATTGTTTTAGTTATAAAGGAATCACATTGTTCTTAGTGAAAACTTCAGAAGTTGGTTTTATGTAGTACTTCGAAAACAGAAATGTTGAGCCAAGATAGTTCGTATTTCAGTTGATGATGAATAGTGAACTTAATATTGTTCATTATTAGGAGTTTGTAGTGAATATTTTGACCGGTTGTTTTGTCTACTGATATTGGTTTGTTCTTTGAAGGGTTTATCCCAATAATCTGGTATCCCCTGAGTAATTGATATTAGATCGTGACTGGCATGAGCATCCATTGATCTATTTGCAATCACGACGATAATCACACATTATATGTCGTATGTATAACAAGTACCAAACCTTTTTCACTGAAACTTATGTAAGAGAACGCTTTAGCAATGTAAATTTTGTATGGATATTTCTTGGTTATATTTGGTCAAAATGCTAACTCAAACAATTATTATTTCCTTCATTTGAGATCGTTTTGTCTGATAAGTTGACGGATGCTAATTACAGTGATGTTAGGACTGCTCAATAATTTCTTGAAAGGTCTTCAGAAGTTAGAAAGATCCTGAAAATGATTCAGACGATCAGCGTTCAGCTTCTAATTGGATTATAGAAAACGACAGGTCATATTTTCAATTATAGCACGTTTTCTAGTAGCCTCTAGAATCTCATATATACTCTGGTAAATATCCTTGTTCTCCGTATACAAGATAACCTTTAAGCTAAAACTTCTTCCATATCCCTTACATTCTATTTTCTGTTCGGAGTTCAAAAGTAGAAAACTTCTGAGAACTATGAACCCGTTAAGAAGTCAGCGTTTAAGAGTAATAAATCGTAATAACAGTCAATGAATAATGTAGATCAGATGCAGAATCGAACTGGCTTTTGTCATCTAATTAGCACAATGATCTACCAAATCATATTTCTGTATTATGCTTATGAAGGATACCTAATTGGATATATATTAAATTGCGAATCAGATTTTTACATGTAATATATGCATTTATGAAAAGACTAGTTCATGTCCAGTTAAACTATCTAAAAGGTACCTTCGACTTAAACTTGAAACGAACAAAAAATTCTACAATAAAGATTGCCACATGATAATGAACCACAATGCCGCCTATTATGTTTGTGGTGTATACTACTCATATAGACATAAGTAGTAAATGACGCTAGTCGTGAACAGAATGTCTGGCAGCAGAGAGACAAGAAGATCGAACAGTAAAGAAAAAAGACAGAATGCAATTTGTATGAAAATGCAAGAACAATGAAGTGTGAGTCATTGTAAGACAATTGATGGACATTTTGCAAATTAAGCATTTACTATATGATTGTTAGATTTTATTAACAAATACTGTAATTTTGTTTCAAACATATTTGGTTATCCCTACTCGTGTTCTTGTTCACTACATATTAAATATGTTTCAGTTTTTGAAATTTATCATTGAATTATTTGTAACAAATTAAAAATACTTCGTTTACATATTTATATGTTGTTGTTATGTTTTTTCGTCTTAACAAACTTTCATATGAAACTATTCAGTACTTGAATAGTTTAGTTGAAACTATACATGATATGTACTAAACCTTTCATAATCAGTATTCATGGGTTCAATATTTCAATTTAGAATCTGTCTACAAACATGTACACACACATACATACATACATACATACATTACAACCTTTCACTTCACTATCGTATTTAAGTTAAAGCATATCTTTATGTGTGATTATGTTTTCTTTCTAGTTAGAAAGAGCTAATTCATGTTCATTGAACTTTTCAATAAGGGTTTTTTTTTTTCGAATATATTCGTAGTGGCTGTACTAATCATTTTTTTATTACCAAAATAAATGTGTCCGTATAACTACAATGTACAAAGTATCACGTATACATATTCACTATCTTAGATAATCAAAATCAAACTTGAATTTATTTTATTATTACAAAAAGTAAGTATTTAGTCAATAACGTTCAAATGAATTGGAATTTATGAATTCAATATTACAGTGAACAAGCATAGAAACAAAAATCAAACTAATGAAAGACATAACATAAACAATGATACGTTTCAAATGAATAAGAATCAATCAACCAGATGTGAAAAAAATTCAAATACTTCACCTCTATCTAAAGTTTGTGCTGCTGATGATGTTGTTTAGAAGAACAATGAAAGCTCTACAACTAAATCAACCAGCTCAAAGAATAAAACTCGATCAAAAGTATTACAGTGCACTTCTAAAATGAATAATTTGATGATGTAATTTTGATTGTATACATATTATTAGTTACTGATTATTATAGCCATAGATAACAGAAAAAAAATATCCATTTGAATTTAACTCTTAGTTTTACTCTCATGTAACTAATTATGGAAATTATTAAGTGCTCGCGCGCAAGACCAGTAGGTCCTAGGTTAGAATCCCGAGAGGCGGGATCGTGGATGCGCACTGCTGAGGAGTCCCATATTAGAACGAAGCGGCCGTCCAGTGCTTCCAGGTTTTCCATGGTGGTCTAGCTTCAATTATTTCATGGTCTCAACAATTCAAATCAACTAATTATTGTAATTAAATTTCAGTTTTAATTATAATTTCTAGTCGTTTTATTAATAACTGCTTATTATATTATTAGATTGACTGTGCACCATTAATTTTATATTGATTCAATTATTCAAAGTTATGTAATATACGCTTGTGGGCCAGGGTAATTTTACATCGGTTTTTAGGAGAACCAGACACCATCCAGGCTTAAACTTCATAACCCGAGCAGTGCACCTCAATCCCGCTTCACAGGAGAACCAGACACCGTATAGGCTTAACGCTACAATCTGAATAGTACAGATCAATCCTGTAGCGTAACCACACAGGTACCAAGCACCCTGGTGTACCATTCACACCATTCATATACACATTCACATCACATGTATGATAATTATTCCGATCAATGATCGCGTAAATCAATTATGCACAACAAGAACAGGCCAAAGTTGATCTATTCCACTTACACGACAGTCAAACTCGTTAATGTTAGCAATGGCGACATGCCTTACAATGTCCAAATGACAATACCCCTTGAGAACACTGAAAAGCGACCATCAGTATGAATGAAATCGGTTAAACAGCAAACTAATTTTGCGTATGAACAGTCAGTAAAACTTACCAAAGTAATGCCGAACCATCCACAATATCAATTGAGGACCTCCAGTCTCATATGAGACCTTCAGCTCTACATAGCAATATATTGATTCAATACTTAATCGTAAAACTCATGTATATTAGTGTAGGGACTTGATAAGGAACTAATTAGGAAAATATCTCTTCGCTTAACTTTAAATGTAAACTTTATCTTTGTATAGTAAGATAATATAGATATTTATGTTACTTTCTATTGTATTGATTGTTGGCTCAATTTCCCTAGTTATAGAATACAGTTTGTGTAATAATTTAAATGGTTGCAAGAGATTTCATAGAAATCCTGTTTGAAAGTCACAACCTTGGTACTGATGGGATGGCGAGACTATAATTTACGGACAAGCCAATCAGGTGTAAGATAACAGGTCTCGGATTTTGGCACAAAGTTCACTCATCCATTTGGATAAATAGAGTTTTGGCATTATAGCTGATGTCAGTTCGTGAGGAAAAACCGAAATCTAATTCCTAACCCTAACCATCAACTGTACATCATAATTGTAATTCCTCACACTGATTTATAGCCCTCATTTGATCCTAGTTGTTAGGTGACCACTCTCAAGATCACTTTCACGTCGGTTAAAAGTCATCCATAAATTATAGTCTCACCAATGAGATATCTAGTTGTTATGGTTGAATGAATTCATGAATTACAATACATTCTAGTTCTTCTAATACGATGTATTTAAAAATCATTTGGGTTACAGATAAATATAATTCTTAGTAAGAATTAATAAATCTTATTAACTCAAGAGTTATTAATGTTTTATTGGTTCAATGTGAACAATGTAAATAGTTTATTATTTTTAAATGATCAAAAAAAAACATGAATTGTTTATGCGAAATAATTTGTTAGATAGGATTTGTGGGGCCCATCATTTTGACGTCAATTAGATCAGACGATGTTATCAACGGACTCATCACTTTAGTAGCCATTGATGTGACTTCAGTTAGATCATATGATTGATTGCTACTGAAGTATGCATGTCGCCAATTCTTGTACAAAATTATCGACTTAATCCACGTTAGTAAATAACGGAATTAAGTAAGTCGAACACGAGAATGGATCTTGAATACGTATATTTTGTACAACCGTTGATCGGAACAGACAATCAGAGAGATGTAGTGAAGAAAGGGAAGAAGAGAGTGAAGCGAAACGAAACGATGCGTAATGGAGATGGCATGTGAGCCAACTTCATTTAATCAAGCGTCAATCAATATTTATAGTCACACAAAAAGAAGTTACAAACATGTGATGAATAGAATAATGAGTGCACACACACACATGCTTATATAAACACAGGGTTGATAAGTGAATACTTAACAAGGTCAAAACGTGACTCAAGAAGAATGGTTAATATGGCCTTTCCAGAAGCTAGAATAAGGTAGATATACTTAACGTAGTAATACATTAATCAATCAATCCATGATGATTAACATTCAATAATTGAGTAATTTAGCAGTTTATAACATAAGAGTACGAGAACTTCATTGACTGCCTAACTCTGGTTATTTCAACGGCTTTATTAAGATAGAGAATCAAAAATAAGACATAAATTTTCTACTTAATATGCTGCAATCATTTCATTCTAATCATCATCGTCATCATCATAGAGTTTCAAAGTTCAACATGAATCTTAACTCACTGGTCATAAAATTCAAACGATATTGTCTGTTCCTTAAATAGTATTGGTAATTTGGAAAATATTTCTCTCCATCATTAATGCCCTATATAAAAATAAACAGACAGTATCTGTGTTTGTGTGTAAAACACGTTTTAGTCACTTCATTTTTTATCTGGTACTTTGTCTAGTTTCAGGAATGTTGTACAATCAAAAGTTTTAAGAAACACTGAACTTACTCTGCGTGAAATTACAGTCTGACTAAAACAAACAATGTAAAACCTGGATTAAATATAGACTTTCATTAATTGTCACACTTCAACTCTGAACAGTGCGATATGAGAAGCAACATTATTTAAAATGTTGTCAGGTCAATGATTGTAAAAGCCATGACCAGTGGAGTCCAATCCGTGCTGAGTGGAGACAGTTATCTATCTCAGACAATGGACGAACTGTTGCGCAAGATTATGGACCGATTAAAGTTATAAATTAACACCGTTGAAATTTGGCTCAGTGGTCTAGAGGTTAACCGTTTGCACGCGAGACCAAAGGTCCTGGGTTCAAGTCCTATGTGCGGAATCGTGAATGCGCACTGCTGGGGAGTCCCATTCTGGGACGAAAAGGCCGTTAAGTGCTTCCGATGATGGTCAAGTTTAGATCGACTCATGAGTTCAACTATTAAAATTGTAAAATCACTTAAAATAAATTATATGCAGTTTGAAAAGAATGAATACATCCTAAGGCTGAAGAATGTGGTATAACATTAGAATTAAAAAATCTAGAGGGTGGTAAACATAAAATTTATCTACACCATTATGACAAATTTCAGGCCTTATCACCTGTGGTCTTCAACCCTAAATTACTATTATATCACAAATATCCACTAGGAGATGCATGTATCAGAAAAAATTACAGCTAACCTGGTTAATGACTTCTATTTATGGCCCTTCATTTTGATGTTAGTTAGATCGAACAATGTTATCGACGGGCTGGTCACTTTTAGTGGCCCATGTATCTGACTCCAGTTCGATCGTATGAATGTTTGCTATCGAAATATACATACCGCCAACCCTCGTATATAATCATCGACTTAAATCGCGTGAGCAACAGAATTAAATAAGTCAAATTAGAGAATGAATTTCGAATACATATATTTCATACAATCGTTGATCCGAACAGACAATCAGAGAAACGAGGCAAACAAAGCAAAGTGGAGAGAGAGAAGCTAAATTAAATGACACACAGTGGAGAAAGTGAGTGAATCAACTTGATTTAACCAAGTGCGATCCAATATTTATAGTCAGACAAAGATTAGTTATAGATATATGATGAGTAGGGTAAGCGATACACGCACACAAGATCACGTAAAAACAGTCAGCGTTAATAAGCAGTTCAGTGACAAAGTCAAAATGTAGCTTGAGAAGAATGAATAAATTGGTCTGTTCAGAAGCTAGAATAGCCCATATGGGCTTGAAATATAATAAATTAATAGAAGTTGGAAATGAAAATAAACGATTGTCAACTCGCTAATGTAAGCATAAAGAGCCAAATATGATACCTAAATGTCTTAGATTTGCTCCTTGTATTGATCATGTATGTGTCCAAGAAATACCTTATTATAACGAAATAATTTTTCAAATAATGAATCGATATAAGTTAAACCACCATTGGAAACCTAGAAGGTCGTTTCATTTTTGTATGAAACTCTTCAGCAACGCGCATTTATGAGCTCATACACCAGAATCGAACCAAAACCCGGTCGCGCTCATTCCCCTAATATTTTTGTAGGATAAATGGTTATCTGGTTAAATTCAGCCCGTGAACAAAAACGATAAATTAGAAAATATCTGAAGGGTTTTTGTGGATGTCATAGTAATTGTGATAGTTGAGATCATGAGTCAACTGAAGCTAGACCACTATGGAAAACCTGAAACGTCGTTTCATTTTAATATGAGACTCCTCAACAATGCCAGAATCGAATCAAAAACCGGTCTCGCTCATTTTCTTAATATTTCTTTAGTATAAATTATTATCTGATTAAATTGAGCCCGTGAACATAAAAACAATAAATTAAAATAATATCTAAGAGAAAATTATTTCCACTTTTTAAAAAGTCTTAATTCTCTATGTATCTTCTTTCTTTATATGTACACACACATACACACATACACATACATATGGCCATAAAGGGTTTCCATAGAAAAATATATCTCAAATTTATTACATTATTATGTATTATTAATATGAACTTTATTATCCTTTCCCTTTTCTCAATTACTTTATCCAATATTAAACAATTCATCAATTAGTTATATAGAATAAATTTCTTCTAATTTGACAATATTTTATTCTCTATAGAAAACATACATGAAACTATAATGTATACATGAATTGTTCTATTGAAATATGACTTCTTATTGTTACATGAAATAAATATGATCATGTTAGTATAATATTGTAATTATACAAAAATAATGATAATGAATAACTTACATTTCAATATCACGTAATTGTATATTAAAACACAGGATAACTCAACAACAACAACAACAACAACAACAATACAATCATATACAGAATATTAGGTAATGTTAAATAGAATGAAGATTAGTAAAGAAGAATATGGTAAATGTCAACATTCACAAATTGTTGAGAAAATAGTATGAAAACTGTTATAACGGTTGATTTTCCAACGTTTACACGTATGAGACGTTAATTTACCTTAAATGAATATCGGTGGGATTATAATTTATGGGCTACCTTTAAGTGACGCTAAAGTGACCTTGAGAGTGTTCACCTAACAGCTAGGATCAAATGAGGGCTATAAATTAGTGTGAGGAATTACAATTATGATGTACAGTTGATAGTTAGGGTTAGAAATTACATTTCGGTTTTTCCTCACGAAATGACATAAGATACAATGCCGAAACTAGGGCATTTCGGGGTGGAATAAAGAGAAGATGGAGTTGATCTGAAAAATGTGATGTATTTGCGCTATATATTTCGAACAATCTAGTCACACATATACTTGTCAGGGTATTTTATATGACAATTATTAAAGATAAGCTATGAACTATTGAAAAAGTATGCCTCCAAATGCCCTGATACGACCGAGAGCGGGGAGAGTTAGCTCTCTCTCCCAAATGCTCTCAAATGGCCATGCGTATACAACCACCACCAGGGAAGATCTACTCACTGACTACTCGCGGCATTTCTGTTGTTTACGGAATTGAGAAAACGAAAAGCGAATGTCCGGCGATTTAAACGGGTTAGTGGACACAGAAAGTCTACACACAGGGGGGCTGGAAAACACTGATTCCAAACCATTGGTGCACATTAGCTGCAGGATCCTGAGAGAACAAATGGAGTATGAACCCATCATTGGTAACCGGCTATCATTGGACTGCATCTCTTGATGTTGCCCCACTGCCTTGTGTATCAGATCTTTAGGTCGAAGGCTCCGTGTGTGGTCCCCTAATAAAATCACCTTCTTCGATCTGAGTACCGAGACAGTATAACAGCCCATACACAAATCTAGTGACTTACGTTGCACATATGTATTGGGTGTCCCTTTGTATCAAGGTTTATGTGTTCAAATAAATAAATAAATAAATAAAATCTGAAGTATAACTTGTCTTAGAACTGTTAAGCTTTCACACTTCAATTTATACGATTCATGTATATTTTTTTTCTTTTGATGATATTAAACAGTTTCTACTAAAGTTATGAAGGAATGTGATCGTAAAAACCATCAGTGAAAAAAACTTTCCTATCTAAATGTCAAATAGACTAATAAATATGTGTTTACTGTAATAGTCTTGTGTAATTTCATGTGAACAGTTTACATTCTCACTATACTAGACAGAAAGTGATATATATTGTAATTTTTCATCTGATTAGACGTTGCTTTCTATGCAAAAATCTACATCAATTATAAAGTGATAAACATTTTATATTCTATTTACAAAAAACAAACTCTTCAATACTAAATCATCCATGGTATAGAAAGAGTAAAGTTTACAATTACGCTATACATCATTAGGGTACAAGTTATAACATTAATAAGTGATCGACTTCAATTACACAGATTAAGTAAGTACTACACAATGAATGTTATATGCATCCCAACCATTAAAATTCAAGAAACAGTGAACAGATATTTCATCCGAGTATGGTGCTCCTCAATAGAGCGTATTCACAACCCACAGGGGATCAAACACAAGACCCTTAATTTCGTTGATGAACTCTTTATCTTCAAACTACAGAGTATGCATCCATTCGAAATAGGTGTGTGATTTAATATTATTATCTAATAATATACCATAAACTTCGTTCATACGTGGAAATTGTAATTTATTAGCATGAATTTTTATAGTTTGTTTCATAAATAAGGTATGTTTGAATTAATATATAGCTGTTTTCGGAAGTGTCAGCTTCAGATTCAACAGTAATATAACAAAAGTGCGTATGTGAGATGTATAACAGTGCTCATCATATGAGTCAGTGCTAAACATAATTACATGGTGAATTCCGATGTATAACACGGGATATCACTAAAACCATCCTATAAATTTATAATAAGTAAAGATGAAATTACTGAAAACGACTGTTTCACAAATTCATAACCTTGATCTTATTTACCATATAACCATTGACAACGTAAATTTTAATAGTTACTCATATTTGCCTTTTCATTCTGTGTGTGTATTACCATAACAAGGCGGTAAATAAGCATCAGTCTAACTAATTAAACAGATCCATCAACGAAAGCGAAAATGAAAATCCTTACTAATAACTGACTACTCTTTGGATATATCAATAGCTACTTGAACTCTGTAACTTGGTGCATAATGCTTTGGCGTTTGAAAAATTAATTGAATTGTTCGAGTCTCAGTTTGAACATCAGCGGTAGAATGCAAGTTGAATATTCACAGATTCTTTGTTAAATGTAGTACAATAATCATTTCAATGCTAACTTCTTCACTATGCTATTTCTATCAATATAACTCGAATGTTAACTTACATACTTGCTTACTGCTGTTACTCCTCGTGGAGAAGCATAGGACGCCCACCGGCACTCGCCATCCAACCCTGTCTTTGGCAGTCCTTTCCAGCTCTTTCCAATTGTTATTCAGCCTTTACATATCTGATTCTATTTCCCGACCTAATGTCTTTTTTGGCCTTACTCTTTTCCGCTTCCCTTCAGGATTCCAAGTTAGTGCTTACCTCGTGACGCGGTTTGATGATTTCCGTAACGTGTGTCCTATCCATTTCCATCGTCTTTCCTTAATTTCCTCCTCGGCTGGAACTTGGTTTGTTCTCTCCCACAAAAGGCTGTTGCTGATGGTATCCGGCCAATGGATGTTGAGTATCTTGAGTAGACAACTATCGATAAATACTTGTACATTCTTGATGGTGGTTGTTGTAGTTCTCCACGTTTCAGCTCCATACAGTAGAACTGTCTTGACGTTCGTATTGAAGATTCTGACTTTGATATTGGTTGGCAGTTGTTTTGAGTTCCCTATGTTCTTGTAGGAATGCGGCCATTTCTTTGCCAATCCTCGCCTTTACATCTGCATCTGATCCTCCTTGTTCATCGATGATGCTTCCCAGATACATGAAGGATTCCACATTTTCCAGAGTTTCGCCATCCAGTGTGATTAAGTTGGTATTCGAAAACGCTAACTCGAATGTTAAGGAGAATAAATATTTTGGAATTATGTAATAAACGTTTTAACTAGTAAAATAATGAATAAAATCCTAATCGAAAAAAAGAAGAACAATCACTTACAATGTTGTTGTGGAAATCAAATTATTGACGTAAGCTCTAACATAAACTAGTGCCAAAATATAACACAGCTAATTAAGAACAAAATTTATTTATCTAAGGAAAGTGATTTACGTATATACAAAATATTTATCATAGAAATTAATTTTATTAAATATCACTTGAAAAAAAAAATAAATAAATGATTGTAGAATACAAGCCTTGTATTTAAGTTATTCACTACTTTATATCTGTGGTAATAATTTAGGCAACACAATATATAACCTGAAGATATGAATATATTTGGGTTCACTAACTGGAACTGAAGGTTTGCTGCCTCTTCTAGAAGTGTAAAATAATCTAAAATAATCATTACGTAATTAGTTATCTTAAATGCAATCAAATGACGTTTAATAACACGTACAGGGAAATTCAACTTGTTATACTTAGCTTTGATAGGGATCTTAGAATATGAATAAATAACTGTTGTGTTTAATATTGGATTATAATACGATACTTTTTTTTAAATTTGTAAGCTAAAGATTTTGCACACGTCGTAGTTCATTCTTTAATTTGAACATGGTATTTACCGCTTTGAACACCAGGACTATATATCCTAGAAAAGCAATGATTATTAGTATTTTCAATGGTTGAGATCATGAGTCAATTAAAGCTAGAACACCATGGAAAACTTGGAAGTACTGGATGGCCGTTTCGTCCTATTGTGGGACTCTTCAGCAGTGCACATCCACGATCCCGTTTCGCGAGATTCGAAACCAGGACCTATCAGTCCACACTAATAAATGACTAAAATCTACACAAAACTCACTTCTAATAATAATAATCATGTGCTCACTAGTGACTGGCTTCAAGTGGTATTTCCTAGAGGTCTGATGAGAAGTCGTGACCAGTGTGGTAGTAATTCACTCAAGATAATGGTGGACGGTGGCGAAATTTCGTGAATTGAATGAATTTAGACATTAACACCGTTGGATGTCGACCGGCTCAGTGGTCTAGAGGTTAAGCACTCGCTCGCTAGACCGATAGGTTCTGGGTTTGAACCTCGAACGGTGGGATCGTGGATGTGCACTGCTGAGGAGTCCCGCAATAGGACGGAACGGCCGTCCAGTGCTTCCAGGTTTTCCATGATGCTCTGGCTTTAATTGACCCATGATCTCAACCATTGAAAGTACTATAATATCCGCAAAAACACTTCTGATAATTAGTATCTTAAATGTTTGGTACACGCTTCTACTTAACGAGTGATCACTTCGCCTGCTTAGTGTGACATCAAGGAAATTCAGTTTTTGTCACACTCACCTTCATCATTGAATCTGATCGCTGGGTGTACACTGCCAAATTTTTCTAGGAGTTTTTGTTTGCTTGTGTTCTGATCTAACTCCGCTTAGAGACCCTCCAGGGGTCACTGCCGGTCCCAAGCCCGGATAAAGGAGAAGGGTTCGGCATGGGGTTAGCGACCCCATCCCGTAGAAAACTAACTCACGAAAAAACGCTAACCAGAAAAAATCATTCAAACCATTTAAACTCTGCCCTGGGGGTCAGAAGGTCTTCAGTTAGAAGAGTTATGACATTCATGGTGAAAGCCGAGTTCCTTCGGAAGTCACGAGACCAATGCCCCTTCTGACAACCAGAGCAACCATTTATTCAAGTACATGGAATGCTCGTACAATGTGGAAGACTGAGAGAGTCTTCCAAATTACTGCAGAAATGAGGAGATACAACCTAGAGGTACTTGGGATCAGTGAAACACATTAGACGCAAGTTGGACAACAACGACTAGCTTCAGGGGAGCTTCTGTTATACTCCGGACATGAAGAAGAAAATGCCCCACATGCACAAGGAGTTGCATTGGTGATGTCCAAACAAGCACAAAATGCACTTATAGGATGGGAATCTCATGGACCAAGGATCATCAAAGCCTCCTTAAAAACAAAGAAAGAGGGCATTACAATGAACGTCATCCAATGCTATGCGCCTACCAACTAATACAATGAAGATGCTAAAGATCAATTCTACGACAGGCTGCAGTCAATCGTCGAGAAGTGCTCAACAAAGGACCTGACCATTCTGATGGCAGATTTAAATGCCAAAGTTGGAATGGACAACACCGGATATGAAGAGATCATGGGACGACATTGACTGGGAGAAAATTAACGAAAATGATGAGAGATTTGCAAACCTATATGCCTTCAATAAACTGGTCATAGGCGGCACTATATTCCCACATAAACGCATCCACAAAATCACATGGACTTCACCGGATCACACTACGCAAAACCAAATCGACCATATCTGCATTAACAAAAAGTTCAGGAGGACGATGGAGGACGTGAGAACCAAAAGAGGAGCTGATATAGCATCAGATCATCACTTGCTGGTCGCCAAGATGAAATTGAAACTGAAGAAGCACTGGACAACGGGGCGGACAATATCCCAAAAGTTTAATACGGTTCTTCTCTGGGATACTGACTAACTACTATGGAGAGCAACTGGAAAGGGGTTAGAGAGGCAATCACTTCAATGTTTCATGAGGTTCTGGGCCACAAGAAGCACCACCACAAGGATTGGATCACGGTCGTTACACTGGATAAGATTCAAGAAAGGAGGACCAAGAAGACAGCAATCAGTACCAGACGAACAAGAGCAGAAAAAGCCAAGGCACGAGCTAAATACACAGAAGTAAACAAGCAAGTGAAACGGAGAATAAGAACCGACAAACGTAAATATATGGAAGATTTAGCAATGACGGTGGAAAAGGCTGCCAGAGAAGGAAACATGAGACAACTGTATGACATCACAGGGAAACTCTCTAGAAATCACCGTAAACCAGAACGACCAGTGAAAAGTAAGGAAGGCAAGGTAATCACCAACATTGAAGAACAACTAAACAGGTGGGTAGAACACTTCAAAGAACTGTCGAATCGACCAGCCCCACTGAACCCACTCAACATCGAAGCAGCACTCACGGACCTCCCAATCGATGTTGGCCCACCAACAATTGAAGAGATCAGCATGGCTATCAGACAAATCAAGAGTGGCAAAGCAGCAGGACCAGACAACATTCTAGCAGAGGCACTGAAAGCAGACGTAACGGTAACTGCAAGGATACTCCACCTTCTCTTCAGAAAGATTTGGAATGAGGAACAGGTGCCAAAAGACTGGAAAGAAGGACTTCTGATCAAAATACCAAAGAAAGGCGATCTCAGCAACTGTAACAACTACAGGGGAATCACTATTCTTTCAATACCAGGAAAAGTCTTCAACAGGGTATTGTTAAACAGAATGAAGGACTCTGTAGACGCCTAACTTCGAGACCAACAGGCAGGATTCCGTAAGGATCGATCGTGTGCAGACCAAACCGCAGCACTACAGATCATTGTGGAACAATCAATTGAATGGAATTCATCAATCTACATCAACTTCATTGACTATAAGAAAGCATTTGATAGCGTGGAAAGGACAACACTATGGAAGCTTCTTCGACACTACAGCCTGTTTGAGAAGATAGTCAATATCATACGGAATCCCGATGATGGATTAAACTGCAAAATCGTGCATGGAGGACAGCTGACAGACTCGTTCGAAGTAAAGACCGGTGTCAGGCAAGGTTGCTTACTATCAGCCTTTCTTCTTCTCCTGGTGATCGACGGGATCATGAAGACGTCAACATTTGAGGGGAAACATGGGATACAGTGGACAACTAGGATGCAGTTGGATGATCTAGACTTCGCAGATGATCTGGCTCTTCTATCGCAAACACAACAACAAATGCAGGAGAAGACAACCAGTGTAGCAGCAGCCTCAGCAGCAATAGGTCTCAATATACACAAAGGGAAAAGCAAGATTCTCCGATACAATACAACATGCAACAATCCGATCACAATTGACGGAGAAGATTTGGAAGACGAAAATACCTTTACATATCTGGGCAGCATCATTGATGAACACGGTGGATCTGATGCAGATGTGAAGACGCGGATCGGCAAAGCAAGAGCAGCATATTTACAAGTGAAGAACATCTGGAACTCAAAACAATTGTCAACCAACACCAAGGTCAGGATTTTCAATACAAATGTCAAGACAGTTCTACTGTATGGGGCGGAAACCTGGAAAACCACGAAAGCCATTATCCGGAAGATACAGGTGTTTATTAACAGCTGTTTACGCAAAATACTTCGGATTTGTTGGCCAGACACTATCAGGAACAACCTACTGTGGGAGAGAACAAATCAGATTCCAGCGGAGGAAGAAATCAGGAAGAAGCGCTGGAAGTGGATAGGACACACACAGAGGAAAGCACCGAACTGCGTCACAAGGCAAGCCCCCAATTGGAATCCTCAGGGCCAAGGGAAAAGCGGAAGACCAAAGGACGCATTACACCGGGGAATGGAGATAGACATGAGAAAAATGAAGAAGAATTGGATAAAACTAGAAAAGAAGGCCCAGGGCTCAATGGTTTGGAGAATGCTGGTCGGCGGTCTATGCTCCATTAGGAGTAACAGGCGTAAGTAAGTGTTCTGATCTACGGTAATCAATGTGTCGTCGATGTAGCAGCAATACAGATCAAGCTTCTTAATAGCCTCATTAAGTGGTCCATTTTCTAGCAATTATTGATTTGTGATGACTATTCTAAGTCTATTTTTCCACGGTTGACCTTCTATTTCCAATGTTGAACTATTGAGAAGACTTTTATCATCGTATTTTTTATTATTCTCACTACTATTAGTACACCGGTCTTCCTACTATCAACTTGTACTTTTACCTATTATGTGTGGTGACCTATTCTTTTTCGTTGTGATTATTGACCCAAATTACCTTGATTGGTTTAACCTTTTCATATAACTATTCATGTATATTAGAGTAAATCCTGATGACGATTTAATTGAAATCAATTGTTCCTTTACATGTGTTATTTTAATTTTCACAGTGGGAGTCTTTAGTATTATAAGAATGATTTGGTAATCGATATGAATGTTTAATTGTTCCGTTGGCGTTTTTATCTTTGAAAACTTGTGACTGACATTAAAAAAAATCCATAAACTATAATCCAGTTGGTGTTGTTTACTTGTACATTCCTACTGATATTTAGAACTGCAATTGATCAGGCTCTTATTGGCATATGTGCATCCTGTGAGGACTGTTTCAATATTGCCTTAAGACACAAGCATTATAAGCAAAGATAGATAGTGGTTAGCAGGGGAATCCAGGACGTACGTTCCCTCCTGTTTGGGACAAGACCAAGTGAATTAAACTTCACTTTATTGCACAAGCAAGTGGCTATTCGAACTCAGTAGCTAAGTGATAGAGTTTGGAGCGAATGGTACTGAGTTCGAGTCTCAGAGTGAACATCGACTCTGGGGTGCAGGTACATCCAGCTGACGAGTCCTGAATAAAATGAAATGCACGTACAATGCTTAGCCATTATCCATCTCTGATTATAAATCATAAACTGTTGCTTTATTCTAGTTTTTAAATGAATGAATTTACTTTGAACAACATACAAGCTATTCTTCAGCACATTTCGAATTTCTTCATCACGATCCAATCGTCAACTGTTTTATTATTATTTCAGTTCCCATGATGGAGTTTTGTTCTCTGAGCTTTCATCGTTCTTCTGAGCATCATCAACATCAACTTCAGTTCACTTGGTTTATTCATTAACTATTTTTTTTATAACGATAAACAAATATTTTTTTCAATAGTTGAGATCATGAGTCAATCGAAACTAGACCACCATGGGAAACCTTGAAGTACTGGACGGCCGTTTCGTCCTATTGTGGAACTCCTCAGCAGTGCACATCCACTACCCTGCCTCGTGGGATTTAGAGTTTAGAGTTTCCACATAAACAAACGTATATATAAAGACATATTTAGATATTTCTATTTTACACATTTCATCAATGTATTTATGTTATTTTAATTTACAATATAAATCAGTGAATAGTAAATGTGTATATTATCATGGTGTAATAGCAGTGTTTATTTTCAATTGATTTATACATAATTGTATCATTCTAGTTTGATTTATTATTTTGATCAATTCTATTTTGTATATTATACATGAACAATTGAACTTAGAATAAATACAATATGAAGATCTGTAGAGATTGCAGTAATTTTCCAAGTTGAATTCATGAGTCGATCTAAGCCAGCTCAGTGGTGTAGAAGTTAAGCGTTGTCAATCGAGACCTAAGTTTAAGTCCCGAGTTCAGGACCGTGGATGCGGATCGGTAGGGAGTCCTGTACTAAGACGAAACAGTCGTGTTCAATGGTGGTCTAACTTAGATCAACTCATGAATTCAACTATTAAAATTATTTTTGTCAATTAGAATAAAGTGGAATTAACTAACATATTCGTCCATTTTTCTTCGAACTCTATTTTCTGTATTGTTTACTGAATGTTAAAAATTCGAGAAAAATGTGTCGCATAAGCTTCATTTTGACCTATAAATTATTATTGTACGATTTACTGTTCTTAAGTTATACTCAGTTTATTAATTACTGTCTCCCACGTTCACAGCCACTTTTGGCTATATTTTGTACGAGTGTTATTTTCTACTTTATGGTGCGTTGCGGTCTCTTTGTTGTTGTTGTTGGTGCTGCTGCTGTAATAATAACTGCAACTGTTCTAAAGAAATTGCCATATTTTTTACTGCTAATAATAATATTAACTCCAAAAATCACCGGCAATTATTATAGCTTATTTCTTTCCAAAATTTGCGTCACCAATTGTGGTATTATTATTATAATTTTCTTTGCCAAAATCCCCATCGCCAATTTGTTATGACTCTATGAGCCGCTTGTTATCATGTAATCTATTCGCCAATCAAAATACGACTTATTCGCTCTTATACTGTACTAAACCAATGACGTTCCTCCGGTCTGATCAGCCTAGCGTCCTACTGGTCCGTGGCTCGCCTAGCCCGTCCAGTTGAGTCCAGAATGCCAACAACAGCCTCCACTATGTGAATCCTTTATTTCAGACATACTCGATTTATATACCAAAGAGACCGCAACGCACCATAAAATAGAAAATAAAACTCGTACAAAATATAGCCAAAAGTGGCTGTGAACGTGGGAGACAGTAATTAATAAGCTGAGTATAACTTAGAAACAGTAAATTGTACAATAATAATATATGGGTCAAAATGAAGCTTATAATATGAGGAATATAGATATATACAATCTAGTTACTGAATAGTTATACCATAAGAATATATATATAATATTAGTCCTTTAATAGGTCTCAGACGTTACTCGTAATTCAATCTTTACTAGGATATAGCAGCCTATTAGTCATTGAATGAGGTGATGTCATTAGTATAGATTTCGAATCTCGTGGGGGCGGGATCGTGGATGCGCACTGTTAAGGAGTCCCATACTAGGACGAAACGGCCGTCCAGTACTTCTAGGTTTTCCATGGTGGTCTAGCTTCAATCGACTCATGATTTCAACTATTGAAATTTCTAAAATCTCCACAAAACCCCCTCTCACAGTTATGTATCTACATGTTTTGATAACATCATAGTAAAAATGACTTGAGGTGAATTTTCATAAATGAATTAATAACTATACATTTCCTATTCAATCGTATACTGTTATTTTTATGATAACAAACATAAAATAAAAGACTACCCCCAAACGCCCTGGTACGGCCGAGGGTTGGGAGAGTCAGCTCTTCCTCTCCAAATGCTATCACAACGCCACGTGCATACAACCACTGTCAGGGAAGTCCTACTCACCCACTTCTCGTGCTGAGGGTGTTGTTTGCGAAATTGAGAGGACAAAAAGCGAATGTCTGGAGTCTTAACCAGGTTGATGGATATTGAGGATTCATCTAATTTCAGGATAATGAAAATATTATCAACCCTCGATAAAACCTCTAACAAGTTATACGAATCTTCAAATTTTCTGGAAATACTTAGAATAATCAGAGTTCTTAGAAATTTCCAAATGAATCCTAGAAACGACATGTTAAGTTTTCATTACTTGATCTTGCTACTGAATTTCTAAAGTTTTATAGATGCTTCTATAACCTCAAAGTCATTTTGTTTTTTGTATTTTTTTAGTTAAATTATCTCCAAGGTATAGTCTTTTTCATAGTTACAGCATTTGATTTTCTACTCGGGGTTGAAGAGTGGAATATTTCACGGGAACTAAGGACAGTCAGGAAGTTGATGTTTAAGTGTTTAAGTAAAACGTATATATATAACTACTAAGTTGATCTAGATAAAGCAAATCACTGAAGAAACATCTTGACCAACAGTATATTTGTTGTAATTGCAAACCAATACAGTTATATTTAAATGTATTTTTTATCATTAACTAGTGTCAACTAAATGTCAAAAGAAAACCAACTGGGTATTGCTTTATTCGAGATTATAATATTCTATTACTTTTTCTATCCTCACACTCAAACTTCATCTTGGAAAATAGTGACACACACTTCGAATACATCTTTTTTCTATCATAAATTATTCTTGGACGAACTTTTTAAGGAAAAAATCAATAATATTTCCGTAAACAAAATACAGTTCTTCATATCCTATTACTACTGATAATAATAATAATGCCATTATTATCATCAATATTATTAACATTACTATTATTAATATACCACTTGCGTGACCACGCTTATATATACAATCACTAAAATGATTTTTAAGAAGAAAAACAAATAAGTGATTCTCATAAAAAGAACATAAAATAGAAAAGTCAGTATCTGTAAACAACGATTTATATTGACTTAAATTACTTATGAATAATTTAAGTAGACAAAATTCTTTGTAATCTTGTTTCATATTAAATGGACAGATGGTGAGTAGTAGTGTTTACTTTTTCATCCAGTTTAGTCAACTCATCGCTATACACGATGAGCTTTTGTATTTACACTGTAAACTCCAAGTTTATGTGTACAGCCCCCAAATACCCTGGTACGGCCGAGAGTTGGGAGAGTCAGCTCTCCCTCTCTAAATGCTATCACGACGCCACGTGCATACAACCACTGTCAGGGAAGTCCTACTCACCGACTTCTCGTGGTGAGGGTGTTGTTTGCGAAATTGAGAGGACTAAAAGCGAATATCCGGCGATTTAACCAGGTTGGTGGATAATGAGAATCCACCTAGGGGAGTTGGAAAACATTGATTCCAAACCAATGGTGCACATAAGTTCCAGGATACTAAGGAAACAAATAGCGTCTTATCACCGGCTATCATGGAACTGCATCTCCTGATGTCGATCCACTGCCTTGCGTATAAGACGTTCAGGTCGAAGGCTGCCAGTGTGACCCCCTAGGTAAACCACCTGCTTCGGTTTGGGCACCTGGACAGTATCCCAGCGCTCTTTAATAAGTTGATGTTTCATCAGATAGCTCAAAATCTGACAAACTTAGTCTTCTTAAGAAAATCATACTCAGTTACTATTTGTAGTTTCAACACTTGACTAAGCAAACAATAAAAACCAAATGGGATTTCATCTGTTTGTAAATTATTCAAAAATATAATCACCTCAATCGATATCATATCAGAAGGGTTTTTGTGGATATTGTAGTAATTTCAATGGTTGAGGACATTAGTCAATTGAAACTAGACCACCGTGGAAAACTAGGAAGCAATGAACGGCCGTTTCGTCCTATTGTGGGACTCCTCAGCAGTGCGCACCCGCGATCCCGTTCGCAGGACTCGAACCCAGGGCCTCCAGTCTCGCGCGCGAGTGTTTAACCTCTAAACCACTGGGCCGGCCGGTATCCAATTGTGTTAATGTCTAACTTCAACCAATCATTTTAAATTTGTTTACAATTTCTTTGTCGTCAATTGAAATTCAATTTAAAGCTATGATAATAGATGGTAGACATTTTTTAAAAATAAAATAATGGTTTGTTTTCTTTTACCAAAGAAATAAAGAATTTATGACCGATTATCCAAAGTTATTTGTCATTTTAGTTGTCTAGGTCACTAGTATTTTACATTATCAATTTAAATCAATTCTACTCAGAAACTGTTTATATAAAATGAGTCCTAATTATAAATAATTCTAATCATAGGTTTGTTTATTAAAGATACCCATTGTGATAATTAGAACAATATATGTAAGTGAACAATTGTTTTCATTTAGATCGTCATGGTTTTAATGTTTTGTGATGAAGTCTATTTATCCACGGTTGACCTTCTATTTCCAATGTTGAACTATTGAGAAGACTTTTATCATCGTATTTTTTATTATTCTCACTACTATTAGTACACCGGTCTTCCTACTATCAACTTGTACTTTTACCTATTATGTGTGGTGACCTATTCTATTTCGTTGTGATTATTGACCCAAATTACCTTGATTGGTTTAACCTTTTCATATAACTATTCATGTATATTAGAGTAAATCCTGATGACGATCTAATCGTAAACAATTGTTTGCTAATATGTTTGTTTTTGATTGAGATCATGAACCGATTGATGTTAGACCACTATTGAAAACCTGGAAGCACTGGACGGTATCTACCACAGTACAATGTAAGATGGTCGTACAATTTCGTGAATTGGTTGAGGTTAGACATTAACACCGTTGGATACCGGCCGGCCCAGTGGTCTAGAGGTTAAACACTCGCGCGCGAGACTGGAGGCCCTGGGTTCGAGTCATGCGAACGGGGTCGTGGGTGCGCACTGCTGAGGAGTCCCACAATAGGACGAAACGGCCGTTCATTGCTTCCTATTTTTCAATGGTGGTCTAACATCAACCGGTTCATGATCTCAATCAAAAATTTAATAATCTCCACAACCTCCATACTGATATAAGTTTGTTTGTTTTTATGTTTTACATATATAAATGTTGAGATTAAAAGTTTTTAGTATCTTGCAAACATTTAGTTTCTTAAATAGCTTTAAATGAAATCAGTTCGATTGGCAATAAGTTGTCCAGTGTTGCTGAATAAACAATCAAAACCCACATAACAGGATAACAAGAAATTATTTCATTAATTGGTTTCTTTTCAACTGCTTACAACGTAAAAATATAATATTGGAAGGGTTATTGTGGATATTATAGTAATTTTAATAGTTGAGATTATGAGTCAATTGAAGCTAGATCACCATGGAAAACCTGGAAGAACTGGACAGCTCAATTTCGTGGATTGGTTGAAGCTAGACATGTCGGCAAGCTCAGTGCTCTAGTATGGCTAAGCGCTCGCTCACGAGACTGATAGTTCCTGGTTTCGAATCTCGTGAATGCGTACTGCTGAGGAGTCCAACAATAGGATGAAACGACCGTCCAGTGCTTCCAGGTTTTCCGTGGTGGTCTAGCTTCGATTGACTCATGATCTCAACCATTAATAATACTGTTGATTATTCTAAAAAAAATACGGACTATATATTTTACATTATAATATCAGGAATGTTCTCATCAATGGAGATTAATAAAAGGAGAATGATAAGTCTTAAAAGATACTAAGAGAATTACATGTGACCCAATGTGAACAATAGACCATTTTATCATGATAATTATTACGTAACACTTTTTGTCAGTCTGTTTGGATACATAAATCAGTCATATTTGCATCACCAAAAAATTCAGGTCAATGGAAGAACTGAGAACCAGAAGAGGCACTGACATAATTGCAGATCACTTCCTGATGGTTGCAAGAAGCATCATCATAAGGAATGGATCTCTATGGAAATCCTGGATGAGATTCACGAAACGAAAATCAAGAAGACAGCAATTAAAAACAGTCTAACAATAAAAGGAAGTCCAAGTCAGATACGGAACACACAGAAGCAAACGAGAAAGTGAAGAAGGGCAACTGAACTGTAAGGCAGAAAGACGTAGGAGATCTAGCGATGACAGAGGAAAAAGCTGTAAGAGAAGGAAATATGAAACAACTATATGGCACGGCGGAGAAACTAGAAGGGAAAAATTGTGACCCAGAGCGCCGAGTCATTGACAAAAATAGCAAGCCAATCACTGATATTCGAGAATAGAGGAACAGATAGGTAGAACATTTTGAAGAACTATTGTATATGTTAGCATCGTTGAATCAACAGGACATCGAAGAAGCACCTAGAGATCGTCCTATAGATTTTACTCCCCCAACGATCGAAAAATCAGGATGGCGATCAGACAAATCACGAGTAGGTAAGCAGCAGGACCTGAAAATATACCAGCTTAAGTACTAAAGTCAGACTGAAAACATTTTTCACGTTCTATTCAGGAAGATTTAGAAAAAGAACAAGTACGGACAGACTGGAAAGAAGGATACCTCATCAGGACACTAAAGAAAAGAGATCTGAGCAAATATGAGAACTACAAAGAAATCACACTACTATAGGTGTTAGGAAAAGTTGTCAACAGAGTATTGCTGAACCGGATGAAGGATTGAAAATACGCTTAACTTCAAGATCGACAGGATGGATTTCGTGTGGACTGGTTGTGTACAGGCCAAGTGAGAAAAATTGCTGAGGACAGAGTACAATCTAAAATCCAAGTGGGTGAAGTATACTACTCCATGAGGGGCAACAGGTGTTAGTAAGTAAGCAAGCACTGTTTGCATAGGATCCATATGACGATTTTCCTCTACATTTCTCATATTAGTTAAGGTCTAAATATTTACCTGTTTAAACGTTCCTTACAGTTATTTATTACTAATCGCTCTTCAGAAATATTAAATAACTGAATAATAATATATAAATTAATATATCTGTAATATCCCAATGAATAGAAAAATTACATTTTATGACGTTTTGTGACTCTGTGTAAGCAACTTCTTCAGGAAACCATTAACCAATACAAACTAATCCAACTTTTAATAGTACAGAGGAACAAATCAAGAATGTTAGGTACGATCAATCGAAAAAACAGGTCTGAACATGTCAATGTCATGTCATTACGGTCAAGGTGATTTATAAGTGACACGTATGTAAAGTTATGTGTGTGTATGTGTGCAAGGTTAGCGATGAAAAAATGTGACCTTTGTGTTGAGAAAGGATAGAGCTTAATATGTATGCAAGATAATGGTGTGGAATGTGAATAATTATTATCAAACACGGTAGTTTGGATAGACTGCTTAATAATGACTAGAATGAAATACCATGGATTGGTATTGCAGTTTTACCATAACGTCATGGTACAACAGAAGAACTCCAAAGAATCTTAAAACAACACAGAATTAAAGTATATTATAAAACAACGAATACACTTCGAAACACTTTAGTTCGCTTAAAAGAAAAAATCCCATTTATGTCAACACAGAACTGCGTCTACAAATTAGGATGTGTCGGTTGCGATCCCTGCTATATTGGAGAGTCATCTCACGAAATCTTGACTCAAGCCAAAGAACATATTAGGTACACAGAGAAACCACCTAATAATTCCGTAGAACTGGATAGACTTCAAATTAAATCGGCAATAGCAGTTCACGCCATTTTCAACAACCGCCAAATCTATTTCAAAAACATCAAAATATTACAAAAAGGTTTTTCCAATTATAAAGAAAGGAGAGTAGTTGAAGTTTTCCATATAATGCTTAATCCTACTGCTCTCAACAGAAAAGAAGGTTTCATTATACATCCGGCTTGGACTGTCTATCCAAACTAGCGTGTTTGACAATAATTATTCACATTCCACACCATTATCTTGCATACATATTAAGCTCTATCCTTTCTCAACACAAAGGTCACATTTTTTCATCGCTAACCTTGCACACATACACACACATAACTTTACATACGTGTCGCTTATAAATCACCTTGACCGTAATGACATGACATTGACATGTTCAGACCTGTTTTTTCGATTGATCGTACCTAACATTCTTGATTTGTTCCTCTGTACTATTAAAAGTTGGATTAGTTTGTATTGGTTAATGGTTTCCTGAAGAAGTTGCTTACACAGAGTCACAAAACGTCATAAAATGTAATTTTTCTACTCAGTATATTACACCAATCTTAATTTATTTATAATAATCTAGCCAATGTTCAATTTATTCGAATTTTTCAAATCAAACTTTGGTAATTATACCTCCTGAATAGTGATTCAAACTAACACATTCTCACATGAAAATCAATGGAGACCAAATGGAAGGCAAAATCGACTGATTATTACATTTCAGAATTTATTCATACTCATTTTAAAGATACGTTAATCAACTTGATATCGAATTAGGTTTGGAATTTCCAACGGTATATATGTATAAACAAAATATATATAAATATATGTATATATATTAGCTGAAGAACTGATAAAAGTGAACGAACATTGGATTGGTGTTTCGACCTTCTTTGAGATTGGTCATCAGTGCTCAACCATATATCCAACCAAAAAAAACCCACAATCTTCTGATCACACAGTGAAAGCGACACGTTCAGACTAATGGTTCGATGTCTGTTTACAATGAGAAGTGTCTTCCTAATCATAGAATCTCTTGTCAAAACACCTAAATAAACATATATATTTGTAAACATCAGCAATGTCAGTAGAGAAGTGCTTTGATTAAACAGAGTGTGCAACAAACAAACTATAGCGAAGTGCGTGGAGTCGAAGAAATTCCCGAGATAAATTGGTGGATTTCTAGAATTGTTGTACAAATTGGGAGACCAATCTCATCATTGGGTGTTGTAAATTTGTAACTTCAATTAGTGATATGTAACTTCCATCAGTCCTGAAAGTTATTTGTCGAACCAATCAATCAAGTCTAACCTCCCTTCAACGGAGATTGAGTAGGTAAAATGATTAGAATGCATCGGAGAATATCAACCAAATCTATCGACAAATGATATTAGATCCAATAGATATCATGCTTATCACTACAGACGTAAATGTTAAGTCAAATAATAAGTACAAGTGATCCATAAACTATGTGAATTTCAAGTAGTCTTAAGATAAACTTAACAATATCTTTGTTATTAGAAATAATTTTACTAGTATATCTGTGATATACTGACGAAGTATAACATTTGCATATTGGAAATCATTATGAAATGCGTTTGTTGCATGAATTCAATATGCCTTTTCTAACATGCATTTTGTAATCATTAGGTATTTCAATAATTGAGATCATGAGTCAGTTGAAGCTAGGCCACCATGGAAAACCTAGAAGCACTGGATAGACGTTTCATTTTATTTTTCTTTGATCAACTTTGAATAGTCTGAATATTTCATTTGGTTTATTTCTGTTTCTATGATCGTCCCGATTATATTTCATTTCAATTTCAACATTTTATTTTATCATGCTCAGTCATCCTTTCTCAATGATGATTTCCCCGTTTGATGAATGCTTAAGTCACTAACAATCAAATGATTATTAGTTTCCATATTTGTTTAAAAAATCTTTTTTTTTCTAAATACCTTTGTTTATCTTACCTACTTGTCACCATGTCTAACAGAAGTTTATTATCAGTATTATTATGATTATTATCGTATATATATATATATATATATATATATATATATATTGTTTGCGATTGTACAGTTTTGAAAATGAATTCGCCAAAAAAGATAACTCTTCGCTGAACCAATCTTTCTTATCTAATGTCTTAATGGGTGTATTCCGTTTATTATTTCATATATATCACATAACAACTTATATGGTCGACTCAGTCTTTTAATTCAGTTTTCATAACCACGACCTAATTATTCAATAAGCTTCGTTAGTGTAATAAGAAGACGAAGATTATCAGAACTATGTGATGATATATATCAGCAAAATACATATTAAACAATCTGATCACGCATTATATACTTGTTAAGAACATTTATATCATAAAAATAAAAGGTCGACTAGACTAAAAATGTAGGGTAAGGTGTGACAAGAATAACAAAGAAAATAATGTGAAAACAATTTGAAACCTAATCACTCTGCATAATAAGATAATATTACCAGGGTAAGTTTAATTTGAGTAAAAACTTTTTGAATACACATAGGGGGTTTGAGTTTTCGTACGGTTAAGGTTTCAATAAACCTTAATATATTGCCCTTTTACAATTTTGTACAACACTACAAATGCCGAGTTAAGATCAATCTTATGACCTGTTTCATTTATTTGTTTGGCAATATTCTATAACTCTTTTTACATTATGTCTGTATCGAGACTCTCCGTATTGGATGGATACATGTAAATTAAGACAAAATTCAGTTCACAATATTCAAAATGCGGTTATTCATACATTAATAATAATCATAGTAAAATTCATTTCTAGTTTTAAATTGACATAAACTAGTTTAAAACTATAAACTAATATGACTTTTCAAGCCAAAAAATAAATCTTATGAAATTGAGAGGACGAAAAGCGAATGTCCGGTGCATTAACCGGGTTGGTGGACACAGAGAGTCTACACATAGGGGTGCACATGCGCTCCAGGATTCTCAGGGAACAAATGGAGTATGAACCAATGATTGGTCACGGGCTACAATGGGACTGCATCTACTAACGTTGATCCATTACCTTATGGATTAGACCTTTAGGTCAAAGGCTCCGGGTGTGGTCCTCTAGGAAGACCACTTGTTTAGGTTTGGGCACCCGGACAGTATACCAGCCCTCATAGAAATCGAATGATTTATGTGGCGCATATCTATTTGGTGCCTCCTTGTACCAATGTTTATATATTTAAATAAATAAATAAATGATAATTGGCCATGAATAATCCACATTTACATAGATATGTAACGTAGAATTTTATTATAAAAACAAGGTCATCTAACTTGTTAACAGAAAGGATTGAATCGTGTTATATCCGATATTATATCCAACATAAAGGTTAAATAATTTCTGATCTGAAATTTCATTTTGTTATGTAAGGTAAAAAAAAAAAGCCAACAAACAATAACTGTCTTTCTAATGTCTTTTAAAGCTGACTATCTATTTTTGATTGGTTTTTATTCAAGGTCAGTAATAATAATGACTTGTTTAATATCCAATCACATTAGTTAATAATAAGGTTATTGTTACATATGAACATGAACTTTAATGATACCATTTAACTGCACATATGAATTAACCTTAAACTTTAGTTTCATGAATCAGATTATTTATAATGTGAACTTTAAATAATTCTATTGTATAACATATTTTAATAAAATAACGATCTTTGTATTCCAAGTGGTGTTAGAATTATTAAAACTTAAATAAATAGAAGGAAACTGTCAAAGTACTATTCTGATTGAACTAAAAGATATCATTGTCAATTCAATGAAATAGACTATCAAGTTATCGTGATAATTCGATAACTACACTTGAATAGTAATGTAGGGTCAGTGAAATGTTACTAAGCCGTAGCTAAATCATCTGGTAGTTGGGTCACTGAATATCGAGCTGATCATTGATCCCTGTCAAGGTTAAGGATAACCAACGCGCATCAGTTAATTGTACTCCATGGACTGGCCCATGCGGCGGTGGTCTTACTTTCGCTTGTATCTACTTTAACTAATGTAGTTCTGTAATAACGTCCTCTGGGTTGTACAGTCTACAAAGCATCTATAGTACCTTGATACGTCCATGGGGTAGTCCATGTAAAGTACTGACCACAAGGTGTGATTTCGACGTTAGCTGGGTTGTCACATCATTCCCGTCTAAATCGAGTAGGCCTCCAATCATTTGACATAGATCTACGTTGGTGATCTAAAGTAATTCTTCCATGTACATTTTTTGTTCAGTAGATTATTGTTTTAGACAATATACAGGAGTTTCTATATGACAAGTTATTGATTGTAGAAAATGACTATAATTTAGTTTAGACTTATTTAACTTGAAATAGATCCATGATAGTGTAATAGATTAAGTATCTCTGAGCATATTTCACAGTAGCTTAGATTAAAAGGGACGAATATTTTTAACCATAAAATTACATGTTATTTTCTTGACGGTGGACCTGATATTGACGTCTCAAATACTTTCATATTAATTAATAAACGATCGAAGTCAAATTTGCTATGTTTTGCTGAAGCGGTTTACATGAAAAGATTAAAGAGATTCAATATCACTTTTGCTTTACTATGATGACTTCATTTACATACATTTGTTACACTTTTTCTTCAATGACACTAATTATAGTTTTATATTACATATCTCATTTGTACTCAGCTAGTCTATATTATTTTATGTTTCTGATGGAGTTTTGTTCTCTAAGCTGAATGGTTTGATCGTAGAGTTTTCATTGTTCTCCTGAACATCATCAGCATAAACTACAGGTAATAACTTCATATAATATACAACCATAAAATTGATCTTTAATTTCATCTTTAAACAATTCCGATTCTATGCTCTTGATTTTCTTTATCCAAAATGTTCACAGTAAATGTCACTTTTAGCTTTTTTCACACTTATCACTTACTTACTTACGTCTGTAGTAAGCCCATTCCATTAATGTATTATTTGTCTACACAACTGTGTTAATTTTCATATGAGTATGATTGAGCGTGTGTCTGCACTTCAATCCCTATTCTATTCCTCATTAGTTGTGACACTAGATAATCAATAATTTATCTACACTTGATTGATACTCAAAAATATGTATGAATCTTTTAACACAGACACACACTTTGATTTTTGTCTCACTCGGTGCTTGCTTGCTGTATGCTTGCGGACTTTACCAAGCGTTAACAATAAACTATCTCTATAACTGATTTTCGGGCTTTTTAATGATCTCGAGTAAATCGATAATTCTACTAGGAGATTAAGCCTGTATTATATACTCGGTTAATGAGATATCTTTATTTGAAGTCGAATATAGAGGAAATTTATCTCAACAAACTTGGTTAACCTCTACACGTCTTTACTCCCAATGGAGCATAGGCCGCTGACCAGCATTCTTCAACCAACTCCGTCCTGGGTCTTCCTTACTAGTTTTATCCAATTAATGTTCATTCTTTTCATGCCTGTCTCCATTTGTGTTCTTTGGTCTTCCTCTTTTCCCTTGGCCCTGAGGATTCCAATTGGGGGCTTGCCTTGTGACGCAGTTCGGTGCTTTCCTCTGTGTGTGTCCTATCCACTTCCAGCGCTTCTTCCTGATTTCTTCCTCCGCTGGAATCTGATTTGTTCTCTCCCACAGTAGGTTGTTCCTGATAGTGTCTGGCCAACGGATCCGAAGTATTTTGCGTAAACAGCTGTTAATAAACACCTGTATCTTCCGGATAATGGCTTTCGTAATTTTCCAGGCTTCCGCCCCATACAGTAGAACTGTCTTGACATTTGTATTGAAAATTCTGACCTTGGTGTTGGTTGCCAATTGTTTTGAGTTCCAGATGTTCTTCACTTGTAAATATGCTGCTCTTGCTTTGCCGATCCGCGTCTTCACATCTGCATCAGATCCACCGTGTTCATCAATGATGCTGCCCAGATATGTAAAGGTTTTTACATCTTCCAAAGCTTGCTTTTCCCTTTGTGTATGTTGAGAACTACTGCTGCTGAGGCTGCTGTTACACTGGTCGTCTTCTCCTATATTTGTTGTTGCGTGTGTGATAGAAGAGCCAGATCATCTGCAAAGTCCAGATCATCCAACTGCATCCTAGCTGTCCACTGTATCCCATGTTTCCCCTCAAATGTTAACGTCTTCATGATCCCGTCGATCACCAGGAGAAGGAGAAAGGGTAATAGTAAGCAACGTTGCCTGACACCGGTCTTTACTTCGAACGAGTCTGTCAGCTGTCCTCCATGCACGATTTTGCAGTTTAATCCATCATCGGGATTCCGTATGATATTGACTATCTTCTCAAATAGGCTGTAGTGTCGAAGAAGCTTCCATAGTGTTGTCCTTTCCACGCTATCAAATGCTTTCTTATAGTCAATGAAGTTGATGTAGAGTGATGAATTTTCATTCAATTGATTGTTCCACAATGATCTGCAGTGCTGCGGTTTGGTCTGCACACGATTGATCCTTACTGAATCCTGCCTGTTGGTCTCGAAGTTGGGCGTCTACAGAGTCCTTCATTCTGTTTAACTGACTCTGTTGAAGACTTTTCCTGGTATTGAGAAAAGTGTGATACCTCTGTAGCTCTCATATTAACCAGGAAAAAGCCAATTCAAACACTTACTACTCTCTTCATATTAATCTTCATTGTTAGGTACATTTCCAATATTATGATATAAGGTATTAATTGTATGATATTTAGATTTTATATAGTTGATAAGAACCAGTCTCGCACGAGACTAATATGTCCTGGGTTCGAATGTCGCGAGACGGGATCGTGGATGCTCACTGCTGAGGAGTCCCACAATAAGACGAAACGACCATCCAGTTCTTCCATATTTTCCATGATGGTCTAGCTTAAATTAACTCATGATTTCAACTATTGAAATTAATAAAATCTCCACAAAACTTCTGATAATACCTAAATAAATAAATAAATAAAATTAAACATTCTACAGTTCCATGGCTCCGTGTAAGCCAATTCTTCAAAGAATAAACAAATCCATAAATCAAATGAACCAAAGTTCAAGTCAAACAAAGTAAAAATATTCAGTACAACTAAAAATAGATCTAAACAAGTCAATAATATATCACTCTAGTTAAGTTAGATTGTATATGAAGATCTATTTGTGTATAATATTAATATGTATGAAAAATGTGAAAAGGTAGAATTGAGTTTTTATATAAATAACAATAGCGTAAGATGTGAATAGAATCAGATTTGGTAGCTTAGATAGATGGTTCAAGTCAGTAAGACCTTGTTTTTTTATTTAAGATAAGAAAGTTTTAGATACTCATTTTTGTTTCTTTATCATTTGGAAAAGTATTTTGGTTTTTTAATTAAATAATTTTAAATATCGATTTAATACTTATTGAAATTGGTGTTTACTGCTATTGTTGATCTAATTTTCAGTCTTTTAAGTTTCAAAGGATTCCTCTTTAATGATTATTATGTAGTTTATATTTATATCTAAGATGTTTTTTGGCTCCAGTCGAGATTTCACGAGAGAATTCTACAATATGGAAGGTATCACAGTTGATACATCCTAATTTATAGACTCAATTCTGTGTTGATATAAAAGGGATCTTATCTCGTATGGGAACTAAAGTATTTCGATATATGTTAGTTGTTTTGCAATTCTATGTTGTTTTAAGAATCTTTGGAATTCTTCTGTTGTACTATAGTGTTGTGGTGGAATTACGGTATCAATCAAACTATTACTTGATAATGGATTGCCTCGTTTTACAACATTTTTTATAAGGAAATTTTAAAATTTTAATAGTTTACTTTTTCGTTCCGTTCGCTTAATATTACGAAATGGGATTTTAGTTAGCTAGGCTAATAGTTCTCTTGAAATAACCAATTTTATAGGAACAGATAGCGTAACTTATGTTATATCCCGATGAGAGTAATGAATGGTGACTGTTGGAATCTATTTCTGGACTATTACTATACATATACTTTTATTGTATAATTGTAAAGTAACTAAACTATACATATTTGTGTCTTTCTTATCATAAACTTTATTTTGACCTATGAACTATTATTATACGATTTACCACTCTTGGGTTATTCCCAGTTTATTAAATACAGTCTCACACACTCACAGCCACCTCTGGCTAAATGTTGTACAAATGTTGCTTCCTATTTTATGGTACGATGTGGTCTGTTTGTTTTGTATATAAACCCAGTATGCTCGAAATATAGGATTCATATCTCGGAGGCTGAGATTGGTGTTGTGGACTTAACAGACAGGGCTAAGCGGGAAGCAGGACCGATAAGAAATCTAGTCTGTTCGTACAGGTTTTATGCGTCATTGGTCCGATCGATAATACACTGTTCTTTAATTAACCGTATCATTACGCTATACGTTTATATGACACAGGGTACTAATTATAACAGTTTGATATGATCACTAGGGATTGATTTCATAATTATTTTATTCATGATATAGTTGAGCTCTTTCAGGTACGACTTTTCATTAGAATTTCATGAATCCATTCCAAGGGGTATTAATTTATTAAGAAATTTTTATTGTATGTTAATGAACTGCGAAAATAAAACGTTTTCATTTTGTTGGAAGAATAATTCTTGCATAAAAGTTAAATTATCCTAATGAAATTCAGTCTATATGCAAATGTCTAATCACTCAAAATCATTCAGGGCAATAAATTAATTGATCAACCATTTAAAATGTCTACTATTAGAAGTAAATTGTTGAATTAAAGTTGTTGTGGTGATCCAGAAAACTCCTCAAATAAAAAGCCAAGAAATTCTGTGAAAACACTGAGAAGCATCTTATCCAATCAACGTTCACTAGAAGTTTTGCCAGAAACATCCAGAAAGTGAAAAGTCATAAGTCGAGTTTCTGATTGAATGATTACTTTTACTGTTACTATGTTTAGTAGCATTCCAGAATTTTCCGGAAACCCAAGGACATCTAAAATATTTTAAAAACCCTAGATTTTCTGTATATATACGAACTTTTGGAGTAAAGCCTGTTCTCCCATATTTAGCGCCTTTTATTTCGTGTTCAAGTAGCTGTGTAAATCTGGCCTGGGGGTTACCAGAAGAGCTTAGGAACCGAACCTAGCAGACTAATCAAATGTAGAATGACAATAAGTATCATTCATTTGATACTAACGGTGGTTATTCTCATAAAAATCAATAAAAGAACCTTTTTAACATATAGTTGAGCTGAGAGATATTTGTGTGATGTTTAATTATCAAAGTGCATTTTTAATCTATGTGCTAGTTTTAACATACACACCAGTTTGTGATTTGACATCTCATGGAGCATGCTCGATTACCAGATGGTTGGGGGAAATTGATAGAAAGCCTATAGCCTAGGTTTCATGCACTTCGCCACATGTTAGTATGACATATTTTCTATCTTTAAAGGAAGTGATGCTTTTTTTTTAAGATTTAAGGCCAACTGATCCAATGTGATAGAGAGAGATGTAATTACTAACCTATTTAAGCTGCATGAGATTTCTAGTCGCTTAGATTACAGTCCGTATTGCAATTTAATAGAAAGAATATACTCCCACTAAGCACTTAACAAATACGGGATGGGTTGCTACTCAGTGATTTATCAGTGAAAATATCTGAATTCAACGAAAAGTCAGAGGTAACCAAAATATCTCAATGACAAAAACCTTTACTACCTTACTGGACGACATGGATTGGAATCCCTTCAGGAAACATCCAACTCCAACACATTATTGTGCACATAAATTTTGAACACTTTAGAACTTTTCAGCGGTCTGTAATCTTTACTTGATTTACATACACACTAAAAAACACTATAGTTATGAAGTTATTATATAAATATTAACATTTACAGGTAACTGATGTGACAATCCTACTTCAAACACTCTGTGTTCATATTCGTCAATTAAGTTGTTTGGTAGTAACTATAATCACAGCTGTACACCAGTGGGGAATATTAGTATAGAAAAAAAGCTGTAATTTATTTTATGAATATCAACCTTGTATCTTACAGGTTGATAAAAAATGAACAATAGTTATCTGATGTTACAGGAAAAGTTTGTTAGATTTAGAATTTCATTCACTTAGCAATACACGCACACACACATTATCTAATGTTGTCTATTTTTCCTTCGGATGAATAAAATAGCCGACGTGATCTTTTTTGTAAGTGGATCAAATCATTTGGAATGTCCATAAGTGCACGCTTGTCTGTGTGTATGGTTATTAAATACTTTCAACCACATCATTCACAGCGTATTTAGAAGTTAAGAAAATAATCTACAGCAATGAAATCGATCGTAAACTTACTGTGTTGTTAACCAAGGCATCCATCAAAAATCAATAAATACATTAACAATAAGTAATATATATATTTGTTTTAGTACTTCACATAAAACTAAACAAACGTAGATTGATAAGAATTACAGAAATCTATATGATCAAGTAAACTGATAAGATCATAAGAATAAATTACCGTAATCAGTACGAATCAATAGAAAATATGAATGTGACCTGTGAGTAAATAGAAGTAAATATTTTGCAAAAATACAATTAGTATCAGAAGGGGTTTTGTGGATATTATAGTAATTTTAATAGTTGAGATCATGAGTCAATTGAAGCTAGACCGTCATGAAAAACCTGGAAGCATTGGACGACCGTTTCGTCCTATTGTGAAACTCGTCCTCCTGGGTTCAAATCTCACGAGTCGGAATCGTGGATGCACACTGCTGAGGAGTCCCACAAACGGCCGTCCAGTGCTTTCAGGTTTTCCATGGTGATCTAGCTTCAATTGACTCATAATCTCAACCATTAAAAATACAATTAACCTAAAGTTGTAATGAGAAAATTTTTCTCAAATGATTTACATGGGTTTAATAATAACCGAATACAATATTCCGAAATCAACGTATGAGAATAGGTAAATCTAACCAACAATTAGATAATGGTATTAAATGGTCATTTCCTATCAAAATAACATTCGGTTTACATAGTTATCCCATTGTTTATTTTTCAGAATCATATTAACTTATGTGTTTAATCAAATCAAGCTCTAAATAAAGAGTAAAAGAAATATGGAATCTAAAATATAATATGTTAATCAGATATAGGCTTGATTTATTGAAATTACTCAAGCAAAACATTGATTATATTAGGAGATTCAGGAGTGTGCACAAGTTTTAATGATGATAAACAGGATTAATGGGAAAAGATTGATGATTACAAAGATTTTTGTTACGTCCTTGATCTGTCTGCCCACTTTTAGTGCTGAGGGTACTCGTCTAATCTAGATTAAGACCTTGACGAGATAGGCTGACAGGCTTAACCTTGAGGCTAGTATGCGTGAGTTCGAAGCGGGGTACGGAAACGGCCGTCCAGTGCTTCCAGGTCTTCCATGGTAGTCGAGCTTCGATTAACTCTTCATCTCAACTATTAAAATAAAATTGCTAATGATGATATAACTATTATTATCATTATTATAACTGTTCTTATTATTATTAGTAGTAGTATTATTATGCAAGCATCTTTCAAATACATGAATAATTTAGCTAGCATTCACCATACCTTATTATTTCTTACTGAATTTATATAACTGTAAACACTAAATTGTCTAACACTTTAAATTTGATCTGATTTATAGAGTCACATTATAATTTGGTTATATCCTGACGAGAATTATGAATGGTAACTTTTGAGAACTAGATATGGACCAATACTATACATATATTTTTATGGTGAGAGTATAATTTATGGACGACCTTGAAGCGACGCTAAAGTGACCTTGAGAGTGTCTACCTATTTACTAGGGCTAAATGAGGGTTATAAAGCAGTTTGAATAATAAGGATTATGATTTATAGTTGATGGTTAAGTTTAGGAATTAGATTTCAGGTTTTCATCACGAACTGACATCAGCTAGTATGGAAACGGCCGTCCAGTGCTTTCAGGTTTTTCATGGTGTTCTAGCTTCAATTGGCTCATGATTTCAACTATTGAAATTTCTAAAATCACAAAACCCATTCTGAAAATACAATAAAGTCCAAAACTGGAGATTAGCGTAGAAAATTGAGTACAAAATAATACGCTTAAATGACAATAGCTTTAGAACAAAAAGGGCTATGAAAATGAATCATACATCAAACCAAAGCTTATGATTTGTAGAATAGACTAGAGACAAAAATAAATGTTACTATTTTACAAGCTTTGAATCAAATGAAATTACGTCTCCCAAAAATAGCTTCCGTAGTTTGTGAAGGCCTCTTGTTTCTCTGTTCACATCAATCTTCAACAGGAAAAAATACTGTATATTAGTACTAATTTATTCCGATTTACAAATCATTAAAATAATTCAGGCTATATAAATATTGAATAAACATATTAGAAGTTTATATATATGATAACTTTTAATTCTATCTATCTACAATATACATCAGTGTCAGTGAGGCTAATAACTATTTATTTGGTTGCCTATATGAGATTGATAGTTCTGAAGATGCCACTGGTATTCGGAGTTTGACAACGCTTTAACCAGTAACACCTAATATGAAGCGTACCCACTAATTGAAAGCAAAAGACAGAAGCGAGGAGGTTCGAAGATATATTTGATAAGCTATCAATATATCGGGGATTATCTGATCTAATCTGGCTAGCGATTGCAGTAGATGTTAAGCACGACGTTCCTACACGTGATATGGTGCGGATGCATGACCGAGCGCCTTCAGCTCGATGAGTCCATTAAAACTAATGTGGCCAGCATCCAATGTCGAAAACTTACAGAGCTATTTATTTTGGGGATTTATTTACCGCTATAGATCGCTCCCCCCTATTGGGGTAGCGATGACCCTAAGACGTGGCCAGCCAGTTTAAACCCAACGAGTTTGTCGTTGGTAAACACTCTTGTGATAGCTTGCTAGGTTTAGCAGCGTCTGGTCGTCTTTCCTTACTATAATGGACCATGAAGTACAATACAGTAAAAAAGGAAAAGTACAATGAAAATTTCGGTTCCTCGTAAACTTCACCGTTCTTTTTACCATCTTTTCCAGCCGTCCTGGAAAGGAAAAAAAATTTAAGTGTATGTCGAAATACAAATGTACCTGCGTAAAAACACAAAGCGGGCGATAAAGGGAAATAAACTCATGCACACGTAATAGCGTATAAAAAGAGATTTTTACAATATGGTTTTTTTTTAATATAAATATATAGGCATATTAAAATTTTTTTTTAAATTTAAATATAGTACAAAGAAAAATCGAGATGATATAAAATATCAACTAGTATCTTACGTGCAATAATCGTTCAAATGTTCTGGAAATCTTACTCTTCTTCCAGAACACGTTGTTTCAAGTATATTTTCTGATACTACCGAAGTGTCATCGTGTGTGTTGGCTGTCTGTCGAGGGATTATAAGTGTAGGAGTCGTGTTGTGCGATTGTACTGAAGGAAATTCGACGTGAATAGGATTTCCTTCTAAATACGCTGCTTTGAGGCGATCGATGCTGATGCTACCGTTGGTTCCGTTCTTATCGATTATATAGTACTTGGGTTCGCGTTGAAGAACTTTCAAGTGTCCTTCGTATTCCGATTCGAGAGGTCGTCAATGTGAGTCTCGACGAACGAAAACGTATGTACTATATCGTAAGTCAGGTTGAACGAAAACCTCAGTTGATTGTGATAGAGTGGAAACAGGTTTAACTGAACGCACTGCGTTTGCAAGCTTGTTCGTATAGGAGGTTAGATCCATGTTCATTGAAGAGGACGAAGGATCCACGAATTCTCCTAAAAGCCGAAGGGTCGTTCCATATACGAGTTCAGCTGCAGTATATCCAATCTCAGCTTTCACTGAATTGCGACTACCTAGTAAGACGAGTGGGAGAGCGTCAGTCCACTGAGAAATGTTTGAGGCTGATAGTGAAGCTTTTAGTTGTCGGTGAAAGCGTCCTTCTAATCCGTTTGCTTGTGGGTGGTAGGCGGTCGTTTGGAAGCGAGTGGTTTTCTAGTATTGCGGTCAGACAACGGAACAGTTAAGATTCGAGCTGGGGTCCACGATCTGTAGTGATGTTTGAAGGGCAGCCGTAGTTTGCTATCCATCGTTCGACGAAGGCGCGGGCCACTGTTTCAGCAGTGATGTCCTTGAAAGGTAATGAAACGGTCTACGCAGGCTAAGAGATAAGAATATCCATTTGAATCTGGTAAAGGTCCTACCAAATCCAAATAAACATGATCGAAGCGAGCATCGGGAGTTTTAAATGAGCCTAATGGACATTTGTTACGTCTAATAACCTTAGATTTTTGGCAGCTTACACAGGAGCGTTCTCACTCCCTCACATCTTTATTCATACCAAGCCAGCAAAACCGTTCTGCTATAAGCTTGATGATTGTACGAATACCTGGATGAGAAAGTTTGTGCAACTAATTGAAGACGTTAGGTCGATAATGCTTCGACACGATTATGCGATCCCCACCTGTAGATGTTTCACAAAGTAAGGTTTCCTTACTTGTTCCCATCTGTTTGATGCGCAGCTTGAGGGTTGTTGACGATAACTCGCAGGGAAGATCAATGTCTTATTTTTGCAGCTGAGCGAGTGAAAGAAGGTCGCTTACTTGGAAACGGCTCAAGGAAGTTAATCGAAACAAGGCATCGCCGAATAATATGTTTGCTGCAGGAATGGGCTGAAAGACAGATCCCCAGAAAATCACACTGCACTTCACCGACTCCGAGTACTACATCTAAACTGATATAAAATCCTTAATCGTACGAATAAAATAATAAACAAACACAACAATACCATCATGAATATCATTATGTTCAAACTCATATTTCATATCCGAATCAAATCTGAAAGATCGAATCGGATGCTCGAAAACACGACCCTCAGATTAAAAGTCTGATGCTCTACCGACTGAGCTAACCGGGCTCGACTGGTCGGCGCCGCTTGTCACACTCATCAAAACAACATCACACAACACACATGCACACTCACTCACACAACACCATCTCAATCATCATACACCCTACAACTAACACCAATTCACACTCAACATTCTCTCACACAATCGCACACACACGCACACACACAACCACTCATTCACTCAGTCAATCAACCAGGCATACTTCGAGACTCATCTCTGTGTGTACACACACACGCGCGCACACACACACATGCACATGCACATGCACATGCACATGCACATGCACACGCACACAATAAACACACAACACACACTTGCTTCTCCATTGGGAATCTCTACCGAACTACTCCGACGACCATACAGACTGTTCCATTGCAGCCATACAGGTTGCACGACACACTGTTTAACCGTATCTGTCGTCACACCACTACCCGTCTGTCTCCTCTACTTACACCACCTCCCACTCCTCCCACTACTAATATCAATCATACTCCTACTGCTGCTCCCAATATTACCACTCTTCCTGCTCTCCTTCTCAAACATCTACAAATATTCATACAACTCCAACTCCTACTACAACTCCATCTCCTACTCCTCTTTCTCCGACAACTACTCATCATCCTCTTTATTATCATCACCATCATAACCACCTACACCACCTACATCACATCTGACACCAACTACACCAACTACACCAACTACACCAACTCCACCAAATACACCAACTCCATCATCATCATCATCATCATCATCATCATCATCATCATCATCATCATCATCATCATCATCATCATCATCATCATCATCATCATCATCATCATCATCATCATCATCATCATCATCATCATCATCATCATCATCATCATCATCATCATCATCATCATCATCATCATCATCATCATCATCATCATCATCATCATCATCATCATCATCATCATCATCATCATCATCATCATCATCATCATCATCATCATCATCATCATCATCATCATCATCATCATCATCATCATCATCATCATCATCATCATCATCATCATCATCATCATCATCATCATCATCATCATCATCATCATCATCATCATCATCATCATCATCTCATCATCATCATCATCATCATCATCATCATCATCATCATCATCATCATCATCATCATCATCATCATCATCATCATCATCATCATCATCATCATCATCATCATCATCATCATCATCATCATCATCATCATCATCATCATCATCATCATCATCATCATCATCATCATCATCATCATCATCATCATCATCATCATCATCATCATCATCATCATCATCATCATCATCATCATCATCATCATCATCATCATCATCATCATCATCATCATCATCATCATCATCATCATCATCATCATCATCATCATCATCATCATCATCATCATCATCATCATCATCATCATCATCATCATCATCATCATCATCATCATCATCATCATCATCATCATCATCATCATCATCATCATCATCATCATCATCATCATCATCATCATCATCATCATCATCATCATCATCATCATCATCATCATCTCATCATCATCATCATCATCATCATCATCATCATCATCATCATCATCATCATCATCATCATCATCATCATCATCATCATCATCATCATCATCATCATCATCATCATCATCATCATCATCATCATCATCATCATCATCATCATCATCATCATCATCATCATCATCATCATCATCATCATCATCATCATCATCATCATCATCATCATCACCAACAACCACATCCACTCTACACGAACTCGGAATCGGCACACTCACATTGACGAGTGGAGTGGTGTGTGAGTGTCAGGTAGTCGACTGATGGATTGGTGGATTGTCGATGTGAGATTAGTGATGGGAAGTGTGTGTCAATGAGGCAATGATGACGGTGATTGTGTGAAGTGAGTATGTGGTGTTGTGTGGGAGTGATGACATGAGAGGATATGGTGGAATGTGTGGTTGAGGTTGAGTTTGAGATAGTGGTTGTTGTTGTTGTTGTTGTTGTTGTTGTTGTTGTTGATGTTGAGATTGAGGTTGATGTTGAGGTGTGTGTGGACAGAGAGTTGTGAATGTGGCAGACTGAATGCGACAGACTGACTGTAGGTGTGTGCAGTGTGGACGTAGAGTGGGAGGACGGTGAGTATTGTTTGGTGAAAAGCCGTAGCGCCCGATGGGGGGCTCGAACCCCCGACCCTCAGATTAAAAGTCTGATGCTCTACCGACTGAGCTAACCGGGCTCGACTGGTCGGCGCCGCTTGTCACACTCATCAAAACAACATCACACAACACACATGCACACTCACTCACACAACACCATCTCAATCATCATACACCCTACAACTAACACCAATTCACACTCAACATTCTCTCACACAATCGCACACACACGCACACACACAACCACTCATTCACTCAGTCAATCAACCAGGCATACTTCGAGACTCATCTCTGTGTGTACACACACACGCGCGCACACACACATGCACATGCACATGCACATGCACATGCACATGCACATGCACACGCACACAATAAACACACAACACACACTTGCTTCTCCATTGGGAATCTCTACCGAACTACTCCGACGACCATACAGACTGTTCCATTGCAGCCATACAGGTTGCACGACACACTGTTTAACCGTATCTGTCGTCACACCACTACCCGTCTGTCTCCTCTACTTACACCACCTCCCACTCCTCCCACTACTAATATCAATCATACTCCTACTGCTGCTCCCAATATTACCACTCTTCCTGCTCTCCTTCTCAAACATCTACAAATATTCATACAACTCCAACTCCTACTACAACTCCATCTCCTACTCCTCTTTCTCCGACAACTACTCATCATCCTCTTTATTATCATCACCATCATAACCACCTACACCACCTACATCACATCTGACACCAACTACACCAACTACACCAACTACACCAACTCCATCATCATCATCATCATCATCATCATCATCATCATCATCATCATCATCATCATCATCATCATCATCATCATCATCATCATCATCATCATCATCATCATCATCATCATCATCATCATCATCATCATCATCATCATCATCATCATCATCATCATCATCATCATCATCATCATCATCATCATCATCATCATCATCATCATCATCATCATCATCATCATCATCATCATCATCATCATCATCATCATCATCATCATCATCATCATCATCATCATCATCATCATCATCATCATCATCATCATCATCATCATCATCATCATCATCATCATCATCATCATCATCATCATCATCATCATCATCATCATCATCATCATCATCATCATCATCATCATCATCATCATCATCATCATCATCATCATCATCATCATCATCATCATCATCATCATCATCATCATCATCATCATCATCATCATCATCATCATCATCATCATCATCATCATCATCATCATCCTCATCATCATCATCATCATCATCATCATCATCATCATCATCATCATCATCATCATCATCATCATCATCATCATCATCATCATCATCATCATCATCATCATCATCATCATCATCATCATCATCATCATCATCATCATCATCATCATCATCATCATCATCATCATCATCATCATCATCATCATCATCATCATCATCATCATCATCATCATCATCATCATCATCATCATCATCATCATCATCATCATCATCATCATCATCATCATCATCATCATCATCATCATCATCATCATCATCATCATCATCATCATCATCATCATCATCATCATCATCATCATCATCATCATCATCATCATCATCATCATCATCATCATCATCATCATCATCATCATCATCATCATCATCATCATCATCATCATCATCATCATCATCATCATCATCATCATCATCATCATTCATCATCATTCATCATCATCATCATCATCATCATCATCATCATCATCATCATCACATCATCATCATCATCATCATCATCATCATCAACTCATCAGTTAGGTGTGTGCAGTGTGGACGTAGAGTGGGAGGACGGTGAGTATTGTTTGGTCAAAAGCCGTAGCGCCCGATGGGGGGCTCGAACCCCCGACCCTCAGATTAAAAGTATGATGCTCTACCGACTGAGCTAACCGGGCTCGACTGGTCGGCGCCGCTTGTCACACTCATCAAAACAACATCACACAACACACATGCACACTCACTCACACAACACCATCTCAATCATCATACACCCTACAACTAACCAATTCACACTCAACATTCTCTCACACAATCGCACACACACGCACACACACAACCCACTCATTCACTCAGTCAATCAACCAGGCATACTTCGAGACTCATCTCTGTGGGTCACACACACATGCACATGCACATGCACATGCACATGCACATGCACATGCACATGCACACGCACACAATAAACACACAACACACACTTGCTTCTCCATTGGGAATCTCTACCGAACTACTCCGACGACCATACAGACTGTTCCATTGCAGCCATACAGGTTGCACGACACACTGTTTAACCGTATCTGTCGTCACACCACTACCCGTCTGTCTCCTCTACTTACACCACCTCCCACTCCTCCCACTACTAATATCAATCATACTCCTACTGCTGCTCCCAATATTACCACTCTTCCTGCTCTCCTTCTCAAACAACTACAAATACTCATACAACTCCAACTCCTACTACAACTCCATCTCCTACTCCTCTTTCTCCGACTACTACTCATCATCCTCTTTATTATCATCACCATCATAACAACATACACCACCTACACCACATCTCACACCAACTACACCAACTCCACCAACTACACCAACTACACCAACTACACCAACTCCATCATCATCATCAGCATCATCAGCATCATCAGCATCATCATCAGCACATTCATCATCATCACCAACAACCACATCCACTCTACACGAACTCGGAATCGGCACACTCACATTGACGAGTGGAGTGGTGTGTGAGTGTCAGGTAGTCGACTGATGGATTGGTGGATTGTCGATGTGAGATTAGTGATGGGAAGTGTGTGTCAATGAGGCAATGATGACGGTGATTGTGTGAAGTGAGTATGTGGTGTTGTGTGGGAGTGATGACATGAGAGGATATGGTGGAATGTGTGGTTGAGGTTGAGTTTGAGATAGTGGTTGTTGTTGTTGTTGTTGTTGTTGTTGTTGTTGTTGATGTTGAGATTGAGGTTGATGTTGAGGTGTGTGTGGACAGAGAGTTGTGAATGTGGCAGACTGAATGCGACAGACTGACTGTAGGTGTGTGCAGTGTGGACGTAGAGTGGGAGGACGGTGAGTATTGTTTGGTCAAAAGCCGTAGCGCCCGATGGGGGGCTCGAACCCCCGACCCTCAGATTAAAAGTCTGATGCTCTACCGACTGAGCTAACCGGGCTCGACTGGTCGGCGCCGCTTGTCACACTCATCAAAACAACATCACACAACACACATGCACACTCACTCACACAACACCATCTCAATCATCATACACCCTACAACTAACACCAATTCACACTCAACATTCTCTCACACAATCGCACACACACGCACACACACAACCACTCATTCACTCAGTCAATCAACCAGGCATACTTCGAGACTCATCTCTGTGTGTACACACACGCGCGCGCACACACACACATGCACATGCACATGCACATGCACATGCACATGCACATGCACATGCACACGCACACAATAAACACACAACACACACTTGCTTCTCCATTGGGAATCTCTACCGAACTACTCCGACGACCATACAGACTGTTCCATTGCAGCCATACAGGTTGCACGACACACTGTTTAACCGTATCTGTCGTCACACCACTACCCGTCTGTCTCCTCTACTTACACCACCTCCCACTCCTCCCACTACTAATATCAATCATACTCCTACTGCTGCTCCCAATATTACCACTCTTCCTGCTCTCCTTCTCAAACAACTACAAATACTCATACAACTCCAACTCCTACTACAACTCCATCTCCTACTCCTCTTTCTCCGACTACTACTCATCATCCTCTTTATTATCATCACCATCATAACAACATACACCACCTACACCACATCTCACACCAACTACACCAACTCCACCAACTACACCAACTACACCAACTACACCAACTCCATCATCATCATCAGCATCATCATCAGCATCATCAGCATCATCATCAGCACATTCATCATCATCACCAACAACCACATCCACTCTACACGAACTCGGAATCGGCACACTCACATTGACGAGTGGAGTGGTGTGTGAGTGTCAGGTAGTCGACTGATGGATTGGTGGATTGTCGATGTGAGATTAGTGATGGGAAGTGTGTGTCAATGAGGCAATGATGACGGTGATTGTGTGAAGTGAGTATGTGGTGTTGTGTGGGAGTGATGACATGAGAGGATATGGTGGAATGTGTGGTTGAGGTTGAGTTTGAGATAGTGGTTGTTGTTGTTGTTGTTGTTGTTGTTGTTGTTGATGTTGAGATTGAGGTTGATGTTGAGGTGTGTGTGGACAGAGAGTTGTGAATGTGGCAGACTGAATGCGACAGACTGACTGTAGGTGTGTGCAGTGTGGACGTAGAGTGGGAGGACGGTGAGTATTGTTTGGTCAAAAGCCGTAGCGCCCGATGGGGGGCTCGAACCCCCGACCCTCAGATTAAAAGTCTGATGCTCTACCGACTGAGCTAACCGGGCTCGACTGGTCGGCGCCGCTTGTCACACTCATCAAAACAACATCACACAACACACATGCACACTCACTCACACAACACCATCTCAATCATCATACACCCTACAACTAACACCAATTCACACTCAACATTCTCTCACACAATCGCACACACACGCACACACACAACCACTCATTCACTCAGTCAATCAACCAGGCATACTTCGAGACTCATCTCTGTGTGTACACACACACGCGCGCGCACACACACACATGCACATGCACATGCACATGCACATGCACATGCACACGCACACAATAAACACACAACACACACTTGCTTCTCCATTGGGAATCTCTACCGAACTACTCCGACGACCATACAGACTGTTCCATTGCAGCCATACAGGTTGCACGACACACTGTTTAACCGTATCTGTCGTCACACCACTACCCGTCTGTCTCCTCTACTTACACCACCTCCCACTCCTCCCACTACTAATATCAATCATACTCCTACTGCTGCTCCCAATATTACCACTCTTCCTGCTCTCCTTCTCAAACAACTACAAATACTCATACAACTCCAACTCCTACTACAACTCCATCTCCTACTCCTCTTTCTCCGACTACTACTCATCATCCTCTTTATTATCATCACCATCATAACAACATACACCACCTACACCACATCTCACACCAACTACACCAACTCCACCAACTACACCAACTACACCAACTACACCAACTCCATCATCATCATCATCAGCATCATCAGCATCATCAGCATCATCATCAGCACATTCATCATCATCACCAACAACCACATCCACTCTACACGAACTCGGAATCGGCACACTCACATTGACGAGTGGAGTGGTGTGTGAGTGTCAGGTAGTCGACTGATGGATTGGTGGATTGTCGATGTGAGATTAGTGATGGGAAGTGTGTGTCAATGAGGCAATGATGACGGTGATTGTGTGAAGTGAGTATGTGGTGTTGTGTGGGAGTGATGACATGAGAGGATATGGTGGAATGTGTGGTTGAGGTTGAGTTTGAGATAGTGGTTGTTGTTGTTGTTGTTGTTGTTGTTGTTGATGTTGAGATTGAGGTTGATGTTGAGGTGTGTGTGGACAGAGAGTTGTGAATGTGGCAGACTGAATGCGACAGACTGACTGTAGGTGTGTGCAGTGTGGACGTAGAGTGGGAGGACGGTGAGTATTGTTTGGTCAAAAGCCGTAGCGCCCGATGGGGGGCTCGAACCCCCGACCCTCAGATTAAAAGTCTGATGCTCTACCGACTGAGCTAACCGGGCTCGACTGGTCGGCGCCGCTTGTCACACTCATCAAAACAACATCACACAACACACATGCACACTCACTCACACAACACCATCTCAATCATCATACACCCTACAACTAACACCAATTCACACTCAACATTCTCTCACACAATCGCACACACACGCACACACACAACCACTCATTCACTCAGTCAATCAACCAGGCATACTTCGAGACTCATCTCTGTGTGTACACACACACGCGCGCACACACACACATGCACATGCACATGCACATGCACATGCACACGCACACAATAAACACACAACACACACTTGCTTCTCCATTGGGAATCTCTACCGAACTACTCCGACGACCATACAGACTGTTCCATTGCAGCCATACAGGTTGCACGACACACTGTTTAACCGTATCTGTCGTCACACCACTACCCGTCTGTCTCCTCTACTTACACCACCTCCCACTCCTCCCACTACTAATATCAATCATACTCCTACTGCTGCTCCCAATATTACCACTCTTCCTGCTCTCCTTCTCAAACAACTACAAATACTCATACAACTCCAACTCCTACTACAACTCCATCTCCTACTCCTCTTTCTCCGACTACTACTCATCATCCTCTTTATTATCATCACCATCATAACAACATACACCACCTACACCACATCTCACACCAACTACACCAACTCCACCAACTACACCAACTACACCAACTACACCAACTACACCAACTCATCATCATCATCAGCATCATCAGCATCATCAGCATCATCATCAGCACATTCATCATCATCACCAACAACCACATCCACTCTACACGAACTCGGAATCGGCACACTCACATTGACGAGTGGAGTGGTGTGTGAGTGTCAGGTAGTCGACTGATGGATTGGTGGATTGTCGATGTGAGATTAGTGATGGGAAGTGTGTGTCAATGAGGCAATGATGACGGTGATTGTGTGAAGTGAGTATGTGGTGTTGTGTGGGAGTGATGACATGAGAGGATATGGTGGAATGTGTGGTTGAGGTTGAGTTTGAGATAGTGGTTGTTGTTGTTGTTGTTGTTGTTGTTGTTGATGTTGAGATTGAGGTTGATGTTGAGGTGTGTGTGGACAGAGAGTTGTGAATGTGGCAGACTGAATGCGACAGACTGACTGTAGGTGTGTGCAGTGTGGACGTAGAGTGGGAGGACGGTGAGTATTGTTTGGTCAAAAGCCGTAGCGCCCGATGGGGGGCTCGAACCCCCGACCCTCAGATTAAAAGTCTGATGCTCTACCGACTGAGCTAACCGGGCTCGACTGGTCGGCGCCGCTTGTCACACTCATCAAAACAACATCACACAACACACATGCACACTCACTCACACAACACCATCTCAATCATCATACACCCTACAACTAACACCAATTCACACTCAACATTCTCTCACACAATCGCACACACACGCACACACACAACCACTCATTCACTCAGTCAATCAACCAGGCATACTTCGAGACTCATCTCTGTGTGTACACACACACGCGCGCACACACACACACGTAACCACTCATTCACTCAATCAATCAAACAGGCATTCCTCGACTTACACATATATCAAAACAAGATTCTTCAATATAGTATAGCATGCAGCAATTGAATCACAATTGACGGAGTATATTTGTATTGTGTAAATTTATTTACAAATTTGGGCATCATCATCTATTTACACGGTGGATCTGATACAGATGTGTAATCACGAATCAGGAAAGCAATTGCAGCATATTTACAACTGAAGAACATCTGGAACTCAAAACGATTGTCAACCAACAGCAATGCCGAAATTTTCAATACAAATTTTAAGACAGTTCTACTGTATGGGTTCGAAATGTAGAAAACCACGAAAGTCATTATCCATAAGATACAGGTTTTTATTAACAGTTGTCTACGCAAAATACTTCGGATCCGTTGGGTGGACACTATTAGCAACAGCCTACTTTGGGAGAGAACAATTCAGATCCCAGTGGAGGAAGAAATCAGGAAGAAGCACTGGAAGTGGATTGGACACACATTGAGGAATGCGTCAAACTGCGTCACAAGACAATGTCGAAGGAGGAGAGGAAGACTAAAGAACACATTACGCCTGGAAATGGAGATAGACATGAGAAAAATGAACAAGAATTGGATGGAACTAGAAAGGAAGTCATAGGACAGAGCGAGGTGAAGAATACCGGTCAGCGGCCTATGCTCCATTTTGAGTAACAGGCGTAAATAAGTAAATCCTGTAAACATGGTTTTTATTTTTTAAAATTTTTTTCTAAATTCTTAAATATATTTTATTTATAGAATAAAAGTTAATGAAACCTATTCACTTCAGAAAACTTATCATTAAAAATTGTCTGTCTCTTTTTGTTCGTTTCGTTTTTTGTTTTGTTTTTTGTTTTTTTTTTAATGTTTTTTTATTCATTCATATATCAAACTATGAAATTAAATATTGAATAAAATGTTAAGAAATGCTTAAACATATATATATTTATATATTCAAACTATAGGGTATCATTATGATGAAATATTGTAGGTGATGAATGGTTTGTGTAAAATGAGAACTGTGATAATAATAATAATAATAATAATAATACTCCATAATTTATGAACATTGTTATTAAACATGAAAGTATAAAATAAAACAAAACAAAACAAACAAACAAAACACTGAACTTCTCATAGTTAAATAGTATAAATATGTAAACTTGTTTAATTTATTTCAATAAATTTTATTCTTAATTATATTCAATAATAATGAATAATTTATGTTATATTTATGGTATAGCAATTGGATTCATAGGAATAATAGCTAGTATTATACATTTGTTTATTTGTATTATATGGATAGCATATTTATTTGGTTGGCAATTAAATCAACAAAAAAATTCTTATAAAAATTATAATTTACAATTAAATTGGCCAAAATGTTCATTAAGATTTTCAATTAAAATTTATATACTCCTTATGATTATTAGTAGTTTATTAATTTATTTAATAGATGGAATTCGTCTTATTTATCTTTGTTTCACATGGATTGATTTACGTATTATTTATAATGAATGGTATTGTAAATGTCATATATTATTAAAAAATTTTTCAATGGATTTATATAATTGGATATTTGCATTAATTTGTTTAGAAAGACTTACATTAATCATATTTACAAATCCTAAATATTTATCAATTATTAATTCTAAAAAAATATTTTTCATTCAATTATTAATTGTATTCTTATTTACTTTATTCACTTGTAGTGTATTTTTAATATCAATTAAATCAATCTGTGATCAATATTTTTATAATCGAGATCTTATTTATAGTAGATTTTTATTAAGTTCATTTCTACCTGCAATTATATCGATTATATCATCATGTTACATTATAAGAATATGTTATAAACAAGAAATAAAATTAAATACAACTCGTAAATTGATTAATTTACCTGGTGAACGATTAATTGGTTTATCGATTAAATCAGTTAATAAAATTATTGCTGCTAAAACAACTTTATTATCAGCTTGTATATTGCCTATATTTCATATAATTTTATTTATATTTATGTTAAATAATAAAAATTATTGTTGTTATTTTACATTTAATAAACAATTGAACATTGAAGATTATTTCTATGTATCATTTGATTTAATATTTTGTATATTATATACATTAAAATTACATTTATTTATTGTATCATCACCAAGTATTAATCGGAATATATGTATTATTATAACACTTATAAAAATTAGAATACGTATATGCTGTTGTTGTGGCTGTTGTTCTTCTTCTTGTTCTTGTTGTTCTTCTTCTTGGATTCAACCAATGAAATAAATGACATCATTATTTATGATAATTGAAATTATATCATATTGTATGAACTAACCATACAATGAACAATAATTCCATACCCTTCAAAGCTAATCTAGGTATGTTAATGTGATTACTTTTTTTTAAAAATAAAACTAGAAATTGCTTTCGTAGTCTTTTAGAGAACATTAATTAACAAGTATGTCTTAATGATAAAATAAGACTATTTAATTAATTTCATTGAAATTATTATAAATTGATATATAAAGACATTTTATGGGAGCTAAAGGATGCAATTTCATCCCAAAATGATTCCTCATCAATAATGTACACCCACAATTTATAGATCAAGCTGAAGTCAATAAAACTTCTGCATCAATATTATAAGAATATTGTTATATCTAAACGTTATGATTTGTGGATTTTACAATTAGATTCTATTCAAATAACTAACAAATGGAATAATTTTCTTATACGAAAGGGGAATCCACACTGAACTAGATAGATTAAACCATTCATACACAACAACAATTTTATTAATAAGAAATTAGAATGTGTACATGCTGCTGTTGATGTTGGATTTAACCATTGAAATGATTAATATCATGATTTATGATAACTTAAATTATATAATATTGTATGATCAGTTATTATATTCATTTCATTAAAACTAATCATACAATGAACAATATATCCATACGCTTCGAAGCTAATCAAGGTATGTTAATGCCATTACTTTTTATAAATAAATAAAAAGTAGAAATTACTTTTGTAATCTTTCAAATTAAAAGTTAAATGTACTTTTACGTATTCGTCATGATAACTTGGAATTTTTAAATCATTAGAGAATAGTGTTGTTTCATTCACCGTAACAATGTTAACCACTGTTATATCCCGATGAAAATAATGAATAGTAACTGTTGGAATCTATTTCTGGACTACTACTATATGTATAATTTTTATCGTATAATTATCAAATAACTAAATTATTCATATTCGTGTTCCTCTTATCATAAGCTTTGTTTTGACCTATGAACTATTATTATACGATTTACTATTCTTGAGTTATGCCTGGTCTATCAATTACTACCTCCCACATTCACAGCCACATTTGGTTAAATCTTGTAAAAATGTTGTTTCCTATTTTCTGGTAAGATGTGGTCTGTTTGTTTTGCATATAACCCAGTATGCTCGAAATATAGGATTCATATCGTGGAGGCTGAGAATGGTGTTCTGAACTTAAAACAGGCAGGGCTCGGCAGGAATTAGGATCGGTAAAACTCTAGACTGCTCGTATGGATTTTATACGTCATTGGTCCGGTCGATAATTCGCTATTCTCTAATTGGTGGCATCATTACGTTATACATTAATAGGATATAGGGCACAAGTTATAACAACCATCAGATCAATAGTACGTAAAAATGACGTCAGATAAATTATAATTATATAACTGTTAAGTGAATAAATTTAACTCGTAGGTGCACATATATAAAATGACAAATGATCAGTAAATAATTTAAAGATTGACCGACAATTTGCATCTTTAAACGTTAATTAGAATCTAACAGAATGAGAACCGTTCATGACGATTTTCTTTTGTGATAAGTTATGAAATAAATGTAAAAGATGACAGCCTACTTTACAAAAGCGAAGAAAAAGAAGTTGGAGAATATGACAACACTTAGCCCTGATGATTTATAAATTAAAAGTTATGCAGAGACCATGTAAGAATGAAGGATTGAGCATAATTCTTTTGTAAATAGAAGTCAGGTTTAACAAGGTGAATTGTTATGGCTTTAACCATCCACAAATCCTAAATACACACCTTATTTATAGACTGTGATATTCGCTATTTGAAGTGGTTTGATAATTCCGAATTACTTTATAAAACGGTGCAACAAAACTTCACTTTCGTTGTTATGCAATTATACATTTGACACTTGTAGACGTTTGACCATTTTGTTTAGTAAAAGAATAACGTTCTGAGAAGATTCATTTTATGACTCAAGTTATATCGTATGAATGATTGTTATCAAAATATACATCCTGGCTATCCTCGTATATAATTTTCTGTGACACTATAATTTATAGACAACATTTGAGCGACGATAAAGTGACTTTGAGAGTCTTCGCCTAATAACTAGGTCCAAATGAGGGTTATAAGCCAGTGTGAGGAATTGGAATTATGATGTACAGTTGATGGTCAGGGCTAGGAATCAGATTTAGGGTTTTCATCACGAACTAACATCAGCTGTAATGCCAAAACTCTTAAGCCCAATGGATGAGTGAATTTGGCGTCAAAATCCGAGACCTGTTATCTTACACCTGTTTGGTTCATTCATAAATTATAGTCTCGCCTAATTATCAACTTAACTCGCGTTAGTGAATAACGGAATTAAAATAAGTCAAATACAAGAAAGGATGTTCGAATACGCATATTTGTACACTCGTTCATTGCAACAGACAATCAGAGAATCGCAGCGAATGAAGTGAAAAAGAGAAAGCGTAGCGAAACGAAAGGACGCACAGTGGAGGAGTGTGAGCCAACTCCATTTAATCAAGCGGTAACCAATATTTATAGCCACGCAAAAATAAGCTACAAACATGTGATGAGTAAGATAAGATGTACACACACATACGCTCATATAAAAAGTCAAGGTTGATAAGTGAATAATTGACAAGGTTTCAGTTTCAGTTTGGAAAGGACAGGATGCTTGATGGCCTGTGTTAGTCCTGGCAATGGTGGTCTCTCAGTTGATCCAACTTTCTTTTGAAAGAGTCCACGGATGAAGCCTCAATCACGTGCTCAGGTAATGAATTCCACTCGTTGATAATTCTATGGGAAAGTCGATAGTCAACTGACAAGTAATTTGTCCTGGGCTGGTTGAAACGTAACTCAAGAAGAATGAATAAATTGGCCTGTCCAGAAGCTAAAATAAATTAAGTGGACCAAAGCTGTTAAAATATGAAAGTGGTACTCTGGCTTTTTGTTTGCCATTGGATATAACCACAAACCAGGTGTGATTTTTTAATATTATTAAATAATGGACAAACTGTTTGAAGTAGTCTAATTCACTTCACATTTTCTCAACTGAAGGGAATATTTACAGACATTTCATTAATGATGTGAACAGAGAAACAAAAGCCTTGACAAACTATGGAAGCTATTTTTAGGGGACGTTATTTCATTTAATTCAAAGCTTGTAAAATAGTAACATTTATTTTTGTCTATTCTACAAATCATAAGCTTTCGTTTGAAGTGTGATTCACTGCAATAGTCCTTTTTGTTCTAAAGCTATTGTCATTTAAACGTATTATTTTGTACTCTATTTTCTACGCTAATCTCCAGTTTTGGACATAATTGTGTTTTCCTAATTGTTCTGCGTTGTGGTCTATTTTGTCTTCCATTTATTCATGTATCTTTTCACACTGATCTGAAATTGGGAACCATATCGGAATCGGGAGTAAGTCGTGTAGTGTTCCAGTTGACTTGTCTTCTCTCACTCGCGCGCTTGTCATCCAATCAAGTGGTAGAATAGTTTTCTTCTCTCTACCCCACTTCGAACTCACACCACTAGCCTCAAGGTTAAGCCGGTCAGACTATAGCGTCAAGGTCTTAATCTAGATTAGACATGTTATCTGCTGCACAAAATTGGGTAGATAGATCAATAACGTAACAATTGATAATACTTAATTTCATTTATTCATTGATCTACTAAAAGTGAGCATTGTTCATTAAAGCGAAATCTGCACAAACAGATTTTCACATGATCCCTTGCAGTCATTAGTTATCTGAATCACAATCATATCAACATGAATATAGAAACAGAGATAGATGGGGGCTAGCAACCAATATGAAAATATGTTACTAATTATAAAGTAAACGTTAGCCAGTTGTAAAGAAATCTCTTAATTGGGCTGTAGCGGTAAATAAATCCCCAAAATTAATAGCTCTGTAAGTTTTTGACATTGGATGCTGACCACATTAGTTTTAACGGACTCATCTAGCTGAAGGCGCTAGGTCATGCATCCGCACCAGATCACGTGTGGGAACGCCGAGCTCAGCATCTACTGAAATCGCTAGCCAGATTAGTTCAGACGATCTTCGATGTATTAATAGCTTATCAAATATATCTTCGAACCTCCTCGCTTCTGTCTTTTGATTTTACTTGGTGGGTACGCTTCATATTAGAAGCTGTTACTGGTTAAAGCGTTGTCAAACTCTGAATACTTGTAGCATCTTCAGGACTTAATGAAGGTTAACTTTAATGTATTTGTACTTTTAGTTGTAATTACCTATTCTGGTGGAGTACTACTAAGGAGTCCCGTGATAGAACGAAACGGTCGTCCAATGCTTTCCGGTTTTTAATGTTGGTCTAACATTAATCCATTCATAATTTCGATCAAAATTGATTTTAGACCGATAATTAGTGTAGTTCAACTGGCATACATTGTTAAGTAATTCTCACTTAACGACAAATATAGACGAATATCTTAAAGTCACTTGGTATTGTTTTGCTTGTATCTTCCCACTGAGGTTTAAAACTGCAATTGATCAGTCTGTTATTGGCATATGTGCATACTGTGCGTATGCCTCGATATTGCCTTAATTCATAAGCTTTTATAAGCAAAGATGGATAGTGGTTAGCAGTGGAATCCAGGACGCGCGTTTCGTTCTATTTGGGACTTGTCAGTTGGATGTACCTGCATCTCAGAGTTGTTGTTCACTCTGGGACTCGAATCCAGAATAAATTGATCAAACAATTATTGAATATATTAAAGTATGTTAGTAGCAAAACGGATGTTTAACCGATATAAAACGAAATATTATGATTACCACACGTAGATAAATCTCAAATATGTCCAATCGTCTACGCATATCGTTAAAAATACTTTATCAAAATGTTACAATACACATTTATTAACCGTTAAAATAATTGACCGAAAATTGTGCTTAATTAATTCCGGTAACCATACATTTTTACTAACGCTTCTAAGCTTTTATTATTGCCAGACGATCTATTAAACTGTCGACTTAACCACCTACAACCTACCTCTTTATTCAACCACTATTAACTGTATGTCATTTTGACCCCGTTCGCAGACAGAATACAGTAAATGGAATACAAAAGATAAATTACATTTCTTTGTAGTTGCATATATCATATTCTGAAACATTTATTCTGATGCGATTAAAAAAGAATGGAGAAATTCAGGGCCTTGTTTCACTCACTGTAAGTAGTAAATTTATTGCCCATATTCTGTTTCTGACCTACAGTAGGTTTCTTTAGGGACTATTCTGCAGGTTTACGGCACAAAAGCAACATAAAAAACGATTGGCCATTACTGATATGTGAAGTTGACGTTTTGAAAATAAAACATGTTCCGTTAGTATTCCGTGATATCTCCACATACTGGACAACAGAAACCAGGGAACTGAGGGTGGGTGTATCAACTATAGAATACATGGAGGGTTACATTACAACGGCAGACTTTACACGTTGGTCGTCCTGGATTTATAGTTAATGCTTCTTCATGTTAGCTCACGTCACATAGTTCACTCACGTGGGAATCTTCGTCTATGTTGTTTAGTTCTCCCGTCTTTATTGAAATAAAGTCCCCCTCCTATTGAAGGACTGACGTAGCATCCAGAACGACGCTTATCGAAAGGTTTCCATAATGTAAATTGAAAATCATAACAAATTGATTAAACAATTATTGAAACACTGATAATTCTGTATTGCCTTTGTGATCGATTCTGAGCCGTGTCACCGACAGCCTCCAGCCATCGGTTACAATAGTCATGTGGACCCCAACAAAGTAGTCTGCATCCACCAATATGGCTCATACTAAAAGTTAGTAACTTTGTGGACCTTGGTTTGGCCCCCCTAACTTTCTTCCAACCGCTCTCATGTAATCAATGTTCAGTGACTGGAAAACTACAGTAATTCAGTAAGGAATACTGTACTCTTTTTAGAAATAAAGACAGAAAACAGTAAAATGAACACAAAATAAGCGTGATTTATTTGTTCAATTTCTTATATTACAGAAGGAATTTTAAAGAAATGACATTATCAGTTGATCAACTTCATGAAACAAAAAATGAAGATTTATCAATCAGATTGAGAGTGGCTCGAAACAGGGATTTGTTTTGTTCCCCTCGTTCGGTGCACAGAGAATCCTCATCGTCGACATCTAATCTCTGAATGATTATATACTTCCTTGTGTAACAATATTTATGTTTGCCTCGTGAAAAATCTTTAAAATATTACTAGATTGTTGATCAAAAAATGGAATATAATCTTAATGTATTTAATATCAATATTTGATATTCCCAAAACAACTTATCATAGTAGTTTGGGTTTCGACTAAAGAATGAGTACAAGGACATGGACATGCATACTGTGAATGTCGTTCTTTCAGCGTTTGCAGAAATATTGTTCTCATGCTGGTTGTTACTCAGTTTACATGCCATTCTGGTTACCTGTATCTTACTCTTAATATCTGTGTGTATGCATGCGTGTCAATTTACTTCATTATCTGTCTACCTATCTAGATTTCATTGTCTTCTTCTCTCCACTTCACTATTTTCTCCGTTCAATTCTATCTTATCTACTGCATGGAAGGCTGGCTGTCTAGCCGGCCCATTCTAACACCTGTATCAACCACGCCATCATCTCAAATTAATGTACACATTTTGAAACAGTCAGTTGGAATTCCAAAACTTTGTTCACTGACTGACCACATCATAATTCATTTGCATCATGAGTAAGAGTACATAAAATTAATTTCCCATTTGATTATATACTGTTGCTTTCATCTGAGTTTTCTACATTGTTAAAGTCCAGAAGGAATGTGCTTGCGAAAATCCAAGCATAAGCCCTTTTGTGTAAAACCTACGTAACTATCTGCGTCACAGTATTCTAAATCGTAAAATACACTACAACCCCTTTTTCCATTAATTATATGCGATTCCCTACGTTAGTGATAAGTTAATTAAGAAGGTAAAATGTTATCAGACGGCTATGAAATCCGTCTAACAAATTTATTTTTGTTGACTCTTAAAAATGTATCCGAACTCATAAATCTATACAAACTTAATTAGGAACCCATTTAAAATAATGTTTTTTATTTCTCCATTTTCCTTCCACAATGTCCTCAGGAGATTTAAGTTTAATTATTAGCTTGGGGCATTTGACATGACTTGTTTTGGAGCTAGGACAGTGTATATACTTCCCAGTCCGTATATCCTTTTAAAATAGACTTCTTTTAATAGAGGCATCCGACGTTTTAAAGAGATGGATATCAATAGATCCCAAAGTGATTTCCTCTTCTTATTGACAAATGAACCAATATATGAATGTGTGTTATCAAAGTTTTACAGTAGGTTATATCTAATCTTTGTTTTATTGCATAATTTGTATGATTATAGTAATATTTAAGCTAATTCAACATGACCTGTTTATGCTAACAATCTTATTCTAATAAAAAAACATCGGTTAGTTTGTGACCAAAGGGAGATTTCGTCGCAACTTTGTTTATCTACAAAATCTGCTTTTAACTATAATATGAAATTCTACCACACATCTCAGGAATGGCTTCTTCAACTTCGCTAGTGAAACTGACGAATCTATTTTCCTTTACAATCGTCGCCCCTATATGTAACTGATCACATCTCTGGACAGTGATAATACAATCAAAGCAAAGAGAATGTTTTTGAGTCGTGGTAACAACTGATGGAGAATAATATGGCTGCCGAAAGATCGAGATTTGCCATCGAAGATAAGTAGAATACGTCTTCTGGAATCATATGATCTCAGGTTTATGAACACCACAGACTCTAGAATCTTCAAGAACAGTTCCTAGCCATGGTTCTGTTAAGGCAAATAAGACACTTATGGTTTCCGTTTTCTACCAGATGAAATGCACCAAAGTGCGGTGTCGGAAGACCTCTGTTAAAGAAGACAATGAAATTTCTGTTCATTGCATCCGAACATCATTTCATTTTTTTAGTATAATGGTGAATTACTATTTGTTATTAGTAAGTAGTTTAAGTGGATTCGACTATTTTGTGGGCTTACATTCGGTGTCTTACGATATTCCTTCAAATCTATGTACAAATTTAAACCGTTGTACCTATGTCCATATTGGAATGTGTTATTTGAAACTACATTTCTTCTCATCAGTGAATACCTTTGTGCTTGTTAACCTTTGAAGAGTTATTAATCGCGGAAAAACTAGCCATTCCCAAAAAGTAGCCCTTAATTCATATTCGATTTTGTTAACATTTTCGATTGACAGTTTTATGATGCATTTTTCATTGTTATTTACACCTATATCATTCATACGACGTGTTAATCAAATAAACCCGAGTCACCTAATTGTTGTCGTACCAAAACTATTACAAGTATCTAAAGTTCCCTTATGAAGATACTTACATCCGACATTTGGTCTACGGTCAAGTCTAACCCTGTCATCAGTTAGGATACACGGAAACGATATGCAAACTTAGTGTAAAGAGAAGTAATCTATCCTTCACTCTGGCTACAAACTATTTTGCAAGACCACAATGCCTCATTCAAGTCCGAGGAATGATTGTAATACACATCCGACATACAAATACACACTTTCGTACCATAAGAATGTGACTTATATATTCGGTGTCATCAGAGATTATTTTCAAATAGGTTCGAATTAAGCTCCTAACTGAATATATCAGAAAAAAAGGCACTTTGGACTCGCAAATAAATTGCTTACTTAATTTTCTTAGCGTTATTTATCAAAGTGATAAACTCTGAGACTAGTTTTCAGAAGATCCATTTAATTATGTTGATATTCTCTTAACACTAATTCAAACTACAATTTTAATTAAACTAAACCAGTAGTTAACGTGGTGATTGATTTTCTAAAAAAAAGGAGTTATTCAGGTTGTCGGTTTTTTTATTTTTTACGCGACATTTGGAACCTAAATTTTGAATATTAATTACTGCTACGAATGATGATCACTGTAAGGATTTGTCGGATGTTCATAGGATTATTTTGAGCTACAGTGATGATTAGTCACTAGGACTAAACTTGTTCAGTGTTCATTTATCTGTTTACTTCTTAATTACTAACTGCAGTAATAAATAATGAATCCAGATTAAAAACAGAGATTCTGTTGAATTCTCCATAACAACTGTCCAGTGTGTAATATCAGAAAATATCATCACAAACTCAGGTTTAGGTTCATTGTTTACGAAAACGAATTAAAATTGGGAAAGATTTATACGTTAATTAGTCGACTGTTTAAACAATTTCACATGTGGTTCATGCTAAGACAGATTACATAACCATTAACATTGCTGAATAATATACTCATCTCTGTAGATGTGCGATCTCTTAAAAATGAACATGGAATGTAATTTACAACCTTGAATCATCGTATTCAAGGTATACTTAGCCGATTGACTAATCCTTTCTCATCCAACTACATGGGTAGGAATGATGTAGAGACGGATTATTTAGCCTTAATATATAAACAATTTCTGTTATTATCCATATCTCATATATATATATATATATATATATATATATATATATATATATATATATATATATATATATATATATATATGCTCATTATTAAACTAGTTATGTTTACTTCCCGTGTTAATACATGTCTTTCGGATTATCGTTCTGTATGATGATCCTCTCATTTGGCTTTCGCAACGGATGAACGTTCTTATACGTAGAGTAAATTTACAAGGTATTCACTGTAGATATGTGTTAAGAGGAGTGTCAATCGCGATAGCTGCTGAGATCCGAGACCTTGGGGTCATCGGTAAGTGTATGAATGAAGACAATAATAATAATAATAATATACATAGATGTTCGCTTATGTAAAGCTCAGGCTCAGTATTAAATTGTAGTCGACCAAAAGCATAAGTATATGAAATTATAACAGTTTACGGAAAATGTACATATCAATGAATACAAATAGCTAATAAAAATAGCGAAACAATTAGCAACAGTTATAGAATTAGATGTTTGTAAGTAAAAAGTTTCTACATGTTTGAACGGGTCCAAGAATAACTCTGATGTCAAAAGGTGGGTTAGAAGTTGTATGCAATCTCAATGGAAATTCACTGCCATACAGTTACCTAGCCTGACAGGTTTCCAACCTTTGGCAGATAGTTTAAATATATATATATATATATATCTTCTCAAATAAACATGTACAAATTGTATGGTGTGGTGGTGTGTATAATTAATGAAGATGTATATACATGTATATAATTTTACTCAATTCAATAGCATAGTGTTGATTTAATCAGTCATTATAACTGAGATGAATCACGTTTATACAACTGGAATCAATCCACATGAATCGTTGATTATTTTGCGAGTTTCACAAACACGACTAAGTTTATGAAGGTGCTATATACAGTTGAAAAATTTTGACTATCTACTTTATCCACAATCTTGATAAGCCAAATTTGGGCGCTGTTTTTCACAATATGGTTGAGATTCTTCATTTGATAGACTCCATTGAATTTTGCAGACTTCAGTGTTTTCAATCAGTCATTTAGCTCCACAACGTAACTGATACTGATACATGTAAATTCTAGGGATTACATGCTTAATCCTCAAAAAAGCCGAAATTCCGTCATCAATAATCACCTGTAAAAAAGTTTTTAACAAAAATATATTTTCAAATCAATAGACAGAAATTTCAGAACAGAAAGCGTAGAAAGTTCAAAATCATGTTGTCATTGTTAGAGTTGTAAGCAACTATCCATACTACAGTTTAATATTCTATGTAATAGAATGGGTCCAAAAACGAACTCTGACGTCTGTAGGTGGGTTAGGAGTTGATTGATAACCTTCTAAATGGATAGTATCTACTTGTGTTTTAGCCACAGTTAAAATGAAGGAACCGTAAAAACCATAAATATAATGTTTGTAGCTCGATCTTAAAAGCTGTAATTATCAAAAGTAATAAATTAGTAGGATAATAATTATCTTCGAAGTATCCGACGTTGTGAATGTTGAAATTAGTAAACCAAGAAATTATTATTAGTGGGACAGAGGTTGTGGCACTTGGAATTATTCTGTTACATTTAGGATTATCTCACATACATGTATAGGAATAATGAAACAAACTGATTGTTTGATAGTGAATAAAAAACAGATCTGTAGGGAATTCTTGACTAGACTGTCTTAAAGCATTAGTCTTAAACGACTTTTAGCCAATCAGAAAACAGAATTCAGTCATAACAAAATCTGGAATATAAAAGTGGGTAAATTTCTGCGATGGTTCAGTTAACATGCTCAAAACCGATCCACTACTCAAAACAATAGGTGATAAAGAATTTCAACCATATGATTAAAAATATCTTTCTTAAGGGTCTTTATCTACTTATTTGTTTAGACAAATAAGCATTGGTACAAGGAGACATCAAGTATATATGCGCCACACGTCGTCATTCGATTTGTGTCAGGAGTGCAATACTGCCCGGGTACCTAAACGGGAGCAGGTGGTTTTCTTAGTGGGTTACTCGTCGAGCCTTTCACCTACGGGTCTAATTCACAAGGTAATAGAACAACGTTAGGAGACGCAGTCCTATGGTAACCGGTGACCAACAATAGGTTCATACGCCATTTGTCCCCTCAGGATCCCCGAGCACATGTGCGCCACTGGTCTGGAACCAGGGTCTCCCTATCCCACAGGCAGATCCTCTGTAGCCACCGACCTGGTTAAAGCACCCGAATATTCGCTTTTCGTCCTCACAATTTCGTAAAAATCAATGATTCCGCTTCAGGAAGTTAGTGAGTAGGACTTCCCTGACAGTGGCTGTATACACATAGCCATATGAAAGCATTTTGAGAGGCAAATAGGACTCCCCACCACCATCGACCGTACCTGAGTATTTGGAGGCAGAGAGCCATTATACGCTTATGAATATTGTTCAAGATGATCGCACAGCTGTCCTGATATTGATGTGAACTTCATGAGAAGTTTTACGGTGTTATAACTTTACTACAATATAGCTTGCAAAGACTAATAATATGCTATACAAAACCAGAATACTTCCAAAAGTTTAAAGTCAGTTTTCTACATCAATGATATAGGGAGGACTAGATCGCGAGTGTGAACGCCGTGTTCAACTTCTCCTGCAACTGCTAGATCAGTCACTTCTCGATATATTGGTAATCTATTAAATATATCTTCGAACCTCCTCTCTTCTGACTTTTGATTTCACTGGGTGGGAACGATTCAATTATAGGTGTTACTGGTTAAAGTGTTGTCAAACTACAAATACTTGTGGCATCTTCAAGCATTATAAAGGCTGAATAAGGGTAATTTTTACTAAGCTTTAGATATGGCATAAGTGGGCTGTTGAAACATTATAAATTTCGCCAAAAAATCGAAGAGCGACTAGCTTGAATATGGTTACCTCGGCCCTAGTCTAGTGGAATTTTTACACAGCATTTGACACTCTTTGGAAACTACAGAAAACTTCATATCTGTTTTATCCCAATTAGTTAAATCTTGACAATTCACATCTATAGTCTTTACGTTCTCATTCTAAACAAAATCCTATCGAATCAGTAAAGTAATTTTTAATAAGATTACACAACTTTCATAGTTGATAATTCTCAAAAAATTCTAAATAGTTTCTAGTGTACCATTCATCTACCAGTTACTTTTATACATATGTTTGAATTCATCTGATACTCTCTGATCAACCATGAATAAAAATAGACAGACAGAATAAACACGAGAACTAGAACCCATAGGTTCAAATTAAAATGCTGTACATCAGCATAGTGACAAGAAATCGATTAATAAAACAACAAAGAATTGTAAGTATTAATCCCAACAGTATTAGAAGCTAAATGAGTAGACAGTAAATAGACAATTAGAAAATATTTGATGGGTACAAGTTCGCAACCAGGTAGCTTAATTTGCTTTTCTGAAAATTCGAACTCATCATCAACACTACTCACTCGTTGGTTCGAGTATACACAGTTTATACTTAGAAACTACCTATATTTAGCTGACTGTACTTTCAGATTTTAGGAATTGTTTTGACCAACCTGGTACCAATTTGGCTATTATAACAAGCTTTCCTAATATTTCTTCCTTTTAAATAAAATAATCAATAATCTAGCTTACTCTATGATGACTATATCTGATTTCTAATCAACCCTTAACTTTCCCGTTAGCTTAACTGAGGATTTCATATCAATACCATGGGTGTTAAAACATTTACTACGAGTAGAGTGTTGAGTTTTATTGTTTTTCTTTCATTCAGATTTGTTACAAAAATCTCAAATTTAGTAGAAATTTGGGAGCCGATACCAATGTGTCACTTAATTTTCCGTTAGGCAGTAGTCAACTTAATTCTAACTTCAAGTGACCTGAAATGTTTTATTAGTGTTCCACCTAACTTTCCAGCCTCCTGTTCTAAACAGTGATTCGACAGATCAATTAGTCAATCATGAGCAACGTAGAACCTGTCATATGCGTACTTCTGTACAATTTTTACAATACCTCGTTAGCACAGCGGAATGACATTATCATGGCAAATCCCAGAGTAATTGAGGCATAAACAGTATTGGATGCAACAGTAAAGGCTATGGATCGAAGAAATTATTCGAGTCGAATATACGAATTAGTTCAATAAAAAATGTATTAGGTAGTTTAGAAATTTAGGACATTCACTCATTGTTTTTGCCTCTATTAATCTGGGATTTGCCATGATAAATGAACTCACCAATGATAAAGTGAAACGCCCACCATATTAACTTTATTTGACCTTGTATGACTACATCTTAATTATTCACTAATCATAATTTATGTTCATTATATATTTCCTATCCTGTAGTTGCTGTTCGGTATGTCATTTATGTCTCTGTTTTTCCCTGTGTTAATATACTGTACTGTTTGTTTGTACACTAACGGTGTTAATTTATGTTCTAGAAACAGATCAAGTTTATCAAGCCAAATAGCTTACTTGTTCTGACCTTGGCTAAAGCAAGACTGTGTTCGACAGTCTAGAGAATAGTCGAGTAGTACAGTTAAACCTGTAGGAAATTGCTTCCTATATACCTGCACCATTAAGAATGATTCAGAGCCATATTACACAAATGTTGGTTACGATAATCGAATGGATCCCATCCAAGTTGCCTGCACCTGCCTACATGGGTCAGTCCAACAGTCAGTGTCTTCAAGGACTAATGTCACGTCCTGGTTTGTCTGCCTATATCTTTTTTCCAATATAATCCTACACCAGCGACCATCGCGCGTCGAGACAATAATCTCGAGGAACACCATATTAAATTAATAAACACGAATGACCTTCAACTGTTATATATATATATATATATATATATATATATATATATATATATATATATATATATATATATATTCTCCATTGTTTTCTCATGACTTATTAACTGTTTTTGGTCAGGTGATAAGACGAGCTGTTCGGGCACTCATATCTATCTTATGTCAACACAGTAGATGCATAGCCGCCTGACCTAACACATTACTAGAGCTGAACCATTCCCTCTAACAGATGATTAATGTTGAACTTTAATTAAATTCATAAATTTGAAGATACAGAATATAAAAGCTATATTTTATTTATATAAGAACACAATCTTCTATATACAGCCCATTTGATGAGCCTAATGACCTTTGACCTTGTTTTACCACATAGATTAGATTCTATTCAGTGGATATGACATAAACAACACAATACTTAAGCGATAGGGCTAATTTAATCAAAGCAGTAATTAATGAAACAAGCAAAATTATATTTGGCTAATATCAGAAAAGGGTTTGTGGATATTATAGTAATTTCAATGATTGAGATCATGAGTCAGTTAAAGCTAGACCACCATGGAAAACCTGGGTTCGAATCTCGCGGGGTGGGATCATGGGTGCGCACTGCTGAAGAGTCCAATGATAGGACGAAACAGTCATCAAGTGCTTCCATATTTTCCATGATGGTCTAGCTTCAACTGACTCATGACCTCAACCATTGATCAGTCAAAATGTAACTTATCATGACAGCTGTGCGAATTAGATTATTTTGTACAGTTTTAATTTACGGTACATTTGTCTCAGAACCGAATAATGAGCCAGGTTTATTTGTATACTCATGATAGCAATCGAAAAGTTTAGTTAATAGACACATTCAAAGTTGTTCCATGCATAATTATATGACGAAACGGTAATATCGATTTTCTCCTACGAGAATACGTAGAAATGAATACAACTTGAAATGTGTTATATATAAAGATCCATTAGTAATAAGTGAAAATATTTTAAAATACACCAATTTTCCAATCACCTTCACCCTCTAAAATCAGACTGTCTATTATGAAACGTGTGTTAACTAATATATCTACACAACTACACCACATTCCTAGAAAAATATAATGAAATCACACATTTATCTGTTAAAGTTCTTTTGTTGTTGTTTTTTCAATATAGTTTTCATTAATCCAAATTCATAATTGTGTTATCATGCTTAATGTGATAGTTGGTACCTTAAGTTTCAATTCTGAAAATTTAGTATTTAATTCTGTTCAATGAGTTTCAAAATATGATAAAGGTTTCATAAATAGAATGATCATTTTATAATACTGGTTTATCAAAACACTGACAATCACCAACTTGGTGAGACTATAGTTTATGGACGAACCAAATCAGATTTACGATAACAGGTTATAGACTTTAGCGCGAAATTCATTTACCTATTTGGCCAAATAAAGTTTTGGCACTATATTTGATGTCAGTTCGTTATGAAAACTCTAAATCGAATTCCTAATCCTAACCATCAAATGTAAATCATAATCCTTATTCTTCAAACTGTTTTATAACCCCTCATTTAACTCTAGTAATTAGGTAGCCGCTCTCAAGGTCGATCTAGTGTTGCTCAAATACTGTCTATAAATTATAATCTCACTGAAAAGTTTGATTGAAAACCTGGCTATTTATGACATTTAATCAGTAATATATATTCATGAGGCCCCCAAACGCCCTGGTACGGCCGAGAGTGGGGAGAGTCCGCTCTCCCACTCGAAATGCTCTCACATGGCCACGCGTATATAGCCTCTGCCAGGGAAGTCCTACTCACTGTCTTCTCATGGCGGGGGTGTTGTTTACGAAAATGAGAGGACGAAAAGCGAATGTTCGGCGCTTTAACCGGATCCCAAATCAATGATGCACATGGACTGGCTCCAGTATCCTGAAGGAACAAATGGCGTATGAACCAATCGTTGGTGACCGGCTCCCATGGGACTGCATCTCCTCACGATGCTCCACTGCCTTGTGGATCGGACCTTAAGGCCGAAGGCTCGGGGTGTGGGCACCTGTGCAGTATCACAGCCCTCACACATATCAAATGAGATATGTGTGGCGCATATGTATTCGGTGCCTCCTTGTACCAATGTCTATGTGTTAAAATAATAACTCATAAGGCAAAACTTATACGTAAAATGGTAAGATAACTTCGACAATTTTCACAAGTACAAAATAGTTTATTAAAACTTACTAGTAGTTTTAGAATCTATAATACAATCAAATTTCATAATGTGAACCGTGGGGACTAAGAAGATATGTTCATGTAAGGAACTTCTTTTCATTAAATTAGAAAAAGAATATAAAATTCAATGTAATTCTTTGTAGATATTGTTCATTTACTCGGAGTGAATTAATTGTATTCATAATTTCTGTGAATTATGATAGTCATATTATGTTGACAAATAATTTGTGAAACGAATACCCATTTATAAAAGGTATTAGTTGAAAAATAGGCTTTTTCAATAAGTATGTCTGTTTAAATAATGAATAATTCATTTTATTCATGTTTAAAATACAAGACATGAATGTATCATATAAATCGTTGTATAGTTTGATTACGTCAAACTACGACCTATTCAAATAAATGATCGATTAAAATTTATGTAGCAAAGTTATTTCTATATTAAACCACTCCTATAACAGCACGATGATTACTTTGACCTTGAACATGTTAACTAATGACAGACAATCTATTTAATGTATATTTGCTACATGAAATAAGCCTGTTTGTATTCACTCTTTTAGTCTGTCCTTTTTAGTCACCCGGGTTTCGATCGCTAGACCAGTGGCGTTCTATGCGCTCTCTGACCCAAACGTTAAAATTATTAGAGAAAATAATGAAAGACTAGACAGACAGGTCTTGTATGATAATATTGATTGTATTTTTTTAGGCCGTCACAGTTTATGACTATCTGCCCTTATTATTTTTAAAACAGGCTAAAGAATTTTCGTATTTTCAATCGAGACGGATTCAGTTTTATACAATTGAGATAACTTATTTGGTGGGTGACAATTTTAACATGTAATTTTTTTATTGATTTATATAGAAATTTGCATAGAGATTCTTTATATTTATTTATTTAATTATCTTAAATATTTATACAATATCAACTGTCAATATGTTCAGTTTTATTTACACTTGTGTTGTCATAGTATATACAAACTAGTTCATTAGAATAAGCTTTTAAAATGGTTGAATACAATGGATTATTTCTGTTACTAACTCTAATCACTTTGAATTTGATCAATTATTATGTATAGTTTTAAGTTAAACACACAGACGCACACATTAAGATCAGCTGTTTAGTTTATTAAAAATGTATTTTTTTTTTTGTCCATTTTTGGTTAAATTTGATTAGGGATTATACAAACAACATGTTAGGTATAATCAGTATTTGGGCATTTTAACAGTAAAACTCATGATGGTAACGATTATATTAACTGGGGTGATTTTAGGATATGTTATTCAGTGTGTATGATTAGTGAAACTGATTATCTACCTAATCGTTTTTGTTTTTGTATTCATTATCCTGCCTCATTGAAATCAGTACTGGTCAATACTTTTAATTTGAGAATTAGAAAACCCATAATTCAGAGGACTTATTCCGGTAATCAGGGGTACTGAATGAAGCATGAAATCTGAGGCAGACTTGAGTATTAACCGAAAGGAAACTGAACTAAATTAAAACTTGAAGCATGTTATGCCACTGGTTTTGACCTAATGTTCCTTTTGCGATTGGAACCTTCAGATTATTTCTGTTTGATGGAAAAGCATTGATAATACAGAAATAATAATGCTATAGCATATCTGAATATTCTGTGAAAAGATATTGAAGGTTTACAGGGCAATCACTCTCGAACTGCATATAATTACCAGTGTATCCAAGCGAAATTTGCCTCATTATCTCATTTATCTATCCTAGCTGATAATAATTTTGCTGTTAGAAATTTGCTGTATTACATTTACTCTAACATTTTATATATACTGTGAAAAATTACGATTTTTTACAACTATCATGTAGACAAGTAATAGTCTATTAAATTGAGTGAAGAGCTGTAAGCTATTCGGATTTAGTGAGACTTATCAGTTTATATTAGATTTTATTTACACGTATATTATTTTGAAGTGTTTCAAAGAATTTTAATCCGAAGTATAGACAAACACGACTTCTTGTAATGGTAGGCGCTCTCACTGTTTCGTCGGATTTATTTATGTAAGTAAATAAACATTTCCATATCCTTGTTATATACTGTTGGATTTAAAACCAGAAACACAATGGATTTACTTTTTTCTATGTAGAGTTTGTTTGTCAACGAGCATCGTAATGTATTGTGACTAGTGGCTTCTCGTCTTGTTTTATAATTCTTCACTCGGATATACGTAAATCAAATCACTGATTGATCTGTTGTGTAAAGTCTTTTAGTCAATATCGGTTTATTTAAAGATTCAGGACCAATATTTACCAGGTGAACGAATTGTTTACTTTGTCTGTTTTTCTATCTGTATGGATGACAAAAACTAAAATTTCAGAGACATAGTTCTATTCGTTTGTCTGGATTTTATTGAAGCTTGAAAAATGCTCTTCACTTTTTAGACTCAAAACCCACCTCCCAATCAACAATGTTAATTTTGACTTGGAGGGGTTATGAGGACACCTGTCAATTTCGTGGGCTGTATTCGTCGCAAAATGATCTCAATTTGCGTACTTTTAACTACCATATAGCACTAGTCAGTTATTTCATTATTGTGTGCGACTAAGCAGTGCGCGCCCGCAAACCCACCAGGAATCGAACTCTGGGTTTTAAGGTCTAGAGGTAAACCAACCTCCTCAAAAGTTCTTCGACTAATTCACAATAAACTGTTGACTAATGACATACTTCAAGTTGTTCCTGAAGCTTTATTTTGAGGTCGTGACTTGTTGAGTTTAAACACCTTTAGAGTGAAACAACTTCTACTAGTGGTATTAAGTAGTTTTTTGAGCTAAAACTCCCATTGGTTGATGTTGGAATTGTAATACTGAAAGCTGATCTAGTGATTCTAATGGTCAGGGGGTCACAGTGAGGACTGATGTCGATCCTTGATAGAATCGTGTGTGTACACTTCTAATGAGTCCCATACTAGGAAGAACCGGCTGTTCATTGCTCCCTGGATCGCATTGGTACTCCAAACGAGATCTGCTTGTGATGAATAACGTTACTTTCGCTTATTTTGATGTTTTTCGATTCATTTCTATCAAACGTCACTTTATTTGCTTCTCTGACTCGATTTACTTTAGACGGGTTCCATCTTGAGTGAAATTTCACATTAATGCGTATATCTTATGCTGAGATTTCGATAATGTGTTGGACATACAATATTGATAAAAGTGACTCATATTATTTGTATCGTTTAACATGGACATCAAACTGGTGTTGTTTGATTAGAATTAATTTAAGACAACAAAAATTATATGGTTCTACGTTTAATGTACAGTTCCTTGTCAGTTGAGGTTTTTGACATTGTTAATGTCAATCATACAGCACAAACAATTCTTAGTGCTGGAAGAGTATCTCTTGTGTTCATTCACCCCTACCGTGAGTTTTAAGTCAACATGAATATTTTATCAAATGTAACAAACAAAAGTTCAAATTATCAGTCTGGCAAATAGAATTCCCACAATAGGATGAAACGGCCGTCCAGTTCTTCCAGGCTTTCCATGGTGGTCTAGCTTCAATTGACTCATGATCTCAACTATTGAAATAGAGCCCCCATGAAAATTTGACGAAGAATGAAAAGACAACAACGTTGACTATGTAAGAATCCACAATGGTTTGTTAGCTCTAATTCTAAATGATTACTTCAGAATAAAAAAAATCACGATGAATTTCTTACACTGTTCGGTTAGTGACTTGTATCTTTAGATAAATGCCGATCTAACATTTTAGCTCATAGGGTTGGATGATTGTGTTTGTCTTCTTCACAGTTTTGCTTCTTGTAAATATCACACTTATGTCTTAGTGGTCTCAACACTCGACTATCATTTGGCAAAAAACAGATTCGATCGCATCTTCACCTACTTATAGTTTGGACAACCAGTTAGTACCATTAATCCTAGCGCATTCAGTGTAAATCAAATCAGGATGCATATACTTGTATTCCCTAAATTAACTTATTTAATAATTATTCTAAACTTGTAAAGTGAACACCTTATTTGATGAGCTTCAAACTGATAAGTTTGCGTAATACATTTCGAAAACTCTGATCACATGTTTGCTTGTTAAGATGTTATGTATAAAAAATAAAAGGTCAACTGGACAAATCAAAAGGTAAGGGGATAATAGATCAGTAATACTAGAGTAGGTTAAGGGTAAAGATAAAATGTTTTTAAACAAAGGGGGCTTCATTTTTCGTATAATCAAGGTTTCGATAAACTTTAGTATACGCCCTTGAAAACATTCGTGCAAAACTATCCTGTGATCTTTTTGACTATTGGGATTCATGTTTTTGTAGCTGTTTCGGTATGTATTCACCCACCCTTACTTGCAGATCCCTTTGTATGTGTTTCGACACATGCATGTGGATTCGTAGATGCAATGGGATGTGACATAATCGCTTACATGTTGTTTAGGCTGTTTATGAAACAGAGACTTGATTTTTCGATAACAATGAGTTGGGCTGCATGAAATGTTTTACTGATAAATAATTTAATTATTTATTTCAACGTGAGACTATTTGAGTCGCCTCTGAATTGTAGGGGAATATAGACTCGTTTTTTCGGGTGCCTAAAACATCGTAGGTCTATTTCTTTTGCTACCTTTCCAACGGTTTATAAACTCCAATGAACATTCATTAATGTTTCACCTAAGAGTTTTTCGTTTCCCTCAATAGTATCGCTAGTACAAGTACGATTGGTCCCACGTTTGTACTGGATTAGACAGTGACTACGGAAACAAATTTATATGTCGGTTGTAGTCACTAAATTTCAATTTAGCCCATTGTGGAGGGATCAATAGAGTGAATAAACAAAGCGGTGACAATGACGATGCCAACAATAGTGGGAAAATAAGAGATAAATAAAATGAGTGAAAGCAAAGGTTGGAAAGATCGAAGACATTGTTTTAGATAAGGAATGGATTTACAAATCTTGCTACAAATCATTTCCTACCATATCTCCAGTACACTTAACGAGTATAGTGAAGTTTCTTTTTAGTTTTGGTTGCCTCTAATGCTATAGGTGTGCACATACAGGAACTTCAGTAAAATAATTTACAAAATATCTGGGTGAAGAAACAAAACGAGGCACTTTAAAGACGTAAATATATTGGGAAGATCATCTCTAGAATCAATCATTCTTCATATTTTCTACTTCCTTAAGGGGTGTTGATTGTAAGGATAAAGGATTATTCGGTGATCCAACTGTTTTCTTCATCTAAACTCGAAAGACATAGTTATGATATTAGATGGTGGTTGGAGGTAGTCGACAGTAAACCCTGAACCCGGGTTTCGTGCTACTTAGCACTCGTCAGCAAGGTGTACCTGTAATCTTGAGGGAATTGGTGCTCCCTGACGGATTCGATCCCGTGTCACCCAACTTCACTGTCAGAGACTTTACCACTGAGCTGTCCGGGCCGCGACTGACCTCCTGTAGGACTGAGATGTAATCACAATTGATTGATCACTGGGTGGTGATCAATTTCATGTGTGTCAAGTCCTTCTTAGTGCAGACCGAATGATATCGACCAAGTTACAATGTGGCCAATAGTCTAGGTGGCGACTACCTCCAACCACCATCTAATCTCAACATAGTGCACGCAGTGTCGAGTCACCTAAACTGGTGGCCACATTGCAACTTGGTCGATAGCATTCAATCTGCCCTAAGAAGGACTTGACACATATGACATCGACCACCACCCAGTGATCAATCAATTGTGAACAGAGTTATGATATTTCTGAATAGTTCACTTGATTTCTTAGAACCAACCCATTATTGCCTTTTGCTGGATATTTAAAGTGTTAAGGACACTGATTGTTAGTTATTCACCTTTTATTTTATGATAGCATTAATATTTTATTCGTCATAAAACATTGTATAATATTGTATCGTTCATTTCAACCCCTTACGTAAAAATGTGTATCGCAATAAAATCTTAAGTGACAAACGCTTAGATGTGAATCTAATGTTCTGTATCTACAAAATAAAATTGGCCAGGTTTAGGGCAGAGTACATCATTTAAAATTATAACATGTGGTTGTTTGTTAAATCAAATCAAATCGTTAATGTTGTGGCTGACTAACGTGAAGTGTTAACTTAAATAAGCTTATACGTTAAATGAAATTGTAAGATAAATAATCAGAATAAATATAGTCGGCATGGGGTGAGAGAGAGAATGATGTAATTACGAACCAGAGATTACGTAATATGTAAAATAATATAAATTAAGCAAGAAATAGTAGATAGGGATGGATACTGAATAAATTTCTCAAAAAGGTTAGCAAATGTAATAATAATGATAATTACTATGGTAAGATGTGTGAATAAGTTTAGGATATAAAAATGAACATTAGTCAAATTACATCACCATATCATATTAACTTGTTAGGCTCGACGTTAGTTAGGGCAAAAGAGTGGCTGAACATATTTCTTTTGTATGCAACTCTCTGGCTTTTTGATCTGAATAGCAATTGTTTAATCCGTCTGCAGGATTCTCAGTATAAGAAATGCCTAACATTGAACAAAATGCCTCTATATATACGCTTACAATTCAGAGGCGATGCACCTAGTGAAATACTAAGGCCAAAGTTACACAGATCAATCCATAGAACTTTTAATGCAGGTAAACTACAATTAATCTTTTGCGCACATCTAATGATCACTCTGAAGTTGGAAGATAAATTTCCTAGACTAGCCACATCTTTCTGTATCTATCAATCCAACTGCTCCTGTGGAGCAAGTTATATTGGCAGATGTTCTAGGAATTTGTATATTCATACTCGTGAGCACTTCCCAGTGTGGTTAAACAAAGGTGTAGTTAAAACTATTAACAGCTCCATTTTAGATCATTTAATTCAAACGGGACATACAGCCAACATGAAACACTCTTTTACAATAGTATATCGTGTTAACAGCAGTCTACTTAATTCTGTTAGACTGAGAATCCTACAGACGGATTAAACAATTGCTATTCAGATCAAAAAGACAAAGCTTTGTATACAAAAGAAATATGTTCAGCCACTCGTTTACCCTAACCAACTTCGGGCCTAACTAGTTAATAATCAATTTTGTGATATGGTGACTTAAGTCTTAGTCTTTTGGTTTCAACGGTACACTTTTCAGATCGATGAATTAAACGGATTTTATCGACTAAAGTCAATAATAAATGCATCTGCGTTTCGAGAACTACAGTAGAGAGAAAAACATATTTTATATCTACCAAGAATTATTTTTTAGGTCACTTATTACATATGAATATCTATTTACAGGAAGCTTCCTACAGAAATGACTAGTGTGTTAGAAAGTAAACTAGACCAATTTAAGGACTAACGACCAAACAGTTTCTTACTAAAGCAATCAACTTCAATTATCGGTGTGAGTAAATAAATCGATCAGTAAATGTTTCATTTGGTCAAGTTATTAACTTCTAAATTGTTCCGTAGTGGTTTAGGTCCTTTTTAGTTCAAATAATTGAGCACACGTTTCTGAGAGGGAAAGAGAGTGGATCTGGTTTTTGATGTGACCGGTCTCATCAGAATTCTTTCTTTTTTTATGAAAATTTAACCATGATTTCATTGCTATACACCTATCTAAACCTTGCAATTAATACTAGATCATCTAGCATGATTTCTTCAAATAACTGTTGTCCAATAGATTAACTAGATACCCTAATCTTTCTAGCCAAATTCAATATAATACTCATTCTTAAAACTGAACAATACTTGAATATAGTTACTTTTAAATCATCATTTGATAATGATCTCAACTTAACGTTTTATTGATCCATATCAATCAGTCAATAGAAATTCAGTTTCTGTCTTTGATTTGCATTGCTCTCTCTCTCTCTCTCTTACCTCTGTGTGTATGTATATTGATGTGTGTAGATATATTGACAATCATAGTAGTTAATATATGATTGTAATGTGAGTGTTCAACAAAACCAATCAATAAGATTTATAATATTGATGTCTACACAGATATATACACAATACGTATTAAATGAATCTAATTGTATTGTAAGCCAAAGTTAGTCGCAAAAAAATCATGAAAATAGTTGAAGAATAATAAATGTCTGTAGTAGTCCTTTTTTTTGTTTGAAGTAAAGTGTCATCTATTTATGGTAGCTGTATACCAAGGTGATTAGTATGTAGATGATAAAAGAGATTATAAGAAATTGATTTTTGTTATTATTGTTGATGATCTGCTTAAACAACCATCATTTTAAGAAACTACGAATAATTCAACTAATTACAAGATTCGTTCTCATGTAATAAGTTCATCAGTTTCTATAACTGATTAAGACTTTTCATTAAAACAATGAGTGATATGAAATTAAATGAATGCGTTGGTAACACTGTGATAAATCATAGTGCCCATTTCTAAATTTCAATCTAGAAATTCATTAACTCTCACCAGTTGAAAAGTAGTACAAACCAATGAAATCTTGTTTTGTAAGTGTACAATACCGAGAAGTTCCATAATGGAATCAAACATCTGTTTATAGTGACTTAGTTTTCGTCCGTTCTTCAACTAATATCAGTTCATGGTGAAAATTAACTTTGAGCCATATTGATAGATGCAGACTACTTGTTTTGGGTCCACGTGACAATTGTAACCAAGGGTTAGAGACTCTGGGTGACATGGCTCAGAATCGACGTAATGGCATAGGTGTATACACTCACTGTCTTCCTTTAAACTACGAGATTAAAATCGTTTCATATCTTTCTTTCTACCAACTAATTCTTTCTTGTTGTACTATATCCTTTTATGGAATCTTTCTTTTATATATTACCACCATCGAATTAACTACTTCTATGAATCTGGTGTTCATCTTTTTGTGCTAATGAGGTATGGCAACTTGGACGGATGCACATACGTGCCTGGTCCTACGTTGTAGCTGACTGACTAATTGAATGCAATATCTACATCTATATAGAGGGGAGTTCAGCGTTTGTGTTATGTCAATTTAGTGTTTGAAATAATTTTATTACAGTTTAAAGTTGAATCTATCAAATGCTAAACAACAAGGACTGTATGATCTCAAGAAGTTCTATTTTGCAAAATTCTTTAACAAGATTCGAATTATTTTAAAATTATTATTAGCGTTAGTCCAGCTAATGTATATTGTTCATGTGCTACCAATTGAGATTTGTCATTTGTTTCGTTATCATTCCTAAAAACACACCAGTCAAGAAGAGTGTGATTTAATATGTACACATCGAACTGAGCGGATTTATCAGACTGTCCTGTGTAAATAATCGAAGTAATTGCAAATAAACAAGTTAATCAGAATTCAGTTGCTTAAGATTTATGGGATTAATATATCATTAGTTTTGAAATGGAATGCTTGAAATGACAGTTTTGAGATAAATTTTTTCATAAAGAGACCTTCAACGTTACTAATTTGCCATCGATTGTAAATGACCAAGATTTGTATTATTAGAGAATGGTATACGTTTTTGTATGCTGTAGGTACATATTTGTAACTGGTATCAACAAGTGGCAGGATTATTGTCATGCATTGGTCTGATTTTGTAGAACCACCAGATAGGGATAAATTCATAGTTTTGGCCAGACAAAAGTAGGCCAACTGATAAGATCCTAACCTTCACCAGTTTTTGCAATTAGATTACACATTTTATGTAATCCAAGTCAAGTTATAACCTGGTGTGTTATTGTATTCTAATCACTGGGATTTTTGCAAAAATAATTACTCTTTAAATGTCTTTTACGTATTTGTCTCTCAAACTCTTATTAGATTGTTCATTCAAGTTTGGCGAAGGTTCATGTGATAAGACATGCTAGTCTACCATACTAATCTTTAGATAATTTTCTGACACTTTCAAGGAGACAATCTTTCAAACGATTATTCATTATTTCCCTATATTCTTATGGATATTTAGTCTATAGGTTATCGAATTAAAAGTCAATATTTCTTAATAAAATTAAACTTAACACTTTTCACAGTTTCAAAATATATTTCTTGTGTTATATACTACGTTACTTGTGGATATTTTCTATATCGGTAGCTTTATCATTGATTGTTACACATTCTTCATTTACGTTTAAACGAACGTTTAAATTGTCATTGGTATTTTGATCTAAAATTGAAGGTTATCTGTCTTATTGATCATCTTAGTAAATATTATTCAGTAAATCTGACCAATTAATAATTATTAGACCTTTCTAATGTAAGAGGATTATATTTGAATTAGGTTGGTTGGAGACTAATACATGATAATACTGTAACATGGCAACACATTAAGTTGGAGAGAGAGAGAGAGAGACAGAAGACGATATTTCAGAAGAGATTTTCGTGTCTGATGAATAAACGTTAAATACTGATACAAAATAATAAATATTATACAGATTCGGATTATGTGGCTAAAAGTCAACATTGACATCTACAAAACTTAAAATGATGATAGGAGTGGAAATCAACACTACAACAATGATAGATGGGTGAAATCACAGTAAATGATGATTTCGATAATCCATAACAACCAGATACATTCGATCTTTTTTATTTTTGCGCTTTGGTTACTTTATTAACAGTCAGTAAACTTTAATACATCTTATAACAACGTCCTGTTCCAAAAATATAACTTCAGAAAAGTCTAGTTTTTTCCAGTTTTAAAAACTTATAATAAACGACATACGGTGTTACGTCTGTTGGTCATTGAAAAAAATGTGGTTGGCATGTAGAAGTTATGTTTTTTTGTAGGACCTTCACCATCTATCACTTTTTCATCAATCAATCATCACTACTGGGAAATAACTCATGTTTAGTTTACTGGGGGTTCTCATCTATGTGTATTTGTTATTCATATCAGGTGTGATTCAAGTAACATTTAGTAAAAATGGAATACTTAACACAAGTTTCGATGTGTTCTTCAATGCATCAGCAGTTGAAATTTGAAACAACGATCACCCAGTCATAGTAAAATACACACGGATGTATGAACGGATATCCAATTAGGGCACGGAGCTCACTCAGTTATTATTTTACATAACGATTAAACCTTTCTTTGGCAGCTGTCATGCATTCACGTTTTTGTATTGTTTCAAAATAGTATTCATCAATAAACGAAACTTAGTGAGCAAGTACAGGTTCCTATACAATGCTTCGACCTAAGGTTCTTCTGGCTTTATCATCATTTTTCTGTCTTGATCTTGTTTTATCGAAACTTTACCGTCAGGAATCTAAGAGAAATAGGGGGAGTTTTTTTCACACCAAAAGATAAATTTATCAAACTGGAGGTTACTTCACACATTTAGTTAATTGACAGAATTATTTGAAACGTTCTGTATTGTGCTTTGGGAAGATTATAATTTATTGATGATATGGCCAGTTAGCGAACACTTCACTTCATAAATCAATGTTTTAATAACTCAGTGGTACCATTAATCTCCATATGACACATATTGCCCTCATTATGTATGTTTTCATCACATTCAAAGCATATGGTTGAAATATAAAACAGTATTTGGAGCGTGAAGTTTATTTTAAAACTGCCAGATAAGAATGCTAGGGTTTTGGATCAAGTCTAGCAGTTTTAATAATTTGACTAGTGATATGATATAATTTCAAAATTCTACTTATGTTATATTAATTACCATCTTGGTCCAGTAAAACCACCATACGTTGAAGTAAAAGAGCATTCAACTTGGCAGCTTAGCATATATTGATGTAGCCACTGATTTCAAGAGGTAATTAACAGATAGTAATTTTAATTTTGAGGTTAGGATGTGATCACATTACTGATAGAAAGCGAAACGCCTAACAGCAAATGGCTTCTTGGTTGGAGAGTTCGGTTTTCAGCTATTGAGTCGTGGGTTCAAACCCCAATCTACCTATTTCGGCTTGGGAGACTGTGTAGTATCCTCAGTCCTTATAGTTACAGTGTGACTCATATTCAATCACCTTGTGAATGAGTTAACTGTATCACTATTAATCTTCATATTACGAATATTCTAACTGGAATTCATATATCAATTCCATTCCATATCATTTCTTTCCAGTAATCTTTATTCTTATTCGTTTTTTTTCAATACAGATTATCCTGTTTACTACTGATATGCCAAGATTTAAAGCAACTCCCCAACAGTTTAATCTAAACAGTAAAAAGGAATCCTCGAACGATGAGGATAACATTGATGATATTGTAGATGATTTAAGTTCTAACGATGTTGATAGTCATAGCAGTAATAATCATGACGATAGCAGTGATGATCATCATGATGACAGTTTACAAGAAGATAATGATGGTGGAGTGCTTGAACATGACACCAACCATACTATTTTGAAAAGACCTCTAGATACTGATGAGAATAGTCCAAAACAGAAACACAGCAAAACTTGTCAAAATTCAACTGAACCGACTCCAGTAACTACGGAATGTTTGAATACTTTACAAACAGCGGCTTTTCTTGCACAGGCAGCTGCTGTAGCCACTGTTGCCGCACTCTCTTCTGGACAGTTGATACCTATTTTTCCTTCTGAAACACCACCGATAGCTCCTCTTGGTTTATCTTTACCAACAATACCTAATGAAAATTTCACTGAAACAACAACAGCCACCACAAAAGCAACAGAAGAATCCAATGCCCCAATGTCAAATCGAAATAAAGCTGATTTGTCACCTACTGCTAAACAACAAAATCCTAATGTAGCAATGTGGGGTTTATCCTCGAATAACAGTGATGCCGATAATGATGAAGGTGCTGATGAAGATGATGAAGAAGGTAATGCCACTGATAAAAGTTTTCATCAATGCAAATCACGGGAACGTGAAAAACAGTTTATCAATTGTCCAGTATGTTGTAAAACAATGCGACGAGGTTCATTGCGTGAACATATGGATCGTCATGCAAATAGTGGCAAATTTAAATGTGATGCATGTGAGAAAACATTCAGTCGTGCCAGTGCTCGTGAAAAACATATACGTACACATACTGGTGAACGTCCTTACAAATGTGAATTATGCTCAAAAGCTTATAGACAAAAAGTTCATTTAAATGAACACCTTCGTTCACATACTGGTGTTCGACCTTATTTATGTAAATTGTGCGGTTTTTGTTTAGCCTCTAAATCGCTACTAAATCGACATTTACGTACGCATGGAATTAAAAAAAATCTTGATAATGATACTGATGTTTGGATGAAAATTGACGCACCTAAAGAAGAAGTTTTAAATTTTGCCGCTGAAGTTGGTCGTGTATTATCACAAAGACAAAATGAAAGTTTAGATAATGACAACCATACTACTCCTATTGATAATAACAGTAACAATATGCAATCATTTAAAGTTGAACAAACTCTAAGTAATTCATTCAACAGCGACTCTATCTTACAGTTAACACCTAAAGGGTCAGTGACATTTGGTCGCAAATATTTGTGTAATCTGTGTCCAGCTGGTTTTCCTACAGTACAAGCCTTAAGAAGTCATCGTATGACTACACATAATGTTGTTACACCACACAAATGTCCACAGTGTAGTGAATCATTTAGTTCGCTGAAATTAATGGAAGGACATTTGAGAAAACTTCATCCACAGGTAACATATTATCATTTTGATGACTGATACTTTGTATTGAAAATTAAATTTTCACTTATATAATTGTAGGTCACTGTTTCATGTTTATTGAGATCAATATGTAATTCTTAGTTTTTCATTTCTTACCCATTCAATTGAGGTGTTGAAGTGATCATACTACAATTTTGTTTTATACCCTATGTCAACAATGGATTCATATTTTCACAAAGGTCACTCCACTCATAGAGCATCCTATACAAGAAACTACAATTTCGCACCTTATCATTCTTTTTTTATACCGCATATCATATTCAAAAGATTTTGGTCACAACTGAAATAATTCTATTATCTGAATATCAGTCTATGTGACAGGTATCATAAGTCTTGGTAGTTAACCGAGTGCTTGATTTATGTGTAAAATATCTTTAGTGTAGAGTACTAGGTTTTATTTATTTATTTATTTAATTTTAACACAGATATTGGTACAAAGAGGCACCGAATACATATGCGCCACACAGATCTCATTTGATATATGTGAGGGCTGTGATACTGCACGGGTGCCCACACCGAAGCAGGTGGTTTTCTTAGGGGGCCACACCCCGAGCCTTCGACCTGAACGTCTGACCCACAAGGCAGTGGAGCATCGTAAAGAGATACAGTCCCATGGGAGCCGGTCACCAACGATTGGTTCATACGCCATTTGTTCCTTCAGGATACTGGAGCCAGTCCATGTGCACCATTGATTTGGGATCCGGTTAAAGCGCCGGACATTCGCTTTTCGTCCTCTCATTTTCGTAAACAACACCTGTGCCACGAGAAGTCAGTGAGTAGGACTTCCCTGGCAGGGGCTATATACGCGTGGCTATGTGAGAGCATTTCGAGTGGGAGAGCGGACTCTCCCCACTCTCGGCCATACCAGGATATTTGGGGGCAGAGTACTAGGTTAAAAAAGATTGACCAGTTCTCTAACTGAAGTGTTTGCAATCTATGTTACTTTTATACATACTTAACTCAATTTTTTATGCTGGTTTTCATAGACGCTAGTTCAAATAGGGCTAAATATGACTAAACTAGTTGTGTTTTCTCTGATTAGATTCCTTGAAATCATTTTTCTTTATACCCCCCCCCCAAATCTTGAATATTTTATTGTCCTAGTCCTTTTATTTACTGATTTTGTATGTTATTTCCAATCAGATAAAAGATAGCAGGTCTTGGAATTATTTAACATAGGTATTTTCCTTTGGTCAATTCGTAGTACTACTGTTGACTATAATTACTGCCCGATGGCTAATCTTAAAATGTTCGCACATTGGTCTGAAGCTTAAGTGCTCGCCGTGGGATCTGAGTGTCATTGGTTGATCTTCAGTGGGTTCATTGATTCACACTGCCGAGGAGCCTTATAATGAGACGACACATTTATCAAGTACCTCCTAGTTTTTAACTGTCTAGAGTCAGTCCATGATGTTAACTATAGAGTCTCATTAACAGTTTGGAATTATATTTAGCTAATTATATTACCAATTTTAAGTTACAGTTCTTGTAAGAAAAAATTACTGATAAGAAATAGTACTACTGTTTGATAATTCGATGTTATGGGTGAAGTTAACTTTTGGGATACCTAGTCTTCAGTGTTCAACTGGATTATGAAGACCTCGACATATGAGGGAAAACACGAAATATAATGGACAGCTCAGAACCAATTAGACGATTTGGACTTCGCAGATGACCTAGCCCTCCTATCGCATACACACGAACAAATGCAGATAAAGAAAGCCAGCGTAGCAGCAGTCTCTGCATCAGTAGGCCTCAACATACACTTGGGAAAAACCAAGGTCCTCAAATACAACACGGAGAACAGCAGTCCAATCACTCTTGATGGCAACACTCTGGAAAATGTAGAATCCTTCACATACCTGAGAAGCATCGTCGATGAACAGGGAGGATCAGACGCAGACGTAAATGCGAGGAATGGCAAAGCAATGACCGCATTCTTACAATTGAAGAACATATGGAACTTAAAACACCTTTCGACCAGTATCAAAATCACAATCTTCAATACCAACGTAAAGACAGTTAGACAGTACGGAGCTGAAACTTGGAGAACTGCTACAAGCATCATCAAGAAAGTATAAGTATTTATAAATAGTTGTCTACGCAAGATATTCAACATCCATTGGCCGAATACCATCAGCAACAGCCTTCTGTGGGAGAGAACAAAACAGCTTCCAGCTGAAGAGGAAATTAGGAAAAGACGATGGAAATGGATAGGACATACATTACGCAAATCATCAAATTACATCACGAGGCAAGCCCTAACTTGGAATCCTGAAGGGAAGCGGAAAAGAGGAAGGCGAAATAACACATTACGTTGAGAAATAGAATTATATATGAAAAGGATGAATAACAACTGGAAAGAGCTGGAAAGGATTGCCCAGGACAGGGTTGGATGGAAAATGCTGGTGGGCGTCCTATGCTCCTTCACGAGGAATAACGGGCGTAAGTAAGTAAGTCTTCAGTGTAATTATTTTATTGCTATTTATATGATTCAGTCTTCTATGCACAATCTTAGCACTCGACAAACTTAATTATACAGAGGGAGAAAACAGTGATTGTGTAAGAATTTCTATTACTGCAAGACTGCATAATATTCATATCTAATCTCTATTCATGGGTTGTCAGGTCAATTCGAATAATGACATTCAGGGAATGAACTTGACTAGGTAAGTAAGCTACTCACAATAGTCAACCCACACTTGCATCTCAATCAGTATGCTACGTTGAGACATTGTATGGTATGTTTGTTTTTGGTTAGCGTATCAATATATACGTCTTGTTCATTTCAGGCTTCTTTCAATACTGACTAGACACAACATGTTTTATTCGTTTTACTATAGGTTTGTCCAATATGTTCAAAACAAATGCCTGAGCGTCGAAAATGGATGGTTGAAGCGCATATAAGAGAAGCACATCCAGAAGCAGTAGCTGAACACGTAGGTTCATCTTCACAAAGTAAAAATCATAAAAAGATTAAATCAAAAGAAAATGCTGTCAGTACTACTAATACTACTATTACTACTACTCCGGCTACTTCCATTAATAATACCGCTGTGGAAAAACATGCTAATAATTGTGTTTCATTAGAACTAAGGAAGTGGAAAGATTTTAGACCAGATAAAGTGCACTCTTCAACTGATGATGATGATGATGATGATGATGATGACGATGATGATGACGATGATGACGAAGATGATGAGAATGATATAGGAGATGATGAAGAGGATGAAGAACGAGAGTCTCATTATGATCAAGAATCATTTAAAGATTCAAATAATGATTGTAATGTTAATGTACTTAATGAAAATACTAGCGTTTATTCTATAGATCATGAACAATTAGAAGAGGAAAATAGTTTATTTTTACAAATGAATGATAATAATGAAAAAACTAATTTCATAGTTGAAACTAATAATATCAATCAATTAGAATTGGATTCTAGAAATGGAACAAAAAGATAAATTCATATAAACATAATAATCAAATTAATAACTCAATTATAAAATCAAATAAAACCGACGTTTTTAATAATACAGAAAAGAGTACAGTGAATCCTATTTTATGTAATTTATAATACAGATAGCAATAAAAACAAACGAATATTCTAGGTATCCATATCAAGGTTGAACTTGATAATTTCAAATTAATTGAGCATTTGATAGTGAGTTAATAAGAAATGTTTTTTTAATATTCTAATGAGTAGAAAAATTGTATTTATGATGTTTCGCAACTTAATATAAGTCACTTCTTCAGAATAGATAAATAACCGGGATTAAATTGACACACACACACTATTTAAACTTGTGTTAATTTAATGTCGATTATTTATTTACTCTGAAGAAGTGACTTATATTAAGTTACGAAACATCTTAAATACAATTTTTCCACTCATTGGGAATATAACAAAAATATATTTATTATTAAAACAATATTACTTATTATTTATTCATTTAAAATTTGTAAAAAAGTCTATAACTTAAATTTTTGTTACTATCATTTCATCTTCATTTCTTCTTATAAACATTCAGTGAATATGAATAGTTTGACTAATGGTCTTTTTGACAATTTGGATTCCATAAATAAAATAGCTCTTCAACTTTTATTATGTATCTATAGTTTGCATAATATCACAGTCATTCCCATTTCTTTTTATAATCTACCTTTTGTCATTTTATCACGGTGAAATAAAACATTTATTTGAGTACATGATTATTATTTATTTAATGGTTTATCGATTGTAATTTCTAACATGATATATGTAATCATATAGATTGATTTCTTTCCTGGTTATGTTCATCATTCTTTTTGTTTGACACATAGATTTATTTCAGGATGATCATTTTGAATGATGACTGTCAGTATAATATAGGATACGTTTCATTCCGCTTAAGACTCATCAGTTGGATGTACTAATATTTGAGTGTTGATGTTCATAGAGAAAACTGCATCTTGCATCTATCAAATTTTTGTGGTAGCCATCTGGTTACGGTATCTGATTATTCTCATGGTTAACTTATACCGAGGTTCACCTCGCATTTATTCTAAGACTGAAAATTTTATATGGAATACGGTAACGTGATGTTAAGTAGTCTCATACGAAAAAAAATTGGGGATATTTTATGACATATGTACTAATCAGTAGATAAGCCATACCAGTAATTGAATAGGTTGAGCATGGATTTTAACCTTTAGTTAAATCTTGCGTACTTAGAGTGATTGGAGAAATCGGTCAGTAAGTTAATTAGTGACTCAATTTATTTAGGCCAAAATAGTAAATAAGATAAGTAGTAAATAGACGCATGCAAAGGATATGTACAAAAAACTAATACCATTGGGATTACTCGTCTGTCTTTTGGAATCCATTAGAACAAAGATTTGCATATAGTTTAGCCCCAACCTTAAGCTACCGATCGTTGTTAGTATTCAAGTACTTGTAGACTGATAGTTTTGCCAACAATACTGTCAGAAATTACGGAGATTATATTTGTGGAACTAGTGAAGTCAGTCATACAATGAGACCAGATTTTCAACGAAGAGTAGGATGATTCTAGACAAGAAAGGTCGTATGATACAAGTATCTTACAAACATTTAAAGTATAGAGAACTTCATGAGGCCAATGTTTATTAGTTACACTTTGGTTTTGAATACTGTACAATCCACTGTCCTTATCAGAAACGCATAATCAGTACTTTTCAATAACTTCTTTCCTGACTATAAATGTATCTAAAGGATTGAGAATTTTTGAAAAGTCAAATTGGTATGCTTGCCCTTCGCAGGGATTTCATGATTATTAAAACGTTTTTATTGTGGAATAGACAAACAGCCAATGTAGCGCTCAATAGTCACCCTTCCTTTGCATGTTGCGCACTACACATGTGGAAGTAAATAAATCTCGCAAATAAATAGTCCCGTGGGTCTCTGGCGTTGATTCTGGCCTCATTAATTTTACTTGACACACCCTACCTAAGAACGCTCGGTCACGCATCTACACTATCCCACCATTGGGTACACCGTGCTAAGTACCCCGGGCAGCAACTAACCATTTTAGGTCAAACAATCCTCAACATATCGAATACCTCCTAAATTTTATTTTCAAACTTCTTAATTCCTGACTTCTGGTTCGACTGAGTCTAGGATCCTTTGATTACAAAGTTGTCACGGATAAAATCGTTATCAAACTCTGAATAACCGTAACATCGTCACACATCTTTTCTGTTTCCTATCTCGTTATCCTTATCTATCAAAACACCCTTCCTTTTTCTGAAGCGTTTAGAAGGTAAAACTTCTTCATTAGCCATCACTTAACATTCTAGTAAAGTGATCAACCAAACATTTCACTCTATAACTTAACAATAACTTGTCTCTGTCAAACCACTTACACGGGTTTATCTTATCGACAAGCTGCAGCAGACATAAACTCACCATCGATCGGTTGGTTTGGGTCACATTTAAACAACCAGCTAGTTTCAGCCTGGTCAGATACTTAGTCTTCTGATAAGGACACTCCAAGTCCAATGTAAGTTCCTTTTGTTTTTGAAGCTATCGAGACAGACATATTCCGAAGCACTTATTTTTGCTGATGATGCACATTCTTAAGGAAATGTTACTAGGTAGAATATCTTCGTTAGATCTAACTCCAAAGTTCAATCATTCAGTGTCACTTGATATTGTCTAAACAGACAAAAAATGCTAACCCACCTATCATCATGCATTATAAAACCAAGAGCCAAATTGCAAATACTTATGAAACAATGTGTTTCATGCAAGTCAGAAAGGAGAACTAGACGGCAGACATAACATGGCATCTAAATTAGAAAGAAAAAAGTTATTATTCAATTTCTGGATATTCCTTACGGGTCCATTTAAGTATTCAAAGGCACATAAAGTAAGGCTGTCACAGAAGTTTACAACCAGACAGATAGGGTATCTATCTCAGGAGAATCCAATTTATTTGTAAGGCTGGTCAGAAAACAATAGAGTTACTCTCGACTCAAGAAGGCATAAAGCAGTCTATCTGAGAAGTGATGAGAAACCCAAATGTGGCCTAAATAATCCTCTATTAGAATCGTTGAGGGTGGAAGAAAATGTAATTGTATTGGCTCTCTATTGTCTACAATAGCATCCTAATCATGACAAAATTGTCGTTTGAACCGATATTCTACCGGTAAACTTAAAAAACAGTCATTTTGATAGTAATGTAGCGGTAAATACATCCCCAAAATCAATAACTTTGTTAAACTTCGACATTTGCTGCTGACCGCATCAGTTCTGGTGGGCTAATCTAACTCAAGACTCTCGGTCACGCATCCGCACCAAATCACAAGTGGGAACGCCGTGCTCAACTTTTCCTATAACCGCTAGCCAGCTAAAATTTATCATTTCTCGATATATCGATAGCTTATATATATATATATATATATATATATATATATATTCAGACATCTCCGCTTCTAACTTCTTATTTGACCGGGTTGACACATTTCGATAGCAAAAGCTATTACTGGTTAAGGAGTTTTCAAACTCCAAATACTTGTGAGATCTCTACACTTGAAGTGTCCTACAGTTAAATATAGTAGATCAAGATTTCGGCGCTGAGGACAGAAAGTCTACATATTGTGTGAGACTTCTAGTAAACTTCTGAGGGTGTCCAGCATTTTCATGAAATAGTTAATCGAATGGATGGATACCATTTAGTCGGGTAACAAATTCTAAGATTTGGTGACTCGGTGTAAAAACCTGTACGCCATCTATATTTTATTCGTTCTTGGCTTTCAAATTTGCCTATTTTACCCGGGATGACCTGATCCTGTGGGATCCTGTAGTATTCTACACACCGAGACCGGATCACCTCCTAATCTGTGGTTGCCCTGGTACGGCCGAGAGTGGGGAGAGTCCGCTCCCCCTCTCGAAATGCTCTCATATGGCCACGCGTATACAGCCCCTGCCAGGGAAGTCCTACTCACTGACTTCTCGTGGCACAGGTGTTGTTTACGAAAATGAGAGGACGAAAAGCGAATGTCCGGCGCTTTAACCGGATCCCAAATCAATGGTGCACATGGACTGGCTCCAGTATCCTGAAGGAACAAATGGCGTATGAACCAATCGTTGGTGACCGGCTCCCATGGGACTGTATCTCTTTACGATGCTCCACTGCCTTGTGGGTCAGACGTTCAGGTCGAAGGCTCGGGGTGTGGCCCCCTAAGAAAACCACCTGCTTCGGTGTGGGCACCCGTGCAGTATCACAGCCCTCACACATATCAAATGAGATCTGTGTGGCGCATATGTATTCGGTGCCTCTTTGTACCAATATCTGTGTTAAATTAAATAAATAAATGATAATCTGTGGTAAGGCAGAGTTAAGAGGTCTAACCTTTCAAATCACGCAGTGTATGGTAAACCTCGGAACTTCAGAGTCTCACGGATTTATTCGCTCCGTAGTTTTCCAAGATAACCGAATCACTTTTTAAACAATGGATTAAACACTAAACGCAGTTTTTCAAGACGGAATTTCACTGGCGCTACGCATACTGTGATGAGCATACCAGTAAACAAATCGGTTGATGTCAGTATCAGGGTTCATAGGGCTTCGAAACCCCTGGCTAAAACTTCACGGCGGTGGACCGTGGCTTTGGAGTTTTGGCTCACTGTGATCTCTAGATCATTGTGAGGCAGAACAGCGAGCACCGATTCTTACTCAAAACTGTAGTTATTTGCTATTGTATCGCCAATATGCATGTAGACACGCTAAATCGTGTTGAAGAGAATCAAAAATGTTTTAGACCAGCTGGTCAGGGAGTCTTGTAGTAGCTGGTATTCTATGAAGCCCACGGAGGTTATTCTAGCTTTTTAACCAATCAACTTATTCATTCTTTTCAAGCCACATTTTTATCTTTTCACTTACCCAATTCTTAACCCCGAATGTTTTTTATATGATCGTATGTGCGTCAATTACTCACACTACTAATTGCGTGTAATTTATTTGTCTGAATATAATTATTTAGTCACACTTGACAAAAACGATCTGGCTTACTCACCTCCTCCACTATGCGTTATTTTGTTTCGTTTCGTTTCCTTCACTTCGTTTCTCGGATAGTCTGTCCATATCTATGATTGTGCGTAATGTCCGAACTCAAAATCCACTCTCGTATTTAGTCTATTTTATCCTGTTATTCTCTAATGCGAATAAGGTCAATAAAAATATACGATGGTCGGAGGTGCGTAAATTATGATGACAATCTGAATATGACTTGACTGAAGTCAGATATAGGGCTAATAATATCTAGGTCCCAATTAAGCGCACATGCATCTGAGTCTGCATTTATTTCCCGCCAGATTTCTACATTATCAGCATAAAGTAGCGTCGCGGACTTAAATGTACTCGCGAGTTCATTTGCACTCAATATAAAAAGTAAAGGACCTAGAGCAGAACCTTGTGGCACTCCACTAAGTATTGATTTTCAGAAGAATCATTTGGAATTCGTTCTTATTTCTGTCTGCTACCTACAAAGTAATCTTTGATCTAACTTGGAGAGGTCCGGCAATTCCTATGTTTCTCAGCTTCAAGAGAAATCTATTATTCGGCACTTTGTTAAATACATTTCTGAATTCTACACAAGCAACACACACTGATTTTCCATTATTCAAAGACTCTGTGCATCACTGTAGTTTACTGTTTAGAAATTTGTTAATTCAAACCATTGACATTATGGCCTTTTGAATACTCTTCCCAATATTTTAACTACGACACTGATGAGCCTGACAGGTCTGTGGTTTGATGGGGGTTTTCTTGATTCTGTCTTATGGGTTGTCGTGGCGATCGCGTCCTTAAATTAGGTAAGTAGCTCACCTTGCCCAAGTGATATATTAGATGACGTGATCAGCAGGACAGCAATGTATTATGCAATCTTTCTTAAAAACTTAGTGTGTAATTAGTCTGATCTTGTTGATTTTTTCGTTCATAAGGTCTAAGAGCTTCTAATGCATCGTCTCAATCAAAATGAGCAGTAATCAACATATCTCTTGACTTTGTATTCGTGTCTAGTCTTTCTCATGGAAGAGGCTGCCTAGTTAAAACAGTTCTGAAAAAGTCCTCTATGAATTATGTATTGTTCTGTTCTTCTTCAGGAAGAGTATCTGTAGAATTATGGTCTACTTTGTCATTAGTACTATGATAATAATAGACCTATCCTCAAATTGTAGATATGTCACGATGTGAAAACCTGATCTATAAGATCTTACGTGAAAATCATACCATTTTCTATTCTGACTTGTAGCATAGTAACAATGAGCTATATAAAGTTTGACGTTTGTAAAGAAGACATTTAAGCTAGAGATGGAATAATATATTTAATGTGAGTAAGGACAGGTTATTCAAAATGGCTACGTCTGTGAGTCCTAGCCATGCAATCCCATCTATTTTCATTAAATCAGCCTTCTCTATCGCTGACCTTGGTTTTAAGTTAATTATTGAAAAGGCATTTCTCAGTTACCTCATGTTTAGCTTTGAGGATTGTATGTATAGGACCGATGCCGCTACATATCCATTCATCGCTTACTGATTCACTGGAGTCAATTCTCCAGTCTTAAATAAGGGGCACCGTGTTGACTGCTTTCATGTTTGAGTTTCAAATATTTGGACGGGTCGCTACATCAGCTTGATAGGCTATATCAACTGTGAACTTGGATGAAGTGATCGCACTATCCATCCCTTCCCTAGGTGGAAGGAACTTTTGACAGGAACCATCGCCCTGAGTGAAGATCAAGTACAAAATACATCGCGAGTTTCGTCTGAAGGGATTTCAGGTGTTCTGGGATAAAGCTAAGATGATTGCAGATCATGAAAATTTGTAAATTAACGATGTTTCTAATGACCCTACTTCCAATTTCGGCGAGACTCTAATTTATGGACAAGCCAATTAGAAGCGTTTGCGAGATTTCAAAGTTACTGCGCCAACTTCAGTGCTTGATGCTAACGTACGATCGGTTCGAAAGGAATTTTGTACAAAACGTGATAATTGAGCGGCTATAGCAAATTAAAACAGCGGGACTATAATTTGTGGACGAATCAATCAGGTATAAGATAACATCTCGGATTTTAACGTGAACGTTTTTCATCCATTTGGCTAAATTAATTTTTTTGCATTATAGCTGATGTCAGCTCGTGATGAAAACCCTGTGTATAATTGCTAGGGCATATTATGACAATTATTGCGAACTGGACAATAAAAGGATCAGTGACACTGGCTGCAGCCAGAAACTACAATATATACCGACGTTTGGAGAGCGTACAAACTCCTACATATGCTTGGTTATGTGCATCGTGTCGTTATCCACAAGTAGCATTTTGTGCACACAACAACTGGAGTGCACACAAACAATATTGAAGCTATGCGATCGAGGTTGAAATTTTTTGAGACTATGTGGTGTTTGAATGAACTAATGACTCCTTTGTACTTGTTGAATGTTTGACTTCGAATTCTAAGGCAGCGCTCCAGGGGTATCGCGACACTTTTTTGCGCTACTTCTTCATTTCTGCTTTGTGCACAGCCAAAATTTGAAATTTATTATAATTAAATTTGAAAAATCATTTTCCGTCTTCATAATCAAGTGAAAAGGGGTTTTTCCATTTTGCGGTACATGGTATCACGAAGTCCTTGAAAATTCATTATTCAGGTGCTACTATAATAGTTTTTTCGTATTTGCATCGCAGACTGGCAATTATTTTTATTTAACTATACACTCAGAGCAGACAAATCATTTATCTTTATATGAAATGACATTATCTGAGCATATATCGTCATAAAAATTGTATTGTCGTCAAGGCTACCAAAATTGCACTACAACTAACGATACCATGATAACATTTATCGTTTTTCCCTTCTCTATAACAATTTTGGCTGATTTTCACTGTTTCGTTCGACTTTTATGGCAGACATAGGCTAATAGTGAGAATATTAGCTGCCTTTAGTGTTGTAAATATTATGTTTATGCTGTAGATGGTTATAACACACACCAAAATGTTAATATCACCTTCTACAGTTAGATATATAAGCTACCAAATCATTATTTTGCAAGAAATAAATCGTAATCATGAGAAAGAGGTACATTTATGTGCAGATTTTACCAGAGAGTAAGCTAAGATTGTTTTATGAAGCTAATTAGCTTAGAGGTAGTATATTATCTCTTGAACAGAGTTCCAATGTTCAGGCTGCCGGTATTCTTGAAAAGATAGCCAATAGCTGAAATGAGTACTATTATAAAACAAAAGCATCGGAAAGTACGATTGGGTACTCAAGATATCTTGACTACAGGTGACCAGATTGTCTGAGATCGTATATAATGATCTTCGAAAATCACCGAAAGCCTGCCTAGCTTATATGCTGATGCCGTAAATGAAAATTAATTATACCTTGCGTGAGACTAAAATAAAATAGGCACCAATAATTGCAGATTATACAGGACGATTCAAAGTAAGTTCACATAGCATCTTTATATATATATATATATATATATATATATATATATATATATATATATATATATATAAAGCAAATAAGCGTGATGTACCAAATGCACTCTCGATTTGTAATTGAATACCGGTTTCCCTTTTTATATTAGTTTTGGGTAAACATTTATACTGTAATACTTATTTCCTGTCTATCTTATTTCCAGATGGCTTCGCAAGTGTTCACAGACCTAATTGGAACAATTCTTAAGAACTGAAAGTTATTCATTAATGGGTTGGATTCAAACTCTAATAAACGTTCTCATTAATAACACATCAGTGTTTTAATTACGGTAATGCTCACCTATCGTGACAAGTCGAAATTCCACCTAGTAGTATAGTAAATCATGTTCAAAGTTGCAGTGTTTGGTAAACGGTGCGTATAACTAATCGCGTGTGCGCTAAACTGGTAATCATTACACAAGAACGCGAAACAACATCCCTTTCTCACAGCGACATAAGACTTCACAGTACACTCTCCCTACCGTAACGCTATAAGAATGAGTTAATGCCCATATAAATAAATTTATGTAAAACTAATAGGATTACAACATCAGAACTTCTTGTCATCAAGATGCATAGCTATGGTCAGTGTTAAAAATGGATTCTGACGATGTAGCTTCATCATTAGCACCGATTGAACTCATCAGTTGTGCGTATTACTCATTAGAAACGTTCTTAAATATAGACGTTCACTTGACGTCAACTTTCGTCTTGAAGGATCTACAGAAATATATCCTTCTGTGCAAGGATGGTTGTGCACGGTCTTGATAGAGGTGACTTTCAGCTCACCATTTACTGCACGGACTTTAAAATCCAGATTGACAATTAATTAATTTGAAGCAAAGCATACGTAGATGACCGACGTCGTCTTCTTTGTCTAGGTTTGGGGGTGAGTTAGAAGTTGTATGCTCTTTGGAAGAATGATGATCACTATCATCACCGACATCCTGAACGCAAGCATCTGACTCTGACGAACTGCATTTACGTCCATATTTACAGACATATCTCACGAAAAAATAGTTTAGATTTGGGTTATCATTGTTCTTTTTACATACTGACATAACGTACCTAGTATTCGTATACTACGAAAATAATCATTAACCGCAGAAGTCATATTACCTTATGTACTTCTTTCAAACAGGTCTCAAAATTGTCCCAACTTGTAAATCTCCGAGATAACATAATATCATAGAAGATTCGTCCTATATCATGCATCATCACGATAGCATCATCTTCGTTACTTGAAGGATGGACGTTATCAGACATGGTGTGGCTGAAAGTTGCTCATCAAACATTCCGGACCGTGGTATGCTTTAAATGATTCAGTATCTAACCTATTCCATCTCACACGGCAGAGCCCCGGTTTACATATCCCTGAGTCGTGTGCCACTCTCACAACAACTCATATGGTTAAGGTGCTTTTCTTGTACGGAATATAATGTCAGTCTTACAAAGTAGGAAACCGAGCAACTGAATTCCATTATCATGCATTTCTGATGTTCACCATGTTTGTAAAATAGCAATGACACTAAGATTTCCTGTGCCAACTATGTTTTTTAACTCCAGCATTTTTTTGGCAGACTATCAGGATATGTGGATCACACTTTCTATTCTGTAAAATTCTTCCCTTTACCACTCAGAGTGTTTTGAGGATCGTTTTACCTTGAACTTTTATGGTATGAAAACACATGAGTATAAAGTTTCTTCACAGTACTAATGGCGTTCATTTAATTCCGTTTTTTATTGTCGTCTATAAATACGGTCCGCTATTTTGAGATCACGTAAAAATATTTTAGGTTCAGTCAGTTGCGTGAAGTTCCCAATATCTTTCTTTAGAGGAAGCAAACATTACTTCTAGGAGGCGGTTTGCCTGAATACATCCTCAACCCACTATCCCATCTATTTCGTTAAGTTTATGATTAAAACCATCGTTATTATTTCTGCGAGTAGCTTGCTCATTTGAAGCTTAATGTGACTTCGGTCATATTGAAAATTGACTAGACTTTTTGCGTTAATATCGGGTTCTGTAACTGAAACCGTTTATCTGTAGAATTACGGTCTATTATGATAATAGCACTGCCCAAATAATAGACCTAATCCTAAAATTGTAGATTTATCATGATGTAACTGCCTAAACTATAAGATCTTACGTGGAAGTTACATCATCGTCTACACCGATTCATTGCATTGTAACAATTACCAATACGTGATAGAGAACAAGCTTAGGCTAGAGATAGAATATATTTAATATGAATAGAAGATACAAGATAACATTCAGCTGGGACCACGCCTGCAAGGCCGAGCCATGCCATTCGATCAACTCGGACTAATTCAAATCATTCTCCCCGACTTCTCCATTCTTCTGCATTCCTCCGCGTTAAATGTTTAATGTCTATTTCTCATAACGTCTCGTGGTAGGGCCCAATGCCACTACAGATCCACATATGTTAGGGTTCTCTGTCGTAACTTGTTTGTTCTTTTTGGGCGTTTTCTTTTTCCTTATAACCCTGCAGTGACCTACTTTTATGAAGAGAACGCGATTGGTACGAAGGAAACAATTATTATTATAATCAATTGTACCAGTGATTGTCTTACTATATCTGTTTATTTAACTGTACTAAAACCAGTGCACATTTTGTGATGCCACTTGTTCTAGCTGTCATTATCCATTCAACCACTGAATGCAAAGAAGTTTATGGGTCTGCCACAACGGTGTTTTGTTTGTGCCACTTAAATCATTAATTGGACAAACAGAAAGAAAAACACAAAAATTTCTTTAAGCATTGAAATAAAGACACAAATGAAATTGACTCCCAGAAAAAAATGTTTCTATAAGTGATAGATACTGAACACAAAAGACTAATGCTCTTTTGCCACTGTGATTAAGATTTCATTTTAATTCAATGTGAAAGACTTTTTTACACACCATTATATATAGATTATAGACATATTCCAATGAAGTAGTATACAGAAGCCTATGGAGCGAGGGCTTCTTTCATTACAAACATTTGAAACATGTAAAAGATGACCGAAGAAGTGGTGCTCAAACTTATCAGATAATCTGAACAGAGATCCCGTTTTCTAGCGACTTTCTTCTTTGTAAGAGATCAATTATTAATTAGTAACTCCCGGCAAAAAACTAGCTTTAGCATGTGTAGCGTACTCATATTTTAAAACTACATTATAAACATTATTTTATCGAATGAACCAAATTCGACAAATTGGTGAAACTTGTACAAGTGGTCTTTTTTGTAAACACTTCCTAAATCTTATATTCTGTTTATGTACGACCACGGTCAAAAGAATGGAGTATCATAAATTTCAATGTTTATTACGACGAGCAGAAAAAGTCGGAAAATAAAGAAACAAGCTTCAATGTTTATAAAACTCAGGAAGGAAGAACGAGGTTTACCAGTAAAACCAGGATCCAGCATACAATCTACGATAAATATTGCTAACGTTTCGTACCAGTCTAAAACCAACTTGTGATGACAGTGTGAATTCTGATTTTTAAAAAACGAGGATAACTAATATTGATGCCAAAATCATTGAATCAGTAGCATGACTGATATAAATCAAGTGTAGACATAACATACTTTCGGTAATTTGTAAAATATCTGCTCACCGGAACACTAAAAGCTTTAACATAATAATAAAACGACTGGAACAGAACATAGGACGAAGGTAGATATGCTATAACACACGGAAATACTGGAAATGATGAACATCTTTCTGATAGATTTACATGAATATTTGCTCTACGGGTGTCATGTAGCTCTAACCTACTACATCAGAATATAGTAATATCCGGTAAACTACATATATATAATGAGTAGTTAAATTAATATTCTTGTGTGAATAATTCTGAAGTTTCTCCTTGCATCAAGGCACTAATATAAGAAGAATAACAGACAATAACTAGATTTTTACATTGCCAGTGAATATTAGAGCGCGCCGATTTTGAAATATGCGTTTTGTAAACCTAAAAAGACGATCAACTGTAACTTGAAATAGAAGTAAGCACCACTGGAACTTTTTGTCCGACATGGTTTTAAACATGAAAGATTAAAACACAAAGCGACTTGCTAAATATAGGACCCATAGAAGGAATCATTGTTGTTTCTCATATATATTAATAATTGTCATATCGTATTCTGATATGAGGAATACATATTTAATTAATACCTGAATATGTATGTTGCGCTAGTTTAATACAAATCTTATCTCTGTTCTCATTAGGAAGACTGAAGACTTAACTGTTTCCCTATTTCTGTATAACAAGTGCGGTAAATACCAACGTCAATTGATGTAGAGTTGGATTTTGCAGGTTAGTTACTTAGTTGCAAGATATTATGTGCCTATCACTTAAGAACTTAGACGGCCGACAACGTTGTAAAAAAAACTCATCTGTCACGTATGGTAAAACTGGAGAGTTATTGCATTACTGCGTGCACTGGATACTTGTACGATGTAAACTGTGTTACCTAGAGGTAGCCGCTACATAGTGTTTTTCTCTAGGGTTTTTGCCTGATGGTAATTTCAAAGAGGTGAGATTAAAGTTTGTGGAAGAACCAATCGGATTTAAATTATTGACTATTTCAGGGAGTCCTTTATCCACATTAATAAATTTTCTCTTACTTCCATATTACTTAACTTATATACCAGCCTGTTGTGAGGAACGTTGACAAAAACTTTGCTAAAGTCACTGTAGGTTACGTCTGTAGGTGGCGTTCGGTCTTTAAGAGCTCACCAACTCAGGATCTACTAATAAATTGGTGAGACAGGAGTAACTTATTCTAAAGCCATGCTACTTTTCAGAAAGAATCCGGTCTTCCTCGAGATATCTAAACAACTTCCAAATAATATTTTCTAAAGTTGTAACAACCACGCTAGTTAGGTTAATGGGTCGGTAGTTCTCATCGAAACTGTGGACTTTAAGATTGGGCATAAACAAGAAGCGATTCGTTATGAAGTGCTGTCGGATGAAGCTCACAGAACACTAAGTATGTGTTACATTTAACCTCAATTAAGGGAATCATTTCTTACTGCCTCAAATGTACCGCTCATAAACTTTCGTAATTGTCTCAGTGAGTTTCAGCGTATTGTCCATTAGATAATTTACATTGATAACTCGTCGAAATGTAGACGGATAGTTTGACAGAAGTTGGGGCTGAGCGTATGTGTATAGATTATATTTAGGTTAGACTTAGACGCTGAAATTCAAACAATTTTAACGGTTCGCTTGGTGAACTGGTCTCATATATTTTAGAGAAATAATTAAAATCATTACTAAAAATATATAATGTTTGTCCAACCAAGTTCACTTGTTTATTCTTTACGCAGCAACATTGTGAAGTATTTGATGTGAAAATAGTTCATAATGTAAGAAGCAATTATGTACGTGTATATGTCTGATATTGTCATCAAAAACGTTTGAGAAATAATGTCTTCGGCTACGATCAAGTGTAGTTTTGTCGCTTTCGTTTATTGTAAAACTAGCAGTACGTACATTTGGATTTAAGATATTCGTATGACTGATTACTTTGTCAAATTAAAGCCAGTTAGTCAGTCACAACACAGAACCTGGTAAATATGTACATCTGTTCAAGTTGTTGTACCCCATTATTGTGCTCAGATGAAATTGTCAGGTCGAATCCCAAAACAGTCAAGGTTGTAACAGTGTCAGTAGTGATTGAAAAGATTAGACGTCAAATATCTGATTCAAAAAATATAAGTTGGTGAAATAAAAACAAAAGCTATGAAGAATTCAGAAGCTCAAAATCTCGCGAAGATTTTGAACAATGTTATTCAAAGTTTCTGATCACTGGTAACGATAATCACGCGGACGCCAACCAGGTAACCTATATCTATTGACTTGGCTAAGTTCAAGTGTCAATGACTCCACCGACTAGTGCCATATTTTGGTGTGGCTGCACCTTATTTATTTATTTATTTTAACACATAAATATCGGTACAAGAAGGCACCGAATACATATGCGCCAAACATATCTCATTTGATATGTGTGAGGGCTGTGATACTGCCCGGGTGCCCAAACCGAAGCAGGTGGTTTTCTTAGGGGGCCACACCCCGAGCCTTTGACCTGAAGATCTGATCCACAAGGCAGTGGAGCATCGTGGGGAGATGCAGTCCCATGGGAGCCGGTCACCAACGATTGGTTCATACGCCATTTGTTCCTTCAGGATACTGGAGCCAGTCCATGTGCACCATTGGTTTGGGATCCGGTTAAAGCGCCGAACATTCGCTTTTCGTCCTCTCATTTTCGTAAACAACACCTGTGCCACGAGAAGTCAGTGAGTAGGATTTCCCTGGCAGGGGCTGTATACGCGTGGCCATATGAGAGCATTTCGAGAGGGGGAGCGGACTCTCCCCACTCTCGGCCATACCAGGGCATTCGGGGGCCGCGCCTTACTTTCTTTCAACTTACTACGCCAAACAACATTCGCCGAGGTAGGGGTAGTTAAACATAGTTGAAACATGTCTCAGCCACCTCAAGTGAAGATTTATCACATCATCAATCGGTTTAGCATCCTTATCTACTATTCTATTCCTAACCCAAGCATTGCTTACTCGGTGATCTCAAAATACACGAGCAATGCTTCGAAGACACCGCCCCCAAATGCCCTGGTATGGCCGAGAGTGGGGAGAGTCCGCTCTCCCTCTCGAAATGCTCACACATGGCCACACGTAAAGAGCCTCTGCCAGGGAAGTCCTACTCACTGTCTTCTCGTGGCGGGGGTGTTGTTTACGAAAATGAGAGGACGAAAAGCGAATGTTCGGTGCTTTAACCGGATCCCAAATCAATGGTGCACATGGACTGGCTCCAGTATCCTGAAGGAACAAATGGCGTATGAACCAATCGTTGGTGACCGGCTCCCATGGGACTGCATCTCCCCACGATGCTCCACTGCCTTGTGGATCAGATCTTCAGGTCGAAGGCTCGGGGTGTGGCCCCCTAAGAAAACCACCTGCCTCGGTCTGGGCACCCGGGCAGTATCCCAGCCTACGCACTAAAACATGATGAACTATTTACTTATGGAAAATATTCTTTTCGCTCCGATTTACACTGAAATGACTCGCACCACTATTATTATTATTATTATTATTATTATTATTATTATTATTATTATTATTATTATTATTATTATTATTTACCACGTCATCTATTCACTCTCTTTTATTTCCACTCTGTCCATCCTTATTTTTCGACTTATACAACAGCTCGCCTATGTTGAAAATTCGGCTCTATCTAAACACTCTCGAGTCACTGCCTGGTTGAAAATTGTATGTTACCACCGAATACGAGTACTGAAGCAGTTTTTCTGGAACCACGTGCACCATTCAAACTGGCTGCCTTCAACGTTCGCACACTTATGCAGGTCGGACAAAAGATAGGGCTGGATATGTCTTTGGAAAGTCTTAATATTGATGTGTGTTGTCCATCTGAGACCCGTATTCAAGACTCTGGTGAAGTACTACAAGTTCGCTCTCCATCTGTCGCTTCAAAAAGCTTGTTTTATGTGCATTTATCCGGGGACCCTGTGGCATCTTCGTCTGGTCTTGCTGGCGTTGTTGTCACACTAAGCGCTAGAGCTGAGGCAGCACTAGTCGACTGGATCCCCATTAACAGTCGGTTATGTGCTGTTAGATTAGAAAGTTCCATCAAAGTGAGAAGAAATAGGCGTGAGAAACGATGTCTTTTCGTCATCTCCGCCTATGCCCCGACAGATTGCAGCCCGGATGCAATCAAGGATGAGTTCTACCACCAGTTAACTGTTCTTCTCCAGAAAGTGCGTTCGACAGATATTGTAGTACTAGCTGGAGACTTGAATGCTCAGGTCGGGCGTCTAGGCACAGAAGAGAGTCGTTTAGGTGGCCGATGGGGACTCGTTGGTCTCAGGACAGATAACGGGGAACGTCTACTGCAACTATGCACAGACCACAACCTGTTTCTGGCTAGCACTAACTTTCGGCACAGTCATCGCCGATGTGCCACCTGGCGTCCCCCTTCTGCATCTAAAGCCTGGATACAGATTGATCACATCGCGATCAGCTACCGCTGGCGTGGTTGTGTACAAGACTGCCGCTCCTTTTGGAGTACCTATCTGGAATCTGATCATGCTCTGGTCTGCGCCAATCTTACCTTACTTTTCAGTGGACAACGAAGTGACCGCCACCAAAGGATTGATGTTAGCAAGCTGGCTGCAACTTTTGTTGCTATTAAGTACCGAACCGAGCTAGCTTCTAGGCTAGCTACCATTCCACCGAAAAGTACAGATGAGCATTGGTTGCAATTGCATGACGCCATGAAAATGGCGAGTAAAGTCAGTTGTGGGTCTGCGAAACGTCCCGCTTATAAGCACTGGGTTTCTTCTGGTTCCTTACAACTGATTGAAGCCCGCCGGTCTACTCCGGTTGACCGTGAGTTTGACCACAGACGAAGGATGTTACGTAACGAAATCGGGCAAAGCTTGCGTAAGGACCGAGAAACCTGGTGGTCGGAGCGTGCTAATGAGCTGGAAGCAGCAGCTGCATCTGGTAATTACCGGAAGCTCTTCCAACTCATCCGAGCCACTGGCAGCAAGAAGTTTGGTGTGAGCGAAACAATCTGCGAGGATGACGGAACGTCAATCACTAACATCCATCGACGTCTTGGACGATGGGCAGAATTCTTTGAAGGGCAGTTCAACTGGCCTGCTGCTCCGGCAACATCGGTCAGACTGTCCTGCCCTCCATGGCCGGTGACGACTGATCCACCAAATGAGGCGGAAGTCCGCAAGGAACTCCAACTCTTGAAACGTTACAAATCACCGGGCCCAGACGACTTACCTCCGGCTCTTTTTAAAGATGGTGGTGACTTTCTGACTAAGGGACTGACGACGTTGTTTACAAAGGTCTGGGAACTAGAGAGTGTACCAACGTCATGGAATGAGTCGGTAGTTGTCCCTATCTTTAAAAAGGGTTCACGTCGTTCCTGTAACAACTATCGGGGGATAAGTCTACTTCCGATTGCGTCCAAGCTATTGGCTTCCGTCATACTTCGTAGGTTGTTCAGAACCCGAGAAGGATTGACTCGCGAGGAGCAGGCTGGGTTTCGTTCTGGTCGAGGATGTATTGATAATATCTTCATCCTCCACCAAATGTTAGAACACCGCCATACTTATCAAAGGCCAACAATTGTAGTGTTTCTTGACATCAGGGCTGCCTTCGATTCGTTGGACAGAACTGTTCTCTGGGATTGACTATTGAAGAAGGGTGTGCCTGAGAAGTTTATTAACATCCTAAAAGCCCTATACACAAACACCTCAGGCAGAGTGAGGGCATACAACCACCTTTCTCCATTATTCCATTTGAGCAGTGGAGTTAGACAGGGTTGCCCAATCTCACCATTCCTCTTCAACTTTGCCATCGATGACATTCTGGAAACAGCTCTGATGGATATAAGTAATGGTGGTGTGGATCTGTTGCCTGGAGAAAGACTTCTCGACCTTGAGTATGCGGATGATATTGTCTTACTGTGCGAGAATGCCTAAGCTATGCAATCCGCACTTAATCAGTTGGCAATCAATGTCCGTAGGTATGGTGTGTGCTTCGCACTTTCGAAGTGCAAAGTTCTTCTACAAGACTGGCAGGATTCTAATCCTGTACTCACTGTGGATGGTGAGCAGATAGAAGTAGTCGAGAAGTTCGTGTATCTAGGTAGCTGCATAAGTGCTGGTGGTAGCGTGAGTGATGAGATCAATGCACGCATAGTGAAAGCCAGAGCGGCTTATGCCAATCTGGGCCATCTTTGGCGCCTTCGTGATGTTAGTCTGGCTGTAAAAGGTCGGATCTACAACGCGTCGGTGAGAGCAGTTTTGCTCTATGCTTGTGAAACCTGGCCTCTCCGAGTTGAGGATGTTAAACGACTCTCTGTGTTTGATCATCGTTGTCTCCGAAGGATTGCTGGCATCCAGTGGCAACACTATGTCAGTAATGCAGAGGTCCTGCATCGTGTGTTCGGTCACAGAGACGATAATGCGATTGGTGTCAGCATCTTGAAACATCGACTTCGGTGGCTTGAACATGTTCTACGAATGTCGTCCCAGAGAATTCCACGTCGTGCATTATTTGTCGACGCTGGGACTGGTTGGAAAAAGAGGGGAGGTGGTCAGTGAATGACATGGTGTCGTGGTATGAAAGAAAGCTACAAAGAGCTGGCTTGTGTTGGTTCTTCACGACTACTTGGCTGGGGTCCTAGAGATGGTGCAACACAGTGGCTAGAGACGTTATCAGATATGGCTCAGAATAGAAGCCAGTGGCGATCCTGCTGTAACCTTCTTTTACTTTCTTCATAAAAAGTGGTTGCTTTTTCCTTAACTGAAAGATTTGTTATCACATGTAAATCCATTCCTTGAGGACGTACAATACAAATCGAAATAAACTAAGCAAAATAAAAATCTAGTTCTATAAATACCACATCGATTTCTAGACTGTAATACTGTATTATACTTAGACATGATCCGCACAGAATTAATTTTATTATTGCCCCCCAAATGCCTTGATACGGCCGAGGTTGGGGAGAGTATGCTTTCCTTCTCGAGATGCTCTCACATGAACACAAATATACAGCCAGGGAAGTCCTGCTTTAGTTTGGGCGCCTGAACAGTACTCCAGCCCTTACACAAATGAATGACGAAGTCTGATGCGTATATATTTGGTGCCTCCCTGTACGATTGTTTGTGTTTAAATAAGTAAATAATTGTTATTATTTGTCACTCATATAATACACTTTTCTTTATCTTCCATTTTTCAGTCACAAACTGTACAGTATATAAAAATTGTCGAGACACGTGACATATACTCAGGAGTATGGGCAAAGATAAGCGTGTTGTATATTTTTACGATCCAGATTGTGGGAATTTTCATTATGGTTAGTGTTTAATGTCAATAGATTGAATTATTTCATGATGTAAGTAGGACCGAATCATCCCATGAAACCACATAGACTTACACTGACTCATACCCTTGTGGTAAATTACAATCTGACAGATCGTATGAAGGTAGGAGAAATTTTTTCAATGTATTTTTAAATTCTTTGTGATTTTGTCATCATTAAGGTCTACAAACCGTATCATGCCAGTATGAAGGATATGATATCATTTCATTCACAAGAATATATCGAATTCTTGCGTGATGTCACACCATCTAATGTGCATACATTTCCTAAAGAAAAATTATTAACCTATAATATTGGTGAGGATTGGTAGGTCTTTGTTTTATACTGACTTATATTTTAATAATTTCAATCTCATTAATTCTTTTTTCTGTAGCCCAATTTTCGACGGTATATATCGCTTTTCCTCTATTCACACTGGCGCATCACTTCAAGCTGCTAAATATTTGAATAATGGAGTATGCATAAAAATTTACCAAAAAAGTCATCTATTATAATTTATTCAATTTAGGTAACAGATATTGCAATCAATTGGTCTGGCGGACTTCATCATGCTAAAAAATTTGAAGTAATTTCTTGGTAACTTATGTCATTTTTGTTTTTTTAGGCATCTGGATTTTGTTATGTAAATGACATTGTTATAGCCATATTAGAATTATTGAAATACAATCCACGTGTACTTTATATCGATATTGATGTTCATCATGGTGATGGTGTACAAGAAGCATTTTATCTCACGGATCGTGTAATGACAGTATCATTTCATCGTTATGGAAACATGTTTTTCCCTGGAACAGGTACTTCAAGCAGTTTTTTTGTATCCACACTATCATTTATTTAAAACAACAAGGTAATTTCAATATGGAATATACATCATTTCAATTTCTCTAATCGCAGTTTTATACAACATTGTTGAACCATTCAACTTTACTAAACTTGCAATTACCATTTATCCCAATACAACGTATTAAATGGTTTTTGACCAGCATTTATCAGTTCATGGTTCGATTCAGTCATCTCTTTAGCTGGCCAGTCGAATATTTTAGTCTTCAAGTAGTCCTTGAATTTATACCAATTATACATTCTCTCTAATTAATTCATAAGTTATTAAGTATACAATAGCAATAATTTTATTTGTAAGCCCCCAAATGCCCTGGTACGGCCGAGAGTGGGGAGAGTCCGCTCTCCCACTCGAAATGCTCACACATGGTCACACGTAAAGAGCCTCTGCCAGGGAAGTCCTACTCACTGTCTTCTCATGGCGGGAGTGTTGTTTACGAAAATGAGAGGACGAAAAGCGAATGTTCGGCGCTTTAACCGGATCCCAAATCAATGGTGCACATGGACTGGCTCCAATATCCTGAAGGAACAAATGGCGTATGAACCAATCGTTGGTGACCGGCTCCCATGGGACTGCATCTCTTTACGATGCTCCACTGCCTTGTGGATCGGACCTTAAGGTCGAAGGCTCGGGGTGTGGGCACCTGTGCAGTATCACAGCCCTCACACATATCAAACGAGATATGTGTGGCGCATATGTACCAATATCTATGTGTTAAAATAATAATAATAATAATAATAATAATAATAATAATAATAATAGTAATAATGATATATCCAACCACTTGAATGGTACTTATAGCGATACATACTTTTTTCTTGTTCATGTTATAATCCAAAAATATGCACTACAACTAGAAGTTTTGTAGTGTATTAACCAAGTTACATTTGTCCTGTAGGAATAAAGCATCATGTTTAGTATAGCCCTTCTGCATGATTTTGTAGACTCCATCGTACACAAATTTATACAAGTTTTAAAGGCAATTAGTTTAATGCATACCAATATAGTGAGTTGCTTTTTTCGTACAAGGTGTACTATAACTCTACAAAATATTCTACAGATCATAACTTGTCATTAATAATATAAAGTAACTTGTTTTAGAAAAAGCCATATATATCGATATTATCTAGCATTCATAAAACCTGAATTTCATAGTTTAAGACTAAAAAAATCAACCAATTTGTCTATGGAATTGTTGCTGTGTAATGATTTATTGTTGAATGAATATATATTATTCCTTAAACTTTATGCAAAATTATGTCTATTGTTATGTGTAATATCTTTCCTTGTACATAGAGCTAGTAGTAGGCAGTAACAAACAGTTGTCAGAGGAACACTGCAAGTAACATTAATAGCCCGTCATTGAATTCATTGGTGTATTTCTTGAAATATGACAGTACAACTACATATCACTCTCTTTATTGTGCTGTTTTACTGTAGTCGTGCTTTGATGAAAATTACATTCATATTCAGATTTTTGTTTCTCAAACCTTATTGTTTGTTACAGTTTGAAATGTTGCAACAAGTTAATGTTTTATTGAAGTGTCGGTAATTGAAAATCCTGCGTAGATTTAGAATTTATTGTAATATTGGAGATGAATAATCGCTTAGTTTGTTTTTTACATTGAATATTTCGAGCGTATAGGTGTTAATTGATTAACAATGTTTGAATGAAAATGTCGAGGATTTTTCTATGAACAACTGAATGTTTTGTCAGTTTGGTTAACTGGTGAAGTACTTCAGTCGTGCTTATGCTCGTCTCCATTTATTTGCGTCCCGACCTGGACGTTTTGGTAATCGATTGCTACTAAACATAAAATTTCGTTAAGCCGAATCTACTTTCGTCCATAACCATTTGGAACCAATGATACGAAACCAAGATGCATTAATCTTTAATGAACTATCGCATATTCCTGTAACAAACGGTTTGATCGATTTTATTCAGTCTCGTTAACGATCTAAAGGTGTTCAATTACATCAAAACACTAGTATAAAAATACCGTTGAAAGACGGCTCAGTGATCTATTGGTTGAATGTTCGCTCGAGACGTGGTCCTGAGTTCGATTCTCGCGTGCAGGTTTGTGGATGCGCACTGTTAAGGGATCCCATTGTAGGGACTGGTACTATATCAAACCCACATAGATTATTCTAGCTTCTATACAGATCAATCTATTCATTCTCCTCAAGTCACATTTTTACGTCACTTATTTGCTTATTAACCTCGACTGTTTTTATATGATCGTGTGTGTATTAATTAATTACCCTATTCATTACGTGTTTGTAACTTACTTTCGTTTGCCTATAAATATCGAGTCACGCTTGATTAAATCGAGTTGGCTCACTTGCATTCTCTACTGTGCGTCATTTCGTTTTGCTTCACTCTCTTTTCGCTTTCTTCGTTTCGTTTCTCTGATCGTCTGTCTAGATCAACGATTTTATGAAATATACTTATTTGAAATCAATTCTCGTATTTGACTTATTTAATTCCGTTATTCGGTAATGCGATTTAAGTCAATGGAAATATAAAGGGGTTGGCGACATGTATATTTCGATAACAATCGATCATAAGATCGAACTTGAGTCAGGTAATGGGCCATAAAAGTGGTGAGCCCGTCGATGACATCGTCGTCCTATCTAAGTGGAGTCAGATACAGAGCCATACCTAAACCATTACTTACTTACGCCCGTTATTCCTCGTGAAGGAGCATAGGACGCCCACCAGCATTTTCCATCCAACCCTGTCCTGGGCAATCCTTTCCAGCTCTTTCCAGTTGTTATTCATCCTTTTCATATATGATTCTATTTCTCAACGTAATGTGTTATTTCGCCTTCCTCTTTTCCGCTTCCCTTCAGGATTCCAAGTTAGGGCTTGCCTCGTGATGTAATTTGATGATTTGCGTAATGTATGTCCTATCCATTTCCATCGTCTTTTCCTAATTTCCTCTTCAGCTGGAAGCTGTTTTGTTCGCTCCCACAGAAGGCTGTTGCTGATGGTATTCGGCCAATGGATGTTGAATATCTTGCGTAGACAACTATTTATAAATACTTATACTTTCTTGATGATGCTTGTAGCAGTTCTCCAAGTTTCAGCTCCGTACTGTCTAACTGTCTTTACGTTGGTATTGAAGATTGTGATTTTGATACTGGTAGAAAGGTGTTTTAAGTTCCATATGTTCTTCAATTGTAAGAATGCGGTCATTGCTTTGCCATTCCTCGCATTTACGTCTGCGTCTGATCCTCCCTGTTCATCGACGATGCTTCTCAGGTATGTGAAGGATTCTACATTTTCCAGAGTGTTGTCATCAAGAGTGATTGGACTGCTGTTCTCCGTGTTGTATTTGAGGACCTTGGTTTTTCCCAAGTGTATGTTGAGGCCTACTGATGCAGAGACTGCTGCTACGCTGGCTTTCTTTATCTGCATTTGTTCGTGTGTATGCGATAGGAGGGCTAGGTCATCTGCGAAGTCCAAATCGTCTAATTGGTTCTGAGCTGTCCATTATATTTCGTGTTTTCCCTCATATGTCGAGGTCTTCATAATCCAGTTAACTATCAGAAGAAAGAGGAAGGGAAAGTGTAGACAGCCTTGTCTTACTCTGGTCCTTACTTGGAATGCGTCTGTCAGCTCTCCTCCATGCACTACTTTGCACTGTAGTCCGTCGTATGAGTTCCGGATAATATTGACAATCTTCTCAGGAACTCCGTAATGTCGAAGAATTTTCCATAACGTTCTCCTATCTACACTGTCAAATGCCTTCTCATAATCAATGAAGTTGATGTACAGTGACAAGTTCCACTCAATTGATTGTTCGACGATGACTCGGAGTGTCACAATTCGGTCTGTGCACGACCGGTCCTTACGGAATCCAGCTTGTTGATCTCGAAGTTGAGCGTCTACTGCATCTTTCATCCTGTTCAGTAACACTCTGTTAAAGACTTTCTTTTGTACTGACAGTAGTGCGATGCCTCTGTAATTTTCACACTTGCTCAGATCTCCTTTCTTTGGAATCTTGATGAGGTGTCCTTCTTTCCAATCCATTGGCACTTGTTCCTCCTCCCAAATCTTCTTGAATAGAAGATGAAGAATGCTCATAGTTACTTCGATGTCTGACTTCAGTGCTTCAGCTTGTACATTGTCGGGTCCTGCTGCTTTCCCGCTCTTAATTTGTCTGATGGCCATTCTGACTTCTCCGTCGTTGGTGGATTGACAACTACAGGAAGATCTGTGTGTGCTGCTTCGATGTCCGATGGATTCATTGTAGCCGGCTTATTCAGCAGTTCCTCGAAGTACCCTGCCCATCTGTCCCACTGTTGTTGAATTTCAGTGATTGGCCTGCCTTCTTTGTCTTTGACCGGCTCTCTGGTTTACTATATTTCCCTACCAGTTTCTTCGACGTATTTTAAAGCTGTTTCATATTTCCTTCTCTTGCAGCTTTCTCCACCGTCGTTGCGAGTTCTTCCACGTATTTCTGCTTGTCGGTTCTAATGCTCTTCTTCACTTGCTTGTTTGCTTCTATTTACTCAGCTTGTGCTTGGACTTTCTCTGCTCGTGTTCGGCTGTTAATAATTGCTGTCTTCTTGTTCTTCTTTTCTTCGATCCTGTACAGTGTTTCTATAGAGATCCATTACTTGTGATGATGCTTCTTGGGGCCCAGAACCCCTTGACACGTTGAAGTTAATGCTTCTTAGATACCTTTCCAGTTATCCTCTATAGTAGTTCCTTCTTCCTTCAGTAGATCCTGTAAGGCTTAGAACCTGTTGTTGAGAGCTATCTTGAATTCATTAAGTTTGTCAGTATCTCGAAGGAAGGCTGTATTGAACCTTTGAAGTGCTGTTTGTCCAGTTGTCCAGTGCTTCTTTAGCTTCAGTTTTAAATTGGCCACAACTAGTTGGTGATCTGGAACTATGTCCGCTCCTCTCCTGGTTCTCACATCTTCCATCGTCCTTCGGAACTCTTTATTGATGCAAATACGATCTATCTGGTTCTCTGTGGTGTGGTCCGGTGAGATTCATGTGGTTTTGTGTATACATTTGTGTGGAAATATTGTGTCGCCTATGTCCAATTTGTTGAATGCACACAGATTTGCAAATCTTTCCCCGTTTTCGTTTCTCTCTCCCAGTCCATGTAGTCCCATGATATCTTCATATCCGGTGTAGTCTATTCCGACTTTAGCGTTTAGATCTCCCATCAGAATGGTGAGGTCTTTTCTTGGGCACTTCTCTATGATTGATTGCAGCCTCTCATAGAATTGGTTTTTAATGTCTTCATTGCTATCATTGGTGGGTGCATAACATTGGATAATATTCATTGTGATCCCCTCCTCCTTTGTTTTGAATGATGCTTTGATGATTCTGGATCCGTGAGATTCCCATCCTACAAGTGCATTTCGTACTAATTTTGACAGCATCAGAGCAACTCTCTGAGTGTGTGGAGCATTTTCCTCTTCGTGACCGGAGTATAGCAACATCTCTCCCGTATTTAGCCTTTGTTGTCCAGCTTGGGTCCAATGAGTTTCGCTGATTCCCAGTACTGCCAAGTTGTATCTCCTCATTTCCGTCGCTATTTGACTGGTCTTCCCTGTCTCCCACATTGTTCGTACATTCCATGTACCTATAAAAATGGTTGCTCTGGTTGTTAGAAGGGGCATCGGCCTCGTGGCTTCCGAAGGAACTCGGCTTTCACCATGAGGCGTCATATTTCTTCTAAATGAAGATCTTCTTACTGCCAGGGCAGAGTTTTAATGGTTTGAGTTATTTTTTCTGGTTAGCGTTTTTTTTAGCGAGTTAGTTGTCTACGGGATGGGGTCGCTAACCACATACCCAACCCTCCTCCTTTACCCGGGCTTGGGACCGGCAGTGACTCTGGAAGAGCTACAGGCGGAGTTATACCTAAACCATACTAAGACAAAATGGCCGTCCAGTGCTGTTTTCAGTAGTGGTCTAACATTGATCGGTTCATGATTTAAATGAAACTCAATAATCTCCACAACCCCTGTATTTACATGAGAATTAATTTATAGGTAGGGTTGTATATAAAGATCTCCCTGGTGAGACAACCCTTGATTTTATTTTAAAATTTTTATGATTAACATTGCTAAGTGTTTAATAACTAACAGAAAAGCTTTGATTTCGGTAAAATGTGTGTATGTTTATTTATTATAGAGATAAAGTGTTTGATAACAAAATTCAGTTATTGAACATTTAAGTAATCACTGAAAAATTCCCATTATATTAAAACACAATTGTATGAACGAAGAATATTCTTTTCAATAATTTCTCATCAGGTTCTACAATTATAAATCCAAACTAATAATCCATGAAATTGGCCAGATTTAAGGTAAAGTATATCCTTTGGAAATTGTAATATATGAATCAAGAATTGTTGTTTGTTATGTAAAATCAAATCAGATCGTTAATGTCGGTGGGAGAAGCAAAATGGAGGGTTGAATAGCGTTTCTGGATGTTCTACTTGCAAGGAGGAAGGACGGGTCGCTAAGAAGAAACATAAACAGGAAAATTACTTGGACGGGTCAATATACAAACTTCCTTAGTTTTGTTCCTCTACAATACAAAAAAAACCTTATTAAGACACTGCATCATAGAATCAAAACCATATGCTCTGTGGATACACAACCCTGAAGGAAAATGGATATCCCGAAAAATTTATAAATTTATTCCATTATTTTCTCTCTCGCCCCATATTTATTCTGATCATTTATCGCACAATTTCATTTCACTTATAAACTGATTCAAGTTAACACTTCATATTAGTCAGCTCCAACATTAACGATCTGATTTGATTTTATATAACAAATAACAATTCTTAATTCACATATTACAATTTCCAAATGATGTACTCTGCCTTAAATCTGTCCAATTCTATGGATTATTAATTTGGATTTATAATTGTAGAACCTGATGAGAAATTATTGAAAAGAATATTCTTCGTTCATACAATTGTGATTTAAGTGATCGATAATCACCTTTGTGAAAGATCTGAATATCAGTGTATTCACATACATAATACATCAGTATCGATGTTTACTAGAAAACTACAAAAGTTAATACTGAAATAAAGGATAAGTGAATCTGTTTCAAGATTTTTGACAATCACCTAGATATAAATGTATATAAGTGTAATAGTTCAGCATGAACAATTAAATTAGTTGTGATTTATCAAATAGCTTTCAGGATCGATGCATGTATGTGCCTGGTCCTACGTTGTAACTGAGTGACTGACTGACTTCAGGAATTAATAATCACTGATTTAAATTGATTTTCAGTTTTTCCAATTTAAATACATAAAAAAGATTCTTTTTCTTTTCCAATCATTACTCAGAAACTCAGTGAACATTTATTAGTGTTTATTCTAGGACACTAAATTCAAACACGTGGTCAGAAGATATTCTAACCTTAGACAATAGATATATTGCAACAGTTGAAATCATTAGTCAGTTGAAGCTAGACCACCTTGGAAAAACTGGAAGCACTGGACGGCCGTTTCGTCCTATCGTGGGATTTCTCAGCAGTGCGCATCCACGATCTCGCCCCCGCGAGATTCGAACTCAGGGCCTGTCAGTCTCGCTCGCGAGCGCTTAACCATTAGACCACTGAGCCGGCCGGCATCCAACGGTGTTAATGTCTAGCTTCAATCAATCCACGAAATTTCGCCACCGTCCACCATTATCTTCCGTGAATTACTATATCAAAACAGGCCTAGTTGAACTCCACTGACAAAATCTCCACAAAACCCCTTCTGATAATAAATATATTGATCAAGTTATTACATTTTATTAGATTTGATTTATACTTCTGTTTCATTGATTAGTCTATGAAAAAACGAAAAGTCATTTAATAGAAATTTAATTTCTAAAAAAAACCTTCAATGCAACCAACCATAATAGATAATATCTGTGATGGTTATATGTTATATGTTACCGAATGCCCTGGTACGGCCGAGAGTGGGGAGAGTCCGCTCTCCCACTCGAAATGCTCTCACATAGCCACGCGTAAATAGCCTCTGCCAGGGAAGTTCTACTCACTGTCTTCTCATGGCGGGAGTGTTGTTTACGAAAATGAGAGGACGAAAAGCGAATGTTCGGCGCTTTAACCAGATTCCAAATCAATGGTGCACATGGACTGGCTCCAGTATCCTGAAGGAACAAATGGCGTATGAACCAATCGTTGGTGACCGGCTCCCATGGGACTGCATCTCTTTACGATGCTCCACTGCCTTGTGGATCGGACCTTAAGGTCGAAGGCTCGGGGTGTGGGCACCTGTGCAGTATCACAGCCCTCACACATATCAAATGAGATATGTTTGGCGCATATGTATTCGGTGCCTCCTTGTACCAATATCTATGTGTTAAAATAATAGATAAATAATAATTCAGTTCAAAATGATCTACTTGTTCTGTACATGAAATAGAAAACCAGATGTTTATTGTTGTTTTCTGTATGGAGTGCAAATGGTCCTTTCTTTGTTTTACTGAAATATACATAACGAACAAGAATGCAAAATGCAATAAAAAGGAACAATTAAGGGGGTGACTATCGTATTTTAAAAAAATTATAACTTTCAACGCTTAGCAGTAGTAGGTGAATGTCTGAAGACCATTAAGGTTGAACTGACTCAAAGTGATAAATACTAGAGGACAATGTTACTAGTTGTTTTTTCTTGTTAGACACATAATTAACAACCTTTGTAGCTCAACTCATATATTTGCTGGACAGGTCATGTATTTGATAATGAGTTTCAACACTCTTCTGATAAGTTTTATGTTAAAACAGGTGATTCATCCTGTATCAAGCTTAGACAAAGTTACAAATCTATGATCTTGAAATTCTAAAATACGTTTCACACCAATTGTGCGCGTTATCACGATACTTTGGCAACAAAAAAAGAACGTCCAACGTGCTTTAACCATATAAAAACAATAATTCAATTTATTTGCTTTCTATTTTTTTTTTATAGGTGATATGTACGAAATTGGAGCCAAAGCTGGGAAATACTACGCAGTGAATGTTCCTTTAAAAGAAGGCATTGATGATGACAGTACGTGCAGTTATCTTTTTCTCTTTGTATATGTATGTTGGCTGTCCCCTTCATTATAAACTTCTGATTAATGATTTTGTATGATTACCTAACTTGTTATTCAGATGTTTGTTTGCTCACGCTCAGTGAACATTAATTTAAACATGTATTTGTAGAATTCTACTTCACGCTAATGTACCTTTGGAATTTTCCATAGTGAATGAGTATAAGTTTAGTTAACTAGAAATATAGTAATATGGGAAACGTAATCCTCATCAGTAAATAACTAAGTAGTTATGCACATTTTTGATAGCGGTGACAATGCATTTTCCATGAAATATTTAGTATTAAAATGGATGTAGTTTTTAATAAAATTTATTTATTTGACATAATGTTGCCGAATCTGTATCTTTGTTAATTGTAAGAAGCGAAGCTTTATGATTAAAAAACCCGGGTTTCAACCGGTTAGCTCTTAGGTTCGAACTTTCTATCATTAACTTCGATTAAGGTAACCAGGTAATATCACCGTCAGTCCTTGAACAAAACAGCAAATGAATTACATTGCCATGTTTAAACAATCGCTTTGACCAGGGGACACAATTCATTAGCTAAAGCAAGTATTATAACATCGTGTGAACTGGAAATGATTGACAGAAAATGGTTTATTTCTGTTTGTTTATGTTAACTACTATTACTAGTACTTATGTAAAGATGTTGAGAATGTCTTACTTGACGAAAATTACTCCAGTTTATTCAAAACGATTTATTTTTGAGATTATGAACCGATCAATGTTAGACCACCACTAAAAACCTGGAAGCACTGGACGACCATATCGTCCTAGTAGGAGACTCCTGTTGAGATACTCCCTGGGTGCCAAAACTGAAGCAGATGGTTTTCTTAAGAGGCCACATCTCGAGCCTTTGACCTAGAAGTCTAATATACAAGACTGTGGAGCAACGTTAGGAGATGTAGTGTCATGGTAGATAGTGACAGACAATAAGTTCATACGCCATTTGTTTCCTCGGGAACGAGGATCTCATGTGCACCATTGGTTTAGAATCAGGGTTTTTGAACTCCCTAGGTGGGTCTTCCATTATCCAGCAAAGCATCGGACATTCGCTTTTCGTCTTCCCAATTCTGTAGAAGCACTTTCTCCTCGAGAAGTCAGTGAGTAGGACTTCCCTGACAGTGGTTGTATACGCGTGGTCATGTGGGAGGATTTGGAGAGGAAGAGCTGACTCTCCTCAACCTCGGTCGTACCAGGACATTCTGTGGTCTACCATCAATCAGTTGGTGATCTCAAATACAACTCAGCAATCTCCTCAACACTATACTGATGATTTATTTTTTTGTCAAATTTCAGTGTATTTCAGTGTTTTCCGAGCTGTTATAAATGACGTAGTTGCATTTTATCGACCAACAACTATTGTACTTCAATGTGGCGCTGATTCGTTAGGTTGTGATCGGTTAGGTGTATTCAATCTGTCTATTAGAGGTCACGGGTAAGTTTTAATTTTTAATTCTTTGTAACAAAAAAGTGAACTGATTCGTTTTGGATAAACTAGTCATTTAGACGTTTATAACACCATTTTTTGTTTATTAGCTTTAGTGGCCGTGATTTCCGAAGTATTTGTGCTTCATCCCTCAGCCAACCGTGTATACGATTAGATGAAAACATGGTATCAATGGAGAGATTATTTGATAAGTTTTGTTTTTAGCTATGCTTAGTGGTTTTTTGACGTGAAAACCGAACGAGGTCGAAAATCGATACCATTGGTGCAATATTCAATAATTCTTGTACATAATATCTCTCCACTGTTTTTGTAGATTCAACATATAGTGATAAAAAGCAATCTTTTCCTTGAAGCTAATGTTGGTTCTAGTTATGCTTTGTGTTCTAATATAATATATGAAACACATTAGCTGAGAATGTGCTTGGATGCACGGAGTATTGGTTTCTCTGTTAGTTATGAATTATTATTTTATTTTATTTTAACACATAGATATTGGTACATATGCGCCACACAGATCTCATTTGATATGTGTGAGGGCTGTGATACTGCACAGGTGCCCACACCGAAGCAGGTGGTTTTCTTAGGGGGCCACACCCCGAGCCTTCGACCTTAAGGTCCGATCCACAAGGCAGTGGAGCATCGTAAGGAGATGCAGTCCCATGGGAGCCGGTGACCAACGATTGGTTCATACGCCATTTGTTCCTTCAGGATACTGGAGCCAGTCCATGTGCACCATTGATTTGGGATCCGGTTAAAGCACCGGACAGTTATAAAACCCATTTAAGCTCATGAACAAGCTGTTCATTTCAATTTCATTAAATAATTCTTCAGCAACAATAAAGTAACCGATAAAACTATTCTCAATCGGATCATTAAAACCATTAAATAAGATTCTACTCAAGTAGTATGTCCTTAATCGAATGAATCACACATCTTGGATTTCACTACTAGATGTCACTAAATATAACCAGTGTGCATATGGGCGATATCGAGACATTCGTAAGTAGAGTCCATCAGCGAGTCAGTCGTAATCACGATAGGGATCGAAGACGAATGTATGAGGTGTTCATGTTGTCACACATATCAGGATAACTGCAGAGAATTCCATTGGTTACTATCTGCCTGTCAAATGTAGGAACTCAAACCGATGTGCATATGTGGTATGTTGCTTATGAATGCTTGACCACTAGTAACTTTTTTCAGCCGACCACTAAGATGGAGTTCAGCTTACAAATCCAGGCTGTTCAATGGAGTCTTAACGTAATAAACGTCAGGGTTGGGAAATTTAGCTTCAAGTATATCGTGCTTTTGCTGTTAAGGGAACGAACTCCACCCAATCTACTTATTATATGCTGCGATATTTTCCGAAGTGAAACAATAATAATAATCTCGTTATATTGCTCGCTTAGTTCAATGTTACTATCCATTGATCCAGTGGAAAATTTGTAAGGTGAATTTATGCGCGTTAATCCGTTATTCGAAGATCAGTTACTTGAACCATGGAGCTGCACTTTCACAGTATTAAAGAAAATATTTAACCTACATGGTGTTATTATTCCATTACGTTCTGTGTGATCATTCCGAATGTGCCTGCTTCTGACCTTTGTTCCTCAGGAGATGTGTTCGCATGGTTAAAGAACTTGGTCTGCCATTATTGGTTGTTGGCGGTGGCGGTTATACTGTACGGAATGTAGCACGCTGTTGGGCATATGAAACAGCTGTACTACTCGATCAAGAGAAAGAAATTTCCAATGAATTACCTTATTCCCCGTACATTGAATTCTTTTATCCTGATTATACATTACATCCAGACTTGACAACTAAGTTGGATAATGCGAACACACGACAAGTAAGTTAATTCTGATTTGTAGTTGATATCATGGGATGACTCTAAAATAATACCTCCTAAATTGAAGAAGCATTATAAAACCATCAAAACCCAAAAAGTACTGGAAGGTTGTTTTGCACTAGCTCGGGACTCCTCAGAACTACATACTTACAGTCTCTATAGGGATCAGACTAAGAACCTTCAGGTCTTCCGGCAAGTGCATAAACTTCAAATCAGAACTGGGATCCAATGATTTACATTTCTAACTTTAGTCTGTCCAAAGTATTACACGACCATGCACAGACACCAGCAACGTCCGTCTCATGTCCGATATGGAGGTTAGACACTTGCTGCGAGGCCCAAAGGTTATGAGTACGATTCCTGTTGGGGTCATAAATATGCACTACTCAAGAGTCTTATACTAGGACGGGCAAGTCCTCCAGTACTTTCTGATTTTCAATGATCGTCAGTCCGTGATTCCAACTACAAATTAAGCAATCTCTACCAACCCAATTGAACAATTTCGTTCTAGCCACATCATTTTTAGACAAATAGTTTCTTTCGTATCATATATATTACATCTGATCGTTGAACACTTATGACTCTAACCCTTGGTATTGTTTCTAGGATCTCAAAACTTCCACAAAACCTGTAACACGAGGAAAGCAAGAGGTAATAATACAACCAAAGGATTGTTTTAGGTCTAAAAAAGAAAATTTCACAAAATGGCAGTGGTTTGTACGTCAGTTCAACCAAACTAAGAAGACACTTAACATATCTTAGCTTTGGTAGCGTTTCAAGGAGTAATTTTGGCACAACTTAACACTAAGCTACTGACAGGTGGTAGATCAGCTTGAAAAAAACCAAGGTGATAACAAGTACCCTACTCTCAATCAGAATGTGATTAATTCGCAATGGATTAACGTCAGTTAGAATGTTATAGAGAACCGAAAAACACTCGTCCAAAATTGACGGGCTCACAATTAGACGTAAAAGTTTTTAAATCGAATCGTGGGGCGGGATAGTAGGAGGACAACACTGTTATGATGTCTCACACTAAGATGAGACACTTGTTCAATAAGTTATCCTTAGTTCTTAATGATGTAATCTGTAATGAATACCAGTTACAAATTAAGCTAATTCCCACCAAATCGCCGACCAAAATATTACTATTTTTTAAATACGGACCAACCTCGTAGCAATAATTATACATTCTGGAGTAATTAAGATCTATCCTTATAAATGAGATTCTGAATTGAGGTTCCAGTTACGGATATATATTACATTAATTTTGATAGAATATATTTTACATACTAAAGTGAAACCAACTAACTAGTTTTTTCGTCAGGATAACTTTTCTTAAGACTCCAATATATAGTGGACAAATATCCCTACTATCTTTCCATGGATCCTCTTTATAATACGCATATTTACTAATTAGCAACTTGAATATATTAACAAAATTTACTTCCGTAAAGTAATATTATGAGTACTTCAAATCGATTTTAACAGTGTTGTACGTGATTCATTGATTGTTTTAGTCTTCAGTATTGTAAAGTTTACATCAAGTTATTATTAATGAATTCTTTCGTTGTAGTATATTGAAGCGCTACGAATGACAGTTCATGATAATTTAAAACAACTTGTACATGCTCCAAGTGTTCAATTTACTGATGTACCGAATGATTATCTGGCGAACTTTTGTAATGATTCGAATGATGAACGGTAAGAATTTACATCCATATCTATCTATAAATACATATAGCTCGTCCAAAAAATATGCGAACTAGACTACATAGGTAGTAAGCACAATAATTATAGGTCCCCAAGTCAGAATTCAACGGTGCATGTTTCCAACTCCACTCAAAATCTTAAATGTTAAAAAATCCAATTCCCTATTTTGTTCACCTGTAAGTAAACTGATAATACGTTATAAAACGCGCAATAATTATTTTGGTGAATAAATAAATGACTACTGATGAATCCTATACAAACATTGAATGAATTTCGTTGAAACGCGGTTTATTAACCGAGCTTATCAACTCTATTAAGCGATAGAATATCGCCTGGATATATAAGTTGAATTGACCCTAAACAACATACAAGACCTGGTATGAATATGCCCGTGTATCATCGACCCGCGTTACCGCATCTCATACCAGTATGACAAGAGGAAAGAAAAAATAAAAAGATGGTAACACGAAGTTGGTAAATAATCTTCAATGGGTAGCTAGGTTTGTAGTAATATAGTTCAAAAGGAATGAAGATTAATAAATGAAAAGTATAGTGATATTTGATCAGGTGGTCGAGTTTAAGCATATCACGTATCTATGTTCACATGCCACCTCAAGGTCAAGTAGTAGGTGGGAAATTATCGACGAGATACGCTATCGGAGGAAGCTGATCATGCTCAAGACCTCACCTCACATATTTTTCTTCAGTTCAGAAGGATAGATGTATGTATACTAATTATTAGTATATATATATATATATATATATATATATATATATATATATATATATATATATATATATATATATCAATTCAATTTTGCCAAATTCCACTCAGTGGTCATTTCTCTCACTCGGAGGCTTGCCTGAACTGAACGTCGTGGATTGTAAAAAAGGTATAGCGAAAGCTAAAAAATTAGGAGCCGCACATGACTGAGTAATAAACAATCTATAGATTGTTCATGTTATTTCAGTGTTCTACACCAAAGTTGATGAGAAAAAGCGTAAAACATTGCATAACTATGCGATTTATGAATCGTTTATCATCTCGAATTCGATGTTTTTATTTTACAGAGAAAAACCAAACGAACTGTTTGTTGAAGAGGAGCAAGACTCAACAACTGCTTGATAACAATTCATCTTTCTTGTCAACAATTTTTATTTTAATTTTCGTTATCCCTTCCTCTTTCATATATTACAAGCACATCGTTCTCAAACAACGTCCCACCCCAAAAACATCAACAACAGTAGGGAGGATCACTTTTCTGAAGATTTCGGTTCAATAAAAAATATTCTCGTCTCAAATGTGAAATATTAACAAATATTATTGTTATGATTACTAATATTATACGCCATGGAGAAAACATCATTTCTCCGAAATACAAATTGCAAAATGAAAAAAAAGAAAATTATGAAATCTACCAAAAAATCATGTGAAAAATTTATTCTTTGTTTTTTCTTAAAAAATATATGTATGAAATGATGTTAATGGAAAATGTATGTATGTATATTATTAATTATTGTTGTTCTAGCTTTTTTTATTGTTCTTACTTCTATGCGTATTTACATCGAAATGTGTCAGAGAGCGAGGGGGAAATTATTAGATAATTGTGCTTCCTATAACTAGTTATTTGGTATGTAATGGTAACTATATTTAATGTCATTATGATCGAGATAATGAGTATCGGTCATAAATTAGTATAATGATTGTGAAAATGAAATAATGAGCAGAATGTCGTTAGACCGGGAATTAAGAAAACACAACGAATAATTTTTTTTCATAGAAAAAATATAGAAATGATAATTACTATGTAATGTTTAAAGCTGATCTTTCCGAAGTTAGCATTTGTCCGACAGATTGTGCGCGTGTATGCTGATTTAAATGAAGTTCACATTGTAGTCGGCTTACTTTTGTAGTAATTGGTTTCAGTCTTGGCGGTGGTCGTACATGAAATGCATAAATTGAAGAGGATGATCCGGTGATGTTTGGATGATTCTTATTGTCTGTTAAATTGCTCAATTCTGATTTTTGTCTTAACAGGATAAGTTTGTTAGCGTCTACTTTAAACCAGTGATCGTCATCATTATCACCATTGTTCTCTAATGGTACACCCATAATCCATACAGGGCGTTCAGCATTCCATAACGCTGGTGGAATAGCGGGCAATGAAAAAATTGATGCATTTGTAATGATTGTTTGTCTACGATGTCTTTTTCCATTATTATCAACTTCCAGTCTAATATCACTGATGTTACTTAGATCTTGTGTTAAAGAGAAGTCAGAAAATTCACGAACAGCCTCTTTGCTAAAACTTTTTAGTTTCGTCTTTTTCCGTGTTTTTGTCTAGGAAAACGGATTTGAACAAAGTATAAAAATCAATGAAATTATCATCTTCCAAAAAAGATACATGATGATAGGAATTATAGTGTATAATTATAGTAACTATGATTTGTGGTACTAATAAGTGCAATAAAATGTTGATAAGACTACAAACCACTATTGAATAGTGTTAATGAAGTGTATGCTGCACCCGCTTAGTTGCTGGCTTTTTATAGGATTAGGCTGAGCAAGATCTAATGATTGTCAGAACAAAACATAGCATCAAACCATTAAGTTATCGACTGTGTGCTATGTTGGCAGGTGCGGAGTTATTTATTCAAACACTATTAGACAGTCGTGTTTAAGTAATGTCCTTTTAATAGTTTTAGTCATCGTGGCACAGGTATATACATTCTTTACCATCCTTCAAAATCTCAAACAATATTTCAGTTTGTTCTTGATTCTATTCAATTTTTAATGCTTAGTTTTATTCCATTACTGGCAGTATGATTCCAAACTTTATGGTTTTTATGTTCCTTTTTCTGCCAACCCAATAATTCTAATAGTCAAGCGTTTGCCACCAGACTTGGAATTGAGTTTGATCTCTGGCAATCTTACGAGTTTGTACCTCTGAACACTTGTTCGTTGCTCTCTGATTTTGTGGAGTGGTAGCTCAAAGGTTAAGACGTTTAACATTCACTTACTAGATCGCATTTTTGGGCCTTACCCCACCTTAGATTTGAGCAACCAGGTAATATCAATAACCCTTACATTTGTAGTGTGGCTCGAAGCCAAGTACGTGAATCCGTATGTCGCGAGTTTTAAAAGAATTGTTTTCTTTCTCTTTGATAATGTAAATTGACACTTCCTTCTGTCAGATTCTACGTTGTCACGTTAGTCACCTGATAGAAATATTACAAACAGATCACAGTGACAATGACTTCATACCATAATATATCAGTATGTTTGTATTATGGTAGAAAAGTTTGTGAATATTTTATGCTCTCTAGATTATGTGTTGAAGCTAATAATTGTCAAACATATTTACACAATTGATAAGTAAATGTTTCAAAATATAGAATACACACAATCAAATTTTGATCGACACAATGCCAATTCGAACGTTACCGTCATCGTTATTAATAAATGAGTTTTTCCCTTACATATTGGTTGATAAAATAAGTAAATATTTGTAAGATGTTTATATTCTGTTTGACAAATTTGGATTTCAACTCGTACTTGAATCAATGAATGACACTATTTACAGGACATTTTCAAAAAATATACAAGATTAACCCTGAAAGATACTTCGAAAAAAATATCACCAATTGAACAGGATGATAGTTGTACATTTACTGCGAATGATTAGAAGTGAATATGTAAACCGGCTCAGTAGTCTAGGGGTCAGTCGTTCGCTGAGAGATCAAAGATCTTTGGCTCGATCTTCGGTGAGGTCATGGAAGAGCAGTATTGTTAAGTCCCATGTTGAAAAGAAACGGATGCCCAGTGCTTTCTGGTTTTCAGTGGTGGTTTAGCTAAGTGCAAGTTGTGATCTAAACTGAAAATAAATTTATAGGAGGTGAAGGAAAGTCTGCAATGTGCATAATTCCATCTTTACCTTCATTTGTTGATGATTTTTCTTATTTCTACCACTTGATTTTTTATGTATGCGACAAATAGTCCAACGATTTCTTATTCTGTTAACCAATGATTGTACCGGATTAATTATCGAATGTAAAGGTCCTTTAGTATGATGATGAGATATTGTAGAAATCGAAAGTTTTCTTGGTGAAGATTCTTCGCTATTCTCATCACAATTGTTATCATATAGTGTATCACATTTATCAATACTACCACTATTGTGTTTAACACCACTTTTCTCATTTTCAATGTAAACAGGAAATACACTCCATTTGGAATAGATTTTCTGTAAATATTTCAATCCATTGACTTCAGTATTGGTACTATTAACTGCCACATCTCCATTAATGGGATTATTATTCAGATTTTCTTCATCATTAGCAGCGAATAGTGTTGCACATGATAGAACATGATTTTGAGATTGTGTATTATTCATATTGATATTATTTTGTCGTTGAGAAATAACGGTAGTTTTACCATTTAATTCATACGGTGATGAACTACTGACCATCAATGCTTGGTTTTCTAATGAAATGATTGATGGCTCGGTGTGATTAATATCAGCGGCTTTATCATTTATGCTCCCGATATTATTATTGTTTATATCAGGAATATTGGTTGTAGGGATAGTGTTAGTATTCAAGTTGAATAGACTAGCTTGACCATTAAATGGTGTTACGTTAGTCATATACGAGGTACAATTATTATCGAATGTTGACATTTCAGAGTATATGCTAAGCTTATGACGACTTGTTATTGTCTTGTTTGTAATAAGGCGATATTTTTCGTTATTATTAATATTCTCTAAACCAGAGATTTTATTACTTTGGTTAGTATTTTCTAATTTTGAAAATGCTGGACCATCCAACGAGTAACCGGCAGGTGTTACAATTGATCGATTTATTTTAGCATGTTTAATTCTATCAGACCTTTTTTGAAATAAACAAGAAACCATAGTGTAGAAGGTGAATACATGATACATAAATTAATAATATAGTATTAAAATAAGGAAACATGTACTGAACAAGTAGTAAAGCAGTCTATGACTATTATATAAGAATAGATGGTGCGATGTTTTTATTTCTCAATAGGAAACCACAACGGGTTAGTAGATGAATAGTTATGCACAGAAAATACTCATATAAGCTATATTTGGAGAAGCCATCTTCATTCTAACAGTTTTTGGTAAATTCCCTTCTACAATTTTGATGAGTAAATCTCAACTTTGGGAATTCAACGGGACCGTTCCTCTTGTGAACGGCTGATGAAATCTAATCACATTAAACTGTCAGATTGATTTTCCTACATCAACGTATTCAAAATCGGTCAACGTCACGTCAGTTTAAATTCTTAGGTTACCCAATAGGCTGTTGATTTCAGCATCGCCGTCTACTTCGGTTCAGACAGCGGAGCAATTCTAACAAGCAAATATTGTGATTTAGAGTATATGAACCTGAACTGAGTGTTATGGAGTTATAATAGCTAAATACAACCCGGAAGTTACAGAAGTGATTCCAACTAGTAGTTGTAGTTATTTATGTAATTACACGACTACATGATTTAAGGGAAGACAAGGAATGAGTGGATTTACACCTTCAATCAGCGATCGCGCGAACGCCAATCGGATAGTTTGCACTTACCAACAACAATCAATAGCTTTATGGACTGATGCCCTTGTTGTTATTTGGTTGCTCCTAGCTTCTTATCTATTCCTACACCCGATCGTTGTTGCTACCTTGACGTGGTGGTCGGGCTTGCCTATCGTAATGAAGCAACTGAGCTATACTGGCTGGAACAACCGTTCCTCAAGGTCCTACCATGCCAGACAGGTCGGTTGAAGAGTGGTAAGACTAAAAGCAACAAAACCAAGGTCCGAAGGCGAAGTCGTACTGCTGACTGTACAGAGGTGTGACAGCAGTAAGGTGTTTCCTTCAGACAACCAGCATGACAGCGATGCTGCCTTCCCACAAGGAGGGGTGGGGTTAGAAAAGGTCGACCCTAAAAATGCACACCTCGCCTTATCCCACGGATATCCGTCTCCGGCGGTAAGGACTCAACAAGTACGGAGCTAACACAAAAATCACTCATAAAAAGGTCGTGTGTGACCGACCTCAAGCAGCTGTCCCTTGGGCACTGCGGTCACGCTCTCAGGTCACTATGACCAACTCTAATCCAATTTCCTTTTCAGGTACCTCCAGAAGAACCCTTCCACGGTGTGGGCAACCGGGAAGTGATAACCGCCCTCATACCTCTAACAGCACTCAAGACCACCGTATTCATAGTCAACCTCCCTCTTCAATTCCTATTATTCCTCCTACATCGACTTTATACACTAAACCTCCTCTTTTAGTTTCCTCATCAAGTGTCACCACAGCCAATGATTCTAGTGCGCAAAACACTGTCCCAGGTCTACTGAAACCTCGCTCCGAACTACACATTGGAGCCTTTAATGTACGCACACTATGCGAAATCGGTCAGCAGGCTTCCTTGGCTAAAACCTTAGAATCTCGTCCCATTGATGTATGCTGTGCCTCTGAAACACACATACAGGATCCTAGCGTGGTCATTCATTTGACCTCACCTCGGCAAAACGGAGAGCCGACGAGATACACCGTCCGTGTATCTGGCGACCCGATGGCTAGTTCTCGTTGACTGGCAGGTGTAAGCATAGCACTAGGCATGAGGGCGGAACAAGCGCTATTAGAGTGGATCCCCGTTAACAGTCGTCTATGCGCTGCTCGGCTAAACGGCTCCATAAGAACTCGAAAGCATAGGGACACACGTCGTTGCCTTTTCGTCGTTTCTGCCTGCGCTCCCACTGACTGCAGTTCGGATGAAGTAAAAGATGAATTTTACAGAAAGCTGTCTGAACTTCTTCAGAAAGCTAAACGTTCAGACATAGTACTCGTAGCAGGTGACTTTAATGCCCAGGTAGGTAGCTTAAACGAAACAGAAAGACATTTAGGTGGGTATTTTAGTATTCCGGCACAGAGAACAGATAGTGGTGATCGTCCGATGCAACTTTGCTCAGACAATCGTTTATTTTTAGCAAACACAAATTTTGAGCATAAGGAGAGACATCGTCTAAGATGGCGACCCCCTGCACCAAACCAACGATGGATTCAAATAGACCATATTGTCATCAGTCATCGTTGGAGAGGGTCAATAGAAGATTGTCGCTCATTCTGGAGTACCTGTTTGGACTCCGACCATGACCTAATACGAGCACACATCTGCTTGCGCCTCACTGGACGCAAAAAAGCCACACAAAAAAGACTCATTAGAACTGAACTGAGTAACGAGAAAACCAAAAGTAGGTTCCAGGAACAACTGAGGTCACGCTTAGGTAGTTCTGAAAACAAGGCTGACCCAGATGTTGCTTAGAAAGTTATACAAGCAGCTGTGGAAACAGCAGTGACATCTAGTGATTTAAACCACAGGGTTACAAAGAACCAATGGATTCCTTCAAGGTCTATTGCACTGATAGATTATCGCAAACTCATCCCATCAGGTTCAGGGAAGACAAGGAATGAGTGGATTTACACCTTCAATCAGCGATCGCGCGAACGCCAATCGGATAGTTTGCACTTACCAACAACAATCAATAGCTTTATGGACTGATGCCCTTGTTGTTATTTGGTTGCTCCTAGCTTCTTATCTATTCCTACACCCGATCGTTGTTGCTACCTTGACGTGGTGGTCGGGCTTGCCTATCGTAATGAAGCAACTGAGCTATACTGGCTGGAACAACCGTTCCTCAAGGTCCTACCATGCCAGACAGGTCGGTTGAAGAGTGGTAAGACTAAAAGCAACAAATCCAAGGTCCGAAGGCGAAGTCGTACTGCTGACTGTACAGAGGTGTGACAGCAGTAAGGTGTTTCCTTCAGACAACCAGCATGACAGCGATGCTGCCTTCCCACAAGGAGGGGTGGGGTTAGAAAAGGTCGACCCTAAAAATGCACACCTCACCTTATCCCACGGATATCCGTCTCCGGCGGTAAGGTCTCAACAAGAACGGAGCCAACACATTTAAAACCTTCCACAAAAAGGCCGTGCGCGACCGGCCTCAAGCAGTTGTCCCTTGGGCTCTGCGGTCACGCACCCAGGTCGTTAAGACCGACGCTAATCCGATTTTCTTTTCAGGTTCCTCAAGAAATACCCTTCCACGGTGTGGGCAGCCGGAAAGTGACATCAGCCCTCATACCCGTAACAGCACACGAGACCACGTTGGTCACATTCAAATTCTTCCTACACCTCCTAATAACTCTTATCTCCACGACTAACCCTTCTTACGTCCCTTTATCACCTCGCCCCACTAGTGCAAACGATTCGAGTACGCGGAATGTTATTCCTGGTCTCCTGAAACCACTCTCTAAACTACATATAGTAGCTTTCAACGTCCGAACACTGCGAAATAGGACAACAGGCTTCCTTAGCTGGGACTTTAGAATCTCACTCAATCGATGTGTGCTGCGTCTCCAAAACGCGCATACAGGATCCTAGCGTGGTCATTCATTTGACCTCACCATGTCAGAGTAACAAACCAACTCGATTTACGCTCCGTGTATCTGGAAGCCCTGATGCTGCTTCCCATGGCCTCGCTGGCGTAGGTATAGCATCGAGTCCTAGGGCGGAACTAGCTCTCTTAGACTGGATCCCAGTAGACAGTCGTCTGTGCGCTGTCCGACTAAACGGAACAGTAAGGACTCGGAATGATAGGGACACTCTTCGTTGCCTCTTCGTCGTCTCTGCCTACTCTCCCACTGACTGCAGCTCAGATGATGTAAAAGATGAGTTTTACAGAAAGCTGTCTGAACTTCTTCAGAAAGCTAAACGTTCAGACATAGTACTCGTAGCAGGTGACTTTAATGCCCAGGTAGGTAGCTTAAACGAAACAGAAAGACATTTAGGTGGGTATTTTAGTATTCCGGCACAGAGAACAGATAGTGGTGATCGTCCGATGCAACTTTGCTCAGACAATCGTTTATTTTTAGCAAACACAAATTTTGAGCATAAGGAGAGACATCGTCTAAGATGGCGACCCCCTGCACCAAACCAACGATGGATTCAAATAGACCATATTGTCATCAGTCATCGTTGGAGAGGGTCAATAGAAGATTGTCGCTCATTCTGGAGTACCTGTTTGGACTCCGACCATGACCTAATACGAGCACACATCTGCTTGCGCCTCACTGGACGCAAAAAAGCCACACAAAAAAGACTCATTAGAACTGAACTGAGTAACGAGAAAACCAAAAGTAGGTTCCAGGAACAACTGAGGTCACGCTTAGGTAGTTCTGAAAACAAGGCTGACCCAGATGTTGCTTAGAAAGTTATACAAGCAGCTGTGGAAACAGCAGTGACATCTAGTGATTTAAACCACAGGGTTACAAAGAACCAATGGATTCCTTCAAGGTCTATTGCACTGATAGATTATCGCAAACTCATCCCATCAGGTTCAGAACACGATGAAGAGCGTAAAGAAATCAGATCTATGTTAAGCAAAAGTTTAAGGAACGATTGTGAGCAGTGGTGGGCAACGAAAGCAAAAGAGATGGAAAAGGTGGCGGCTATAGGTAACACAAGACAACTCTACAGACTAATAAAAGAACGGTAAGACTAAAAGCAACAAATCCAAGGTCCGAAGGCGAAGTCGTACTGTTGACTGTACAGAGGTGTGACAGCAGTAAGGTGTTTCCTTCAGACAACCAGCATGACAGCGATGCTGCCTTCCCACAAGGAGGGGTGGGGTTAGAAAAGGTCGACCCTAAAAATGCACACCTCACCTTATCCCACGGATATCCGTCTCCGGCGGTAAGGTCTCAACAAGAACGGAGCCAACACATTTAAAACCTTCCACAAAAAGGCCGTGCGCGACCGGCCTCAAGCAGTTGTCCCTTGGGCTCTGCGGTCACGCACCCAGGTCGTTAAGACCGACGCTAATCCGATTTTCTTTTCAGGTTCCTCAAGAAATACCCTTCCACGGTGTGGGCAGCCGGAAAGTGACATCAGCCCTCATACCCGTAACAGCACACGAGACCACGTTGGTCACATTCAAATTCTTCCTACACCTCCTAATAACTCTTATCTCCACGACTAACCCTTCTTACGTCCCTTTATCACCTCGCCCCACTAGTGCAAACGATTCGAGTACGCGGAATGTTATTCCTGGTCTCCTGAAACCACTCTCTAAACTACATATAGTAGCTTTCAACGTCCGAACACTGCGAAATAGGACAACAGGCTTCCTTAGCTGGGACTTTAGAATCTCACTCAATCGATGTGTGCTGCGTCTCCAAAACGCGCATACAGGATCCTAGCGTGGTCATTCATTTGACCTCACCATGTCAGAGTAACAAACCAACTCGATTTACGCTCCGTGTATCTGGAAGCCCTGATGCTGCTTCCCATGGCCTCGCTGGCGTAGGTATAGCATCGAGTCCTAGGGCGGAACTAGCTCTCTTAGACTGGATCCCAGTAGACAGTCGTCTGTGCGCTGTCCGACTAAACGGAACAGTAAGGACTCGGAATGATAGGGACACTCTTCGTTGCCTCTTCGTCGTCTCTGCCTACTCTCCCACTGACTGCAGCTCAGATGATGTAAAAGATGAGTTTTACAGAAAGCTTTCTGAACTTCTTCAGAAAGCTAAACGTTCAGACATAGTACTCGTAGCAGGTGACTTTAATGCCCAGGTAGGTAGCTTAAACGAAACAGAAAGACATTTAGGTGGGTATTTTAGTATTCCGGCACAGAGAACAGATAGTGGTGATCGTCCGATGCAACTTTGCTCAGACAATCGTTTATTTTTAGCAAACACAAATTTTGAGCATAAGGAGAGACATCGTCTAAGATGGCGACCCCCTGCACCAAACCAACGATGGATTCAAATAGACCATATTGTCATCAGTCATCGTTGGAGAGGGTCAATAGAAGATTGTCGCTCATTCTGGAGTACCTGTTTGGACTCCGACCATGACCTAATACGAGCACACATCTGCTTGCGCCTCACTGGACGCAAAAAAGCCACACAAAAAAGACTCATTAGAACTGAACTGAGTAACGAGAAAACCAAAAGTAGGTTCCAGGAACAACTGAGGTCACGCTTAGGTAGTTCTGAAAACAAGGCTGACCCAGATGTTGCTTAGAAAGTTATACAAGCAGCTGTGGAAACAGCAGTGACATCTAGTGATTTAAACCACAGGGTTACAAAGAACCAATGGATTCCTTCAAGGTCTATTGCACTGATAGATTATCGCAAACTCATCCCATCAGGTTCAGAACACGATGAAGAGCGTAAAGAAATCAGATCTATGTTAAGCAAAAGTTTAAGGAACGATTGTGAGCAGTGGTGGGCAACGAAAGCAAAAGAGATGGAAAAGGTGGCGGCTATAGGTAACACAAGACAACTCTACAGACTAATAAAAGAACGGTAAGACTAAAAGCAACAAATCCAAGGTCCGAAGGCGAAGTCGTACTGCTGACTGTACAGAGGTGTGACAGCAGTAAGGTGTTTCCTTCAGACAACCAGCATGACAGCGATGCTGCCTTCCCACAAGGAGGGGTGGGGTTAGAAAAGGTCGACCCTAAAAATGCACACCTCACCTTATCCCACGGATATCCGTCTCCGGCGGTAAGGTCTCAACAAGAACGGAGCCAACACATTTAAAACCTTCCACAAAAAGGCCGTGCGCGACCGGCCTCAAGCAGTTGTCCCTTGGGCTCTGCGGTCACGCACCCAGGTCGTTAAGACCGACGCTAATCCGATTTTCTTTTCAGGTTCCTCAAGAAATACCCTTCCACGGTGTGGGCAGCCGGAAAGTGACATCAGCCCTCATACCCGTAACAGCACACGAGACCACGTTGGTCACATTCAAATTCTTCCTACACCTCCTAATAACTCTTATCTCCACGACTAACCCTTCTTACGTCCCTTTATCACCTCGCCCCACTAGTGCAAACGATTCGAGTACGCGGAATGTTATTCCTGGTCTCCTGAAACCACTCTCTAAACTACATATAGTAGCTTTCAACGTCCGAACACTGCGAAATAGGACAACAGGCTTCCTTAGCTGGGACTTTAGAATCTCACTCAATCGATGTGTGCTGCGTCTCCAAAACGCGCATACAGGATCCTAGCGTGGTCATTCATTTGACCTCACCATGTCAGAGTAACAAACCAACTCGATTTACGCTCCGTGTATCTGGAAGCCCTGATGCTGCTTCCCATGGCCTCGCTGGCGTAGGTATAGCATCGAGTCCTAGGGCGGAACTAGCTCTCTTAGACTGGATCCCAGTAGACAGTCGTCTGTGCGCTGTCCGACTAAACGGAACAGTAAGGACTCGGAATGATAGGGACACTCTTCGTTGCCTCTTCGTCGTCTCTGCCTACTCTCCCACTGACTGCAGCTCAGATGATGTAAAAGATGAGTTTTACAGAAAGCTGTCTGAACTTCTTCAGAAAGCTAAACGTTCAGACATAGTACTCGTAGCAGGTGACTTTAATGCCCAGGTAGGTAGCTTAAACGAAACAGAAAGACATTTAGGTGGGTATTTTAGTATTCCGGCACAGAGAACAGATAGTGGTGATCGTCCGATGCAACTTTGCTCAGACAATCGTTTATTTTTAGCAAACACAAATTTTGAGCATAAGGAGAGACATCGTCTAAGATGGCGACCCCCTGCACCAAACCAACGATGGATTCAAATAGACCATATTGTCATCAGTCATCGTTGGAGAGGGTCAATAGAAGATTGTCGCTCATTCTGGAGTACCTGTTTGGACTCCGACCATGACCTAATACGAGCACACATCTGCTTGCGCCTCACTGGACGCAAAAAAGCCACACAAAAAAGACTCATTAGAACTGAACTGAGTAACGAGAAAACCAAAAGTAGGTTCCAGGAACAACTGAGGTCACGCTTAGGTAGTTCTGAAAACAAGGCTGACCCAGATGTTGCTTAGAAAGTTATACAAGCAGCTGTGGAAACAGCAGTGACATCTAGTGATTTAAACCACAGGGTTACAAAGAACCAATGGATTCCTTCAAGGTCTATTGCACTGATAGATTATCGCAAACTCATCCCATCAGGTTCAGAACACGATGAAGAGCGTAAAGAAATCAGATCTATGTTAAGCAAAAGTCTAAGGAACGATTGTGAGCAGTGGTGGGCAACGAAAGCAAAAGAGATGGAAAAGGTGGCGGCTATAGGTAACACAAGACAACTCTACAGACTAATAAAAGAACGGTAAGACTAAAAGCAACAAATCCAAGGTCCGAAGGCGAAGTCGTACTGCTGACTGTACAGAGGTGTGACAGCAGTAAGGTGTTTCCTTCAGACAACCAGCATGACAGCGATGCTGCCTTCCCACAAGGAGGGGTGGGGTTAGAAAAGGTCGACCCTAAAAATGCACACCTCACCTTATCCCACGGATATCCGTCTCCGGCGGTAAGGTCTCAACAAGAACGGAGCCAACACATTTAAAACCTTCCACAAAAAGGCCGTGCGCGACCGGCCTCAAGCAGTTGTCCCTTGGGCTCTGCGGTCACGCACCCAGGTCGTTAAGACCGACGCTAATCCGATTTTCTTTTCAGGTTCCTCAAGAAATACCCTTCCACGGTGTGGGCAGCCGGAAAGTGACATCAGCCCTCATACCCGTAACAGCACACGAGACCACGTTGGTCACATTCAAATTCTTCCTACACCTCCTAATAACTCTTATCTCCACGACTAACCCTTCTTACGTCCCTTTATCACCTCGCCCCACTAGTGCAAACGATTCGAGTACGCGGAATGTTATTCCTGGTCTCCTGAAACCACTCTCTAAACTACATATAGTAGCTTTCAACGTCCGAACACTGCGAAATAGGACAACAGGCTTCCTTAGCTGGGACTTTAGAATCTCACTCAATCGATGTGTGCTGCGTCTCCAAAACGCGCATACAGGATCCTAGCGTGGTCATTCATTTGACCTCACCATGTCAGAGTAACAAACCAACTCGATTTACGCTCCGTGTATCTGGAAGCCCTGATGCTGCTTCCCATGGCCTCGCTGGCGTAGGTATAGCATCGAGTCCTAGGGCGGAACTAGCTCTCTTAGACTGGATCCCAGTAGACAGTCGTCTGTGCGCTGTCCGACTAAACGGAACAGTAAGGACTCGGAATGATAGGGACACTCTTCGTTGCCTCTTCGTCGTCTCTGCCTACTCTCCCACTGACTGCAGCTCAGATGATGTAAAAGATGAGTTTTACAGAAAGCTGTCTGAACTTCTTCAGAAAGCTAAACGTTCAGACATAGTACTCGTAGCAGGTGACTTTAATGCCCAGGTAGGTAGCTTAAACGAAACAGAAAGACATTTAGGTGGGTATTTTAGTATTCCGGCACAGAGAACAGATAGTGGTGATCGTCCGATGCAACTTTGCTCAGACAATCGTTTATTTTTAGCAAACACAAATTTTGAGCATAAGGAGAGACATCGTCTAAGATGGCGACCCCCTGCACCAAACCAACGATGGATTCAAATAGACCATATTGTCATCAGTCATCGTTGGAGAGGGTCAATAGAAGATTGTCGCTCATTCTGGAGTACCTGTTTGGACTCCGACCATGACCTAATACGAGCACACATCTGCTTGCGCCTCACTGGACGCAAAAAAGCCACACAAAAAAGACTCATTAGAACTGAACTGAGTAACGAGAAAACCAAAAGTAGGTTCCAGGAACAACTGAGGTCACGCTTAGGTAGTTCTGAAAACAAGGCTGACCCAGATGTTGCTTAGAAAGTTATACAAGCAGCTGTGGAAACAGCAGTGACATCTAGTGATTTAAACCACAGGGTTACAAAGAACCAATGGATTCCTTCAAGGTCTATTGCACTGATAGATTATCGCAAACTCATCCCATCAGGTTCAGAACACGATGAAGAGCGTAAAGAAATCAGATCTATGTTAAGCAAAAGTCTAAGGAACGATTGTGAGCAGTGGTGGGCAACGAAAGCAAAAGAGATGGAAAAGGTGGCGGCTATAGGTAACACAAGACAACTCTACAGACTAATAAAAGAACGGTAAGACTAAAAGCAACAAATCCAAGGTCCGAAGGCGAAGTCGTACTGTTGACTGTACAGCGGTGTGACAGCAGTAAGGTGTTTCCTTCAGACAACCAGCATGACAGCGATGCTGCCTTCCAACAAGGAGGGGTGGGGTTAGAAAAGGTCGACCCTAAAAATGCACACCTCACCTTATCCCACGGATATCCGTCTCCGGCGGTAAGGTCTCAACAAGAACGGAGCCAACACATTTAAAACCTTCCACAAAAAGGCCGTGCGCGACCGGCCTCAAGCAGTTGTCCCTTGGGCTCTGCGGTCACGCACCCAGGTCGTTAAGACCGACGCTAATCCGATTTTCTTTTCAGGTTCCTCAAGAAATACCCTTCCACGGTGTGGGCAGCCGGAAAGTGACATCAGCCCTCATACCCGTAACAGCACACGAGACCACGTTGGTCACATTCAAATTCTTCCTACACCTCCTAATAACTCTTATCTCCACGACTAACCCTTCTTACGTCCCTTTATCACCTCGCCCCACTAGTGCAAACGATTCGAGTACGCGGAATGTTATTCCTGGTCTCCTGAAACCACTCTCTAAACTACATATAGTAGCTTTCAACGTCCGAACACTGCGAAATAGGACAACAGGCTTCCTTAGCTGGGACTTTAGAATCTCACTCAATCGATGTGTGCTGCGTCTCCAAAACGCGCATACAGGATCCTAGCGTGGTCATTCATTTGACCTCACCATGTCAGAGTAACAAACCAACTCGATTTACGCTCCGTGTATCTGGAAGCCCTGATGCTGCTTCCCATGGCCTCGCTGGCGTAGGTATAGCATCGAGTCCTAGGGCGGAACTAGCTCTCTTAGACTGGATCCCAGTAGACAGTCGTCTGTGCGCTGTCCGACTAAACGGAACAGTAAGGACTCGGAATGATAGGGACACTCTTCGTTGCCTCTTCGTCGTCTCTGCCTACTCTCCCACTGACTGCAGCTCAGATGATGTAAAAGATGAGTTTTACAGAAAGCTGTCTGAACTTCTTCAGAAAGCTAAACGTTCAGACATAGTACTCGTAGCAGGTGACTTTAATGCCCAGGTAGGTAGCTTAAACGAAACAGAAAGACATTTAGGTGGGTATTTTAGTATTCCGGCACAGAGAACAGATAGTGGTGATCGTCCGATGCAACTTTGCTCAGACAATCGTTTATTTTTAGCAAACACAAATTTTGAGCATAAGGAGAGACATCGTCTAAGATGGCGACCCCCTGCACCAAACCAACGATGGATTCAAATAGACCATATTGTCATCAGTCATCGTTGGAGAGGGTCAATAGAAGATTGTCGCTCATTCTGGAGTACCTGTTTGGACTCCGACCATGACCTAATACGAGCACACATCTGCTTGCGCCTCACTGGACGCAAAAAAGCCACACAAAAAAGACTCATTAGAACTGAACTGAGTAACGAGAAAACCAAAAGTAGGTTCCAGGAACAACTGAGGTCACGCTTAGGTAGTTCTGAAAACAAGGCTGACCCAGATGTTGCTTAGAAAGTTATACAAGCAGCTGTGGAAACAGCAGTGACATCTAGTGATTTAAACCACAGGGTTACAAAGAACCAATGGATTCCTTCAAGGTCTATTGCACTGATAGATTATCGCAAACTCATCCCATCAGGTTCAGAACACGATGAAGAGCGTAAAGAAATCAGATCTATGTTAAGCAAAAGTCTAAGGAACGATTGTGAGCAGTGGTGGGCAACGAAAGCAAAAGAGATGGAAAAGGTGGCGGCTATAGGTAACACAAGACAACTCTACAGACTAATAAAAGAACGGTAAGACTAAAAGCAACAAATCCAAGGTCCGAAGGCGAAGTCGTACTGCTGACTGTACAGAGGTGTGACAGCAGTAAGGTGTTTCCTTCAGACAACCAGCATGACAGCGATGCTGCCTTCCCACAAGGAGGGGTGGGGTTAGAAAAGGTCGACCCTAAAAATGCACACCTCACCTTATCCCACGGATATCCGTCTCCGGCGGTAAGGTCTCAACAAGAACGGAGCCAACACATTTAAAACCTTCCACAAAAAGGCCGTGCGCGACCGGCCTCAAGCAGTTGTCCCTTGGGCTCTGCGGTCACGCACCCAGGTCGTTAAGACCGACGCTAATCCGATTTTCTTTTCAGGTTCCTCAAGAAATACCCTTCCACGGTGTGGGCAGCCGGAAAGTGACATCAGCCCTCATACCCGTAACAGCACACGAGACCACGTTGGTCACATTCAAATTCTTCCTACACCTCCTAATAACTCTTATCTCCACGACTAACCCTTCTTACGTCCCTTTATCACCTCGCCCCACTAGTGCAAACGATTCGAGTACGCGGAATGTTATTCCTGGTCTCCTGAAACCACTCTCTAAACTACATATAGTAGCTTTCAACGTCCGAACACTGCGAAATAGGACAACAGGCTTCCTTAGCTGGGACTTTAGAATCTCACTCAATCGATGTGTGCTGCGTCTCCAAAACGCGCATACAGGATCCTAGCGTGGTCATTCATTTGACCTCACCATGTCAGAGTAACAAACCAACTCGATTTACGCTCCGTGTATCTGGAAGCCCTGATGCTGCTTCCCATGGCCTCGCTGGCGTAGGTATAGCATCGAGTCCTAGGGCGGAACTAGCTCTCTTAGACTGGATCCCAGTAGACAGTCGTCTGTGCGCTGTCCGACTAAACGGAACAGTAAGGACTCGGAATGATAGGGACACTCTTCGTTGCCTCTTCGTCGTCTCTGCCTACTCTCCCACTGACTGCAGCTCAGATGATGTAAAAGATGAGTTTTACAGAAAGCTTTCCAACCTTCCCGAAAAGCTAGGCGTTCAGATGTAGTAATAGTGGCTGGTGACTTTAATGCTCAAGTAGGTAAACTATGCGAGAGGGAGAGACACCTGGGTGGATCTTATGGTGTCGCGGCTCAAAGAACAGATAATGGCGACCGTCAGTTGCAGCTATGCTCAGATAACCACCTGTTTCTTGCAAATACTAACTTTAAGCATAAGGAAAAACATCTTTTAACATGGAGACCCCCTAATTCGTTCCAATGCTGGACCCAAATTGATCACATCGCTATCAGCCACCGATGGAGGGGCTCGATAGAAGACTGTCGCTCATTCTGGTGCACATGCTTAGACTCAGATCATGCTCTGGTGCGAGCGCGTATTTGTCTACGTCTTACTGGACGTAGGAAAGATGGTGCAAAGAAACCCCTTAGGGTCCTACTTAACGATAGTCAAGCTAAGAGTATATTTCAGGAACAACTAGAAAAACAGCTAGGCAGCTATGTAACTGATGCCCACCTCGAGGCAGCGTGGAATGACATCCAAAAAGCTGTAGAAACAGCAGTGATGTCTGCAAGTACGGCAAATCATAAGGTTAGGGAGAAACACTGGATCTCAGCAGCGTCTACCGCACTGATAGATGCTCGAAAACTCATTCTATCTGGCTCTGAACATAACGAAGAGCGGAGTCAGCTTAAGCGTAAGCTGACTAGAAGCCTATGCAAAGATCGTGAACAGTGGTGGGTAGCGAAAGCAAGAGAGATGGAAAAGCAGCGGCAATAGGTAACAGCAGACAACTGTTCAGACTTGTTAAGGAAACCGGTATTAGGAACCCAACTGTTAAAGAAGCTATCTCCGAAAAAGATGGACATATTATTCATTCTCAATCCAGGAGATTGGATCGATGGGCAGAACACTTTAGGAATCAGTTCAACTGGCCTTCAGTCTCACTTCGGTTTCCCACGATCTCCAATCTACCTGAATGGCAAGTTAATGTAAGTCCTCCAACTCTTTACGAAGTTGAAAAAAGCCATAGGAAATCTGAAGCGTGGGAGAGCAGCAGGCCCTGACAGGTTTACCCCTGAGATTTTTAAGGATGGTGGTCCAGTATTAGCAGCGAGATTGACTGAGGTCTTAGGTAGAATCTGGGAACTGGACGTAATCCCATCTGACTGGTCTCAATCACTGATTGTGCCAGTCTATAAGAAAGGACAAAAGTCCTCTTGTGACAATCACAGAGCAATTAGTTTGACTAATATAGTGTCTAAAATACTAGATTCAATATTACTTCGACGCCTAACCAAAGCTCGTGAAGAGCAGACTAGAGAAAACTAAGCTGGTTTTCGACCTGGACGTGGTTGTATAGATCAGATATTCACACTACGTCAGGTTCTAGAACATAGACACATATTCAGACGCCCCACAATGATAGTACTTCTCGACCTTAAGGCGGCATTTGACTCTGTTGATCGTGAGGTTCTATGGCAGTGTTTGTCACTGAAAGGAGTACCAAAGAAGTACATTAACCTTATAAAGGCTCTCTACTCGAACACAACTGGTCGAGTGAGAGCTTATGGCGAACTGTCATCAGAACTGATTACCTCAAGTGGTGTTCGTCAGGGCTGTCCACTCTCTCCATTCTTGTTAAACTTTGTCGTTGACGCGCTTTTAGAAATAACACTTTCCTCATCTAAATTTCCAGGAGTTGAACTTTTACCGGGAGATCCACTTGTTGACTTAGACTATGCCGATGACATAGTTCTATTTGGTGAAGACACTGACAAAATGCAGTCTGCTAACCACTCTAAGCAACAATGCAGGCATGTTCGGGATGCGATTTTCTCCCTCGAAATGCAAAATGTTGCTTCAGGATTAGGTTGCATCGACACCCGAACTAGTGATAGAGAGTGAAGTAGTTGAGCGTGTCGACCGCTTCACTTATCTTGGAAGTCTCATCAGCCCTTGTGGTCTGGTGTGTGACGAAATCTCAGCACGGATACAGAAGGCTCGACTAGCTTTTGCCGACTTGCGTCATTTGTGGCGTAGGCGAGATATCCGTCTAGTAAACAAAGGACGAGTTTACTGTGCAGCAGTTCGTTTCGTCCTACTTTATAGCAGTGAAACATGGCCAGTAATAGTAGACGATATTCGTAGGTTACTAGTATTTTATCATAGGTGTCTTCGAAAAATTGCTCGTATATCCTGGGACCACCGAGTAAGTAACTCAGTTGTTAGGAAACGCGTACTAGGTAAGGATGGCAAATTAATTGATGAAGTAGTGAAACTTAGTCAGTTGAGATGGCTGGGACATGTGTTGCGCATGCCAAACCACCGACTGCCCCGACGTGCGATGTTTTATGGTGTAGGAGTAGGTTGGAAGAAAGCTATGGGCGGCCAGACCAAAACATGGCACAAATCCATGAAGTCACTGACAAGTGGACTGAGCCATGTTGGTAGATGTAGACTACCTGGTTGGTGACCGCGAGATGATAGCAACCGATGGTTAGAGACCTTGAATGACATGGCTAAAAATCGTTTGCAATGGCGCAGGTGCATCCACTCTTTGTGTTCTCTCAAACTCTAATCTTCTGAATTCTTCATGTCCTTTATTTTCTTTCCAAATATATTCCACTGGACTATACTCCTTAAATAACATCATCAAACCCTAATGTTCCATATCACTACTTATACTTTTAGTACCTCTACCTTTATGGGATTTGAATCGATAACCGAATCTCTGTGCTAATGTGGTATGGCAACTCGAACTGATGTACGTACGTACGTACGAAGTTCTACGTTGTTTCTGACTGACTGACTGACGTGAACGAATGGAAAGCCTATCTCGTGTTATTAATATTGGTGATGAGCACTTTTTTAACTGGTTTTAAGTATTAACCATGTATTGTGACTTGTTTTCTATTTCGCAATCTAATTATTTATTAAGTAAACGGAGTACCGATAACAACTTGACGTTTTCACCCAGTTTAAACTTTATTAAACTTCCAATTCAAAAGAATGAGGTGATTATGAAATGTAATGTGAAAGGAAAATTACCTTGTTCGACGAACAGTAGCAAAATCTGATGATGTCGGTATATTTGAAGTGGTTTCTTTAATTTCCTGGATAGAAACCCGAGGAAGTAAATAAGACATAGTTGTATAAGGCTTTTTCTGATTATTAGTGATACAGGTATCTTCGGAATAGGAATTTTGAGTAGCACTAAAAACACCAGTAAGAGTGGTTGTTCGAATATCATCTGTGTTCGTAGTAAAGTAAACAGCACTTTTGTTATCGTGGGTATTACTACTACCACGGAAATAAAGTGCTTTACCGGATAAAATATTGGGGAATTTATCAACAAATAATATATTTGGATACGAACTAGTTGAATAGCGATATTTTCCACCGACAGAGTTCTTCTCAACTTCACCACCTTCAACACTGCCAAAATCAAGGTTGGAACTTGTTTTGTGCACAACTCCGACCACTTCAAATTTCTCCAAATCTAGTGATCCAAGAGAAACAAATGTTTTTCTTGTTAAATCACCATTTGTGGTGAACACTTCAGGCATGGACAGTGAGCTTGGAGCGGAAAGCTATACAAGTACACAAAAGGAGTAAACATTACTTCGTAAATTTATCACTCGGTATCATGATAACAAGTAGTCAGATACATTTATTGGAAAGCCACTGTTAGTCTTTAGGTTTCGTGCATGTCAGAACTCAAGAGCTGATCGTTACTGGGACTCTGCATACGGCATCATTTACACAATCAATATTAGTATGTCTGTTCTCAGTACTAAGGTGACATCGCCTTACATAGAATTTCCAAAAAACAAACATCACTAGACACTGCATAGATGTAGTGGACACTTACGATTCTAATTATACAATTGCTTTATAGACTTGTAATTTTATATATACGTATACCAGTATACAGCTTTGAAAAATAACTCATTTAAAAGGATTCATCTGATGAACTGATTTCTTATGATCTATTTGTTATATTTGAACAGAATAATAGATTTATTGGTGAATTTAATACTCTGTTTGAGTAATAAGTAATAATAAGAGCAAAGACGGCATGAAAATGACTAGGGTGATCTTATGACTTTTTTCCTCTACAAAACTTTACAGTTCATCAGTACCTACTTGAAAAGGTAAAATAGTGACTTGAACTAATACACCTATCTGTTTTCGATAGTCGTAACACATTATACCTTGTGCTACAAGTGTTGAGTAGTTTGTTATGGCAGAAAACAAGATTTAATAATAACCCAAATTTACTAAAACCGTACATACTATGGAAGGCATAGTTTCTATGTGTACTCAGCTCTTGTGGCAACTGAAAATCAAAACGAGAGCTAAGATGTGAATCGGGCAACACTGAAAAGTACTGGTCATAAATTAGGAGGCAGTATATTAGCAACATTCTATTTACTATCGAATTTTTAGCTTTAATGCCGAAATTAATACAGTTGTTATGAAACGCGTACTAGGTAAGGATGGCAAATCAATTGATGAAGTAGTGAAACTTAGTCAGTTGAGATGGCTGGGACATGTGTTGCGCATGCCAAACCACCGACTGCCCCGACGTGCGATGTTTTATGGTGTAGGAGTAGGTTGGAAGAAAGCTATGGGCGGCCAGACCAAAACATGGCACAAATCCATGAAGTCACTGACAAGTGGACTGAGCCATGTTGGTAGATGTAGACTACCTGGTTGGTGACCGCGAGATGATAGCAACCGATGGTTAGAGACCTTGAATGACATGGCTAAAAATCGTTTGCAATGGCGCAGGTGCATCCACTCTTTGTGTTCTCTCAAACTCTAATCTTCTGAATTCTTCATGTCCTTTATTTTCTTTCCAAATATATTCCACTGGACTATACTCCTTAAATAACATCATCAAACCCTAATGTTCCATATCACTACTTATACTTTTAGTACCTCTACCTTTATGGGATTTGAATCGATAACCGAATCTCTGTGCTAATGTGGTATGGCAACTCGAACTGATGTACGTACGTACGTACGAAGTTCCACGTTGTTACTGACTGACTGAATGCCGAAATGAGTCGAGTCCAGGGAGAACTTAATTAGAATAAAAGAGATGTAAGATTTCCACTAGTTCTCAGTACTATTTTTATCTATTTCCACAAATTTCCAGTTCCCAAAAATGGCTACTTTAATGTGAGATATAGTCAGGTCCTCAGGTAAAGTATTAGGAATACAACTAACACTTGGTATGTAATATTTATGCATCACATGATAAGTTAGAAGCAGAAGACAGATTATTTCCAGTGGATTTAATTAAACTCCGGATATATTGTATTACGAGTTTGTTCTTACTATCCCAATACTTTTACTTATCGTAATCGAGGTCAAGCGGAATAGGTTTTTATGGATTAGATGTATATTGGATTACTGGGTCATTAAAATGCATTAAGTTAACGTGAGATCGCATTAAGAATTTCAGGACGTCATCACGTCTATTTTCACATATAACTATAAGTTATTTCAGATTGTCACATGATAAAAATATCATTTATATCCTATTGAGTACCTAATTAATTATTCCCTAAATAATATAATACTTACGCTTTCAAACTGAGCTCAAAGTGGCTTTTTGGTAATAATGCTTAGATCCACTAAACCCATACTTATACATTATTATTTTAGAAGGACTAGTGTTATGATGGGAGATTTAAAAGTTTTATAGACTATCTCTCGATTGTTAAATTGGAGGAAATAGAATCCTGTTCGATAGATGATATGCAGTGGTACAAAGTGGCTGAGTGGTGGCTGCTAACGAGAGCGAACCATCGGTGTAAGCTTCTGGATAATTTTGTATGAAAGGCAGGATCACCAACAAGGATAGGATTTTCTCAAAAAAGAAATACTCTAACACAAAACATTGACATGAAAATGAACATAGTCAATTTCCATAAACGATTGAACGAACTAGCAAGCCTAACTCCAGCACGTCATACGAACATTTTATAAAATGCATCTGAAGGAACAGTCTGGGAATATTCGGTGGTAGTCTATAAGAAAGTATGTTTTGAACTAATCATCAATACATTTGTATTCTAGCACATGTTGCTTACTTCTGTAATAAAAATTAATGTTACGAGAAACAGTTTATATACAAGAAATTAACTAGTCAGGATTCCTGATTGCGATATACAACACAAGTCCAAAAAGGTGTTGCTTATTCTATGGCTAAATACACATCTCGATGAACATTGCAGTCACTTTGGTAGACAATGGATTTCATTTAATTCCTTAAAAGCATAATGATCTTAATCCATTTTTGATGTACAGAACTAACCAGTAATAGTGTTTGGAGATAACATTTATCACCTGTAATCTAACATCATACCTGATGAAGTGAAACACTAGGTATTCTCTTAAAAATGACCTCCAAAATCAGAATAACTTCAATAAAAATATAACATTTGAGGGAAAAACGAAGCACACATATTACCTGATAGTTTGTAATGAAACTTTCATTTTCAGGGCACAATTCTCCATCAGAGTAGTGAACACCACTTTTAAACGTATTTATCCTTTTTTTTCGTTTCTTTTTTTGAATAGACCGACATTGTTTACAGTACATATAGAAGATATTTACTGAAACAATCATAGAGCCAGTTATACATAGAACTGCATTAATTCTTAAAGCCAGATTGTTCAATTTAATCAAGTTTGGTATGAAACCCCATAATAATATACCGCAAGATCCACTGATAACACACAGCATACCAATAATAGTCGCAATTAAAAGGATTTTACTTATGTAAAGTCTGTTGTGAGGTGAACTGAATTCAGATGGTCTTGATGAACACATATGTTATGACGCAAAATAATAGTTGGGTTGATTATGAGTTGCGGCAAAATATCAAACGGGCAAAACTATATGGATTAAAAGAATGTCAGCTAAAATAAATTCTAACCAAAAATAGGGTCATTTTGTTTGTAGAAATGTATTATTGAAAAACTATGTTTGAAAATGAAAGTATATCGTATTGATACATATTATCTTATGTTACTTGCTCGCCATGTTGACGAATCATCTTGATGTACATAAAGGCAGAAGCGATGAAAATGACTATAGAGCTGTGTGAAGTGTCGTTAAAAGTTTGCATAAACGTAAGTTTCTTCTCCAATAATTACTCAATTTATGTCTAAAATAAGAAACAAGATAATCGGAACCAATCACAGTAAAATTGTTACAAACTAGTCAACGACTTAAAAACGCTCTATACCGAATGACTAGTTGGAATATATACAACCTTTTAGTAATTATAATTGGCCTGACATAGTTATACTTTTTATAACTGCAGAGTAGAAGTATATCGACAATAGAGGTAAAAATACTGTATGAGATGGACGATAAAAAGTAGTGCGAGAACAATCACAGGGTAGAGTGCATACGTAGTCAAACCTAGTATACAACAATAGAATTGCGCAGTGTCATTCCCTTGTCAAAAACTCCAAGATGTTTACCAATATCGTTAGATCTATGCAAATAATTGTAGTAATAGTGATAAGAAAGAATAGTAATAACAATGATTATAAGGGCTCTATTCGACAGCGAAAATTTCGTTGTGGTATAGGATTTCTAGCACTATTTGTGCAGTATTGCAAAAAAATCCTTCAGCAATTGGCGTGAGAAGAATTTAGTATTTTGCATTGCATATAAATTATTCAGTTTAAATAAATCTAGAGCATGTAGGTTAGCTTCAATATTTATAGAATATAAAAAATAGGTAGCCCAAACATTTTGAACGTACGGTCACTGAACTAATAAATCGAAGGCTGACACTTAGTCTGTATACTGGATTCAGTGTGATTATCACAGGTATACAAGTTTGTAACAGACATCCAGAACAGAAAAATAAGTCGGTCGAATATATATAGTCGAAATAACTATACAAACTCGAGTTTGTATAGTTATTTCAAAGTCATAGACATTAAACAGGAGTATAAAGAATAAAAAGGGCTAATTACCAGAAAGTCAAGGGACTCTTACATACACAATATCCCTACATTTGACTGGATCCACACTAACAAACATATATAAAGACAAATTGCCTAAGTAACTTGAGCGTAGCAACACAACTCGTTTTAGCGGCTACGTATTCCAATTTCCAATATAGTTTCAAATGATTTCGAATGGTTTTTGACGTAATAGGAGCAGCTTTTGTTTGACATGCTTCCGTACCTAATAGCCATGGATTACCAATGCCTTCAGGTAAGAACCTGGGTATAATAGTGATGGAAGAGAAAAAAGAATTATTAGATTATAGCTAGATACTGACCATAGTCCTTAAGAGTTCAAATGTTCTTCTGGGGAAATCTTGGTCAATCACTTTGAATTCCAACGTTTACCTATTCTTAAGGAATAGAATGTATGTCTACAGTCCGTTCTGCTGTGTTATTTCCAATTTCTGCGTTTTCCCTTAAGGTTCGTGTTGGAACTAACCTTAAGTAGGTGTTTAAGATGATGATGAGAAGTTTTTAGGGTGTTGCAGGTTATTAGGTCACCTCCAGATCTCCTTTACACTGATGAATGAAGGTCCAGTAATTTGAGGCGCTCTTCATAAGACTTGAATTTGAGTCCGTAAACTGATTTGGTGGCACGCAATTGGATACGTTCCAGTGTGCAAAATCCTTTTGAAGGGGGGGTGAATATTATATTTCTATTCTCTAAATGCGGGCGAGTAAAACTGCTGAAGATGAGTGGGAGGTTCTTTCGTTCAACTGACCAAATAGCGCTTCAACGTTACCAGTGCATCGTTTGCTCGGAAGGTGCTTTTGTCGTAGTTAGCATACAACTTCATATCATAGGGTACCAACACTCATAGACCCTTTTCACCATGAGATATTAATTTGTATCCATGGTCATGTCTAGGCATGAACTACTTTACACATTGATGTGTTAAAATAAGTCGGTTGTCATCTGCCGAACTTTGGAATCGATTCAGATCACTCTAAATTCCAAACTCATCCTTTTGGTTACAAAGTTCTCTCCCGAGTTTCACATCATGAGCAATAAGTAAAAATTCTGATGACACTTTCTGTGGAAGATCGTTTTTATAAATTAAGAAAGAAAAAGAAATCCTGTATCGTGGAGTCGAGTCGCTATTCATTATGAACACCACTACAAGAAGACTACGTGCCAATAAACTAATAAGATCCCCGTAGGCCAATATCAGAAGGCAGATAATGGTTTAGTCGAGATGTATTTGTTGACGGTCTCGTGGTATCGAGAGAATATCAAGATCGTGCTCAAGGAGTACAAGCGTGGTTACTAAGCGTAACCAAATTCGTACAAGTTCAAAGTCAACGGGAGAGAGTGTGTAATGGCTGTCATTAGCATAGTTAGACAAACGAGCACAGTAAAACAATCACTGGTACAATTGGTTATAATAATTGTTTTCATTGAACCAATCGCGTCTTGTTGACAAAAGTAGGTCACTACAGTCCTAGTACTGAGTCGTGGGGGACATCACTTGGAACTTCCGTAGTCTGAGAAAAATTGACGTTAAATCTAACCTTAAAAGGTTGACTTTTTATACGCGAAGCAAACCAGTCAGTTAACCGTGACTTGATACCTAGCCATTTAAGTTTATTGATGAGGTACATGTGATGGACCTCATCGAAAGCTATGGAGAAGTTAATGTATACAACAGTAGCCTTTATCTTGTGATGAAGTATAGTTGTCTATCTGTCCACCGCAGTCAGCAGATGGTTATACAGGAGAAACCCTTCCGGAAACCATGCTGTTGGGGCGTAAAGACGTTTATAGATGGTAAGTAGTCATGCAGATCGTCGAACATCGGGGACTCCGTAATTTTCGAGGTTATTGATATAAGCGCTATCGGCTTGTAGCTTGAAGGTTCGATGCGTCGACACCCTTTGAAAATCACTATAGCGTGAGCCAACTTCCAATTTTCTGGTAATGTGCCTCGGCTTAGTAATTGTTTTACCTAGATTGAAACGGCTTCCACAGTATAGCAGAACAGACCATACCCTGCCAGGTGAAACGTACTTGCGTCGGAAACCACAGCACTTAAACAAGAACACTTCTCATTGACCGGATATAGTCCATTCTGCTATACTGAGGAAAGTGGCTTCAATTTTGAGACGTTGCTTAGCGTGATGTTCTCATATTCACTAAGCCAAAGTACAATATCCAAAATCTTTGTTGCGAGCTTGTATAAATCTACTGGTTTCTTCGCACATACTTCTTGTTGTTTTGGTACTTATTCATATCAAATGTGTGGTAGTCTGGCCGTAATTCTATTTGCTGTGATAATGATTTACGAATTTGTGTATCATGTGGTTGAGTGAGTCACTTATCCAAGAGAAGTGGGATTTCTTAGTACCAGCATCTATCGCATTATCAGAGAGGAGGTTCGTTGGTTACATTTTGGAGATGATAAAGAGATTATCCGAGTACTAAGAGATGATTGTTTAAGGAACCAGTGGATAATTATATTAATTGGTAGTATGTAATAGACGGAATCGAAAGAATAAGAGGAAAAAAGGGAGATGATAATGAGAGAGATAGAAAGTGTTTACCGATTGCGGCAATGATGACTGTGATAATTTACGAGGCATGCATCAAACACAGCTTGTCCAAGAGGATTATGGTAATCTATGGGTAAGTTTGTGTCCGTGAAATGTCCTATTGAAGCTATGCACTGAGAGTGCCTTGGTCACTTCAGCTAGCAGAGCATCTCAAATGGGAGCTACGCGTAGTTAGAAAGCGTGAGAGCGTACCTGGGTGTTGGCTCTTTTTAATTTGCAGCCTTTCGATGGTCGCCTCAAGGAGCGCGATGATAACGTTCCGGCAATATGCTCGTATTCGGGAGGATTGTGTATTTGATGTGCTGTATGCCATCACCAGATCACCTCTTATTCTCCTGTAGCTCGGTGAGAATAATTACAGATGCTGAAGTCCGTCCACGTAAGATTTAGGACTAAGCCTTGTCACCTACTTGGTTGCTCGTTTCGGTGTTTGGTTAGTGAGATTTACATCCGTTTTGAGAGGAGAAGGCTCAACAACGTTGTGGACACCAAGATGAAACCATGTGTGAGTTTCGAACAATGTCAGGGACAACTTTGAATTGATTGCTCCATGCTGTCTGCACATGAAGTGGAGAGTTGCGTTTGCCTTGGACAAACCTTGAACTTGTATCCAGTCTGCCTGTGGTTACAAGCCCGAGATCACGCTTTGAGGAGATAATCGAGAGCGTATCCCCATGGAGAAATTAAGTACTTTGTGTCAAATGAGACAGAATGTTCATGACGTAACATTTCGACAGATTAAGTTTTAATCCGTTGTCTACTGTCCATTCCTCGATTGTTATAAGGTTTTTTTCGAGCTTAAATGAATCCTTTTCACATTTTATGAACCTTCCGATTGTCTCATTTTTTGCATGTTGTAGTTCTACCAGGCTATTTATGTCTAAAAGGCCATCAACAAGGATCGGGAACATAAATGGACATATGATTATTCCTTGTGAATCTCCTTGTATTGAGAACCCTCAGCACTCTATTTACCTTGTCACAAAACATCCTGTTGTCTGGTTAGTTAAGGAGCCAGAATAAAAATGAACTGGTTTATCCCATCTTTCCAAACTTTGCTATGAGAATTGCATGAGGTATTGTGTCAAAGGCTTATGAGAAACCAAGGAACATTACATGAACTGGTATTTTATGGTCACAGCAGACCGTTCAGATGTAGCATGCTGAAATAAAAATTGCGAATAAAAAACCTTCTTATAATTATTCATCTGTTGAGTCCTTATCTTCCTGTATCAACCAAACACCTAACATCCTTTTTCTGTGGTGGGATTCCTTTACCTGATACAAATGTTATTGTAGCAAAATTGCCCCGGGTGGCATTCACAGTACTTCGCCTCACGGTTTCTCAGTGTTTATCGACATGCACAGGGAAAGTTTTTCACGAAGCTATTTTCTTTACTGCTATGAAATGTAATGTGCCGTGCCTGATACTGCAACGGTGTGTTTTATCGACCATGTGGTTGAGTCTGCTGCCCGTAGTTGTTCGAACATGGGTAATTTAGAAAACGATTTGATTATGCGCGGGTAGACTTCCCTGCCGTCAAGGCTTCCCTTCACCATTTTAACGTATGTTATACCTTATCCTCAAGCATTCTAGTGCTTTCATTACCTCTCCGAGTTGTTTATCGGAATAGCATTTTTGAAAGTCGTCCTCAGCACTGTGATGATTCAGTGATTGTTGAATAAAGATCGTTAATATGAGTAAATACTCATACTTAGGACATCCCAACGTCTAAATAAATCAGAGAAGCTGTTCTCTGTTCTATTGTTACCTGTGAAGAAGCTGAATATTCCTTCGATAAGCATTTACTACCTCCGCATTAAAACAACACAAACCAATTCTAGCAGTGATTTTCAAGCCATGTATGAGTGGGTGTTGTGTCCTTAAAGTCCCGTAACCAAGAATCAATTCTATCTTCTCAGCTATCTATGTTATCCTGACAGGATCATACCCTAAGTTCCCAGATCAAAGTAATTGATTCCCTACTTAAGCAACACAATTTATTTTGTTATATCAAATTGTGACGTACTGCAATACTCCTCTCAATACTGCTCATCAAAGTATCTTTACATTCCAATAGCCGGTGACGTTGAACTTGAATATTGAAAAGATTAGGGTCGTTCAACCTGAAGTGTGTATTTTTCGCCTCATTCTTCGATCTAACAATACTTTCATCATCTGAGTTGTTCTCATTGTCGAATAGTCGTTTGTCTTTTTCCCATCTGTTAATTCTAACAAGCTGGAAAATAGAACTTTCTATGTGTGAGCATCGAAGATTTTTGGTGTTGATGATGATGTTGATCCCCAGTTTTTCTATGTTTAACAGATAATTGCTACAGCAGGCAGTGTCAGAAGGAAAGGATGTACCAGATGAACATCTTGAAAAGATAGAACATTCGAGGTCCTGTGATTCATCATTATTCACATTGTGTGGGTTGCACTAAACTCAATAACCCCAGCGTTAGTCACTGAAATATCAGCTAAGCATCAAATCGAGACTTTCTAACATGATGTAACCTAAGAATCTTTTTGACAGCAAACAGTGACGCGAAAAATACACAGCTAAGGACTTCGTCACATCTCACTTCTTTCAAAAGTAGCTAACTATACTGACTTTTGAGATGTTCCGATTAACCCGAGCGGTTTTTACTATCTTACAGTAGAATAGTCATTATATGTGGTACACTGAGCAGTTCAGGTCACCCCAGTAAAGCGATTCTCCCTGGAGCTCAGCACTTCATTTTATTATGGTACAGCGACAACCAATAGATCTCAAAACGGATATCAAGCATATATTCCATCAACCTGTTGTTGCATTGCAAGGTCGAAATCTACCCCGATACTCATAGCTTCTAGATGGATACTTAGTTTCGGATCAGGAGTATATAAATGAAGGTTCGACTATTTGGAACAACCTCTAGTTTTCAGGCGTGATACAATGATGGCCAGAGAACAGTTCTTCGTTGCTGACTTGCTGGAGTGCTAGTGATCTAAAACAAACCAGATCGATCTATTCATTATTGGAAGAGATTCTTGGTTTGGATTAATTTGACCAAACCAAGTGAACTATTGTCCATTTCAAACTGTTATATTTGTAACTTAGGAACCTGAGAGTGATTATCACTTGTGATTTGGAAAATATGCTCCACTTTAGACTGGATATATTTTGACCCAGAATGAAGATTAGGAAGCAAAATTACGTCACACCATCCATTCTGATTTAAATACGTTAAACAGCATATTTTCGAGCCACTTTATTACTTAAACAGAACTATACAGTTTAAACATTTTAAGGTATGAGCTAGCAATTGTTTACCACTTTGTCAGCACAGTAATCTTATATTGAGAATTGAAAGTCGTATTATGCAAACTGCTTTGTAAGGTCATTAGTATACCGTTTTGTCCGAATTGTCCGCGCTCTATTTCACGTAGATCATGAGCTATCACTCGTGATGGGTCTTGAGGAAAGCAAAATTGGTCAAACAAACAAAGCTAACTGTAATGCACCAAATTTGTGTTTCTTTGCACCTGTTTCACCTGGAAGGATAATTCACCAATGCACTCTGGAGTTGTGGAAAAAATCTCACCGGGGTAACGTGAATTATATTTCACTTATAAGACACGTTCAGAACTTTTCAACTTTTCAGACAAGGTGATGGTGTGTACCTATCAATTGCCTCATGATTGCACATCGGCATTCTGTCTCACTAGGCAAAATATTGTAAATTTCCGAAAATCGTGTTCTGTTTTCTCACTGAGAAAGCGAAGAGAATATACTAAAATGGCTGAGCATTTCGAGTATAATCACATACCTGCTCATTTATCATCCATACAGGTACTCGAATTTAAGTTAGTAACTATTTTTAGAATTTACACTTCAAATCGGTGTTAGACATTCACAGTGGATTGGCAGTTGTCCATTTGGCACGAGATATGATAACTCAGTTTGCGTTAGTTGACTTGAGAATTAATAAATTTCTTGGTTCTTTTGGTCGGCAAACGGTTCTCTTTAGTCCTGAATCAACTATAGGAAAAATATCACCCGATGGAACTTATTGTCTTATCAGACTTCCTTGGTCGAGAAATAGGAGAGTTTACATACTCAAGGTATGTAATCAATTACACTTCTTAGCGTTTAGTACTTTGATTGTAAAAGATTTGTGCTGCAGTTATTTCCACATTATATTCCATGGACAGTTCTAATGGCTTTTCATTTTTGTATGTCAGTATTTTTTTTTACATATTTTGACAAATATATGTATATATTCTTGATGAGGGATGAGGATTTACTTAAATCAATATTTTGAAGTGGAGTAACTATCACCCAAAATATAGGCTCCAGAGGAGTGATATTGTATTATATTGAATTTAGAGATAATTGAAGCTTGACGGTTGATTGTCGTTGTGTTATACATACGTATAGATGTATGGTCGAGGTTTAAAAAGCTAACTTATAATACCATCTGTTAACTGCATAAACTCAAAACTTGCAAATACTGACGATCATATAGGATGCTTGGTGAATATCTAAGTGCCAACGAAAAGTAAACAGATCCTTCTGATTAATCTAAGTTTGTCTTCTATCTGGCAATATTACCATAAACATGCATACTTTCTAGTGCTTTGATTTATAGTTTTGCTATGATGATTACTACATGCGTATGTTTAAACTGACGTTGTTTTCGGGATACTACTTGGGTTAATTACTTAAAAGTTTAAATCTAAAATTTCACAGTTATCACTTCTGTATACTATTTAATACTTAGAACATTCATCCTACTATTGTCACCCAAATCTGTTGTTTATTAGGGAATGAAGAATAGTTGCATAGCTGACAAATGACATGCATAGTGATGTAAATAGTTTCTTAGGAATCAAGTAACTATCGGTTACCGGTCAGTCAAACTCAAATATTGTAAATTAAAAGTTAAATGAAACATTAGAAACGGTAATGTTTTACAATTCTGCCTATGTTAAAGCATCTTAAGCTCTCTTAGAGTGTTATTGTCTTACATGTCCAACACAGCTTTTACAAGTGTGGTCCATACATGTAACAATGATCACTTATAGTTTCTGCGTGCCAATCCTTTTAATTTTTTGACAAAGTAACAAATGTGTACATGCTTAGGATTCGGAATATATAGTACTATACAAGATTAAGATTATCCGTCCCTTGAAAATCATTTCGAGGCTGTAGAAAAACATTTATTCATGCCTAAAACAAACATCCAATGATGGTTTTTGAATGCTTTTGCAATGGAGATTTCTATAAAGGAATTTTATTTGGAAATTTCGCCTCTGTAGGTGACTTAAGTGCTAAATGAATGGTTTACATATAGTGACACTCATCTATTCAGATGTGTAACTATTGTTTATCATTATTCCTTGTATTTGTCTTCAAAAAACGTGGGAATCATTATTTTTTATGATTCGTCATTCACCGTTTACCTACCGAAGCATAATAGCTGATAAGTCCCGTTTATTCCAACATATTTTTAAGTTTCATTTAATAAGTACCGTTCTGTCGAGTAGTTTCTGAAATAAATAGAAAACGTTCAACCCTTTAAAAATAAGAAGATTCTGATTAGTTGTGGGTTTAGTAACTGATTTAACGACACTAATATTTGAGTTCCGTTTAAATATTGGGAGAAACTTATATTAAGTGTAATATATTCATGGTTTAGCTGTTTTATAGTAAAGCATCTCAGTTGTGCTACATATTTTTCTTTTCAGAGTTTAGGCTGTTAAAGTTTTCTTACAAGTCAAGTCAGCTATTGTTCTGTTTTTATAGTAATTCAACAATGAACTATTTATTAAGACTTATATGAAGTCTATCTCTGGTATCTTATGTAAATACGTTGGGTTTCATGAAGTTCAAAGAAGAATTTCATGTTAAGAGAGCTGTTTGCTATCTGCAATTGTTTTATAAACATTGGCTTTGTTTCACGTGGTTTGGTAATGTACTTGAAATCCTGCTGTTCACATAAAACTAAACCAAGATGAAGTGTTTTTATATGATTTATTAGTAAGATATTCGTCTGGTATTATGCGTTTGTTAAAGGTTTGATTTTTAGCCTAAAGGTATTTTAAAAATTTTGAATTTCTAATATGATTTTCATTGTTTTCACCCACTTATTTTCTTTTAAAACACATGAGACACCACAGTATAAAAAATAAGTTTGCTTTGTAAATATTTTGATGAGAATAACTGAAGAGTTTCATCGTATTATAACATACTTTATGCTCTTTATTTATATAATTATCATTATTTACTAACGACGGGATTAATCATAGGTAATAATTTAATAGTTTTATATGAAATAGATGAGATCAAATGATTCACTCAGACAGATGAATTATATCTACACAGAGAACACGGAGTAGTGAACACTAATTTTAAGCATAGTCTTTAGTAAGGATGGTAGGCCGTTTTATGAAGTAAATGTGAGATGGTTGAATGATACATTACGTTGAATGTCTTTTCGACTCATCGTGCAAAACCGTCTGACATAAAAGTGAGAATAACAACCACATGTTCATCGGACTAAAATGTGATTATAGTCTATGAAACCAACATCTGCTTACCTAACATTATCAAAGAACACCATAAATATTTACTGTGAACCATGAGATTATAAAAGTTGGTGTTGTATAATACGTAAGTGCTATCTAAAAACAGCCCCTTTTTTCGTACAACCAGTTATTTGGTACTTGTTTAAAAGACAATTTTCTCTTTCAATGTTCTATTTTTCATCTGTTGATTTATCCTCCCTGTCATACATTTTAAAATGTTAATTGTCATCTAATATCTCTCTGAGTAATTTAACTTAATTAGCTGCAATTCGTTGTAACATGATTATAATAATACTATGATTAATTACTTTGTTTTTGATGTATTTTTTTCATTGTCGTTTCAGCTGTACAACTTACGAAATAGTGAACTTATTTCTGAACTTCCATTAGCTAATTCTTCGAATTACGATGAATTGCCATTAAACAGTTCCCGTCTGCCATTAGGCCCATATCAAGAAAATAATAGAGAGTCAAATATTCGACCGTCGTACGATATTTTATCAACATCCAACTCAGTAACTGCAAACTTTAGGGGGAATGTACAAAATGAGAATCAACTTCAACTAGGTCCAGCTCGTTCTTCTCAGGTGTTGTTTGCTTTTGATCCACGATTTGTAAATTCACGCATAGCAATAACTAACGTGGACTTTCCACATGGACTAAACTCTCACAAAGTGTCAACCAACTGGGTCCCCGGAATACAGGCTACTATAAGTTTGGTAAAACTTCCGACATGGGAGTGTTTAACATCAACTAACAAACTATGTTCTTGGTCTCCTTCAAATCGTCACGGTTCACCTTTTATAAACAATGCTACGTGTAGAGAACCAACAAGACGAAGACGATCATCAGATGCTAACCATGTAGGTGGCTTACCCAGTCCGAACTCATTCAGTCATGTTTTTCCACATATTATGAGCATATTTTATTCAAGAGATGGCTATTTTTTATTTACAATCACCACAGAGTCTCGAACCTGTCGATGTTCTGCCATTAGTAATATTAACCATTCTGTGAACTCTTTATTACCAGATGTATCTGGTTACTCAGATGATATTTGCAATCCCTTAAGTTCAGGTCGATCGACAAACAACGGAACTGAAAGTGGTCGAACCCAGCAAAAGATCTTGGTTTCAACACAGTGTATTGAATCAAATACACGTTACAATTCAAAAAATAATAGTACATCCCCAATGTTGGCTCCCACACTGCCTGGTTGCACCACTTTATGGCTTACTATTTTCAATTCCGATACATTAGAAAGGTTAAGAATTTTGAGATTTGATCGATCAGTATGCCCAATTCACACATGTCCTACCAATTACCTACCGGTAATGAGCCGTTGTGGATCAAGGATAGCTTTAATTACACGACAAGCAGTGGGATATTATAATAGTACTAGTAATCAGAACGCTAGTAATAATTCACGTGAATACTTGTTTTCCAGCTGTAAGACACTTCCTGTATCTTTAAGGCACTCCGTACCATCTATAAGTGTAGAAGGCTGTTCCAATTCGCAATGGGTGAATAACAAAGGCGCTAGCCAAGAAACCAGCAAAGAAACTTCTACAAAACGCGTAAGTTCACTATTCTTGTTTGGTTACTATTGTTGTTATTTCCACATTTTCACTAATAAGTATATACATTTATCATCTGAGTCTCACAACTGCAGCATCCTATACGAAGTGTAACTACTTTGTAGTGACATAAGATCTATGTGTAAAATGATTTCTTCGTATTTCTGAAGTATAATTTTATAAACTGTTTGCAATTATGTATCTACTTTATTAGTCTATACTTTATGCTCCAAAATTTTCTATAGTGGTTGGTTTTTATTAATTTGCTTGAATAATATTTTGTTTTTAATCTAACATTGCAATTATTTGTAAAATATATAAACTCATTTCTTCACCGTTTTGAATTTCTTGGATGACCCATAACGGACTTTCTACCTGCGTTATTTGTTGTATCATTAAACTAGTTTTCATGTAAAAAATACTGTGGTAAGCATCTTTCACTCCAGTACATTTTGTTTTTCTGTGCACCCAGGTAGAAGTAATCAGCATTAACACTAGTTCATTTACATAGAGAGTTCCCACTTAGGCCTCAGGCAATACTCATGATTAGTAACTGTGGATGTTAAATGACATAGCTCATAAGTAATGACAGGGAGGAAGTAGCACTCGTGCCCTATCTTGGATTTTCATTCTTTCGTCTCATTTTTTTCGAACTGTATGTATGATTAAATTTAATTCATACCATTCTCATTTATCGTTATTCTGTGTTCCATTGCGCAACTTCATAATTACTTAGTTTTAACCTTACAGTCTTTTACTATTATCATGATCGGAGTTCTAGAATAGTTGTAACATTTCACTCGTCCTTTTCAACTCTATTTGAATATTTACTATAACATACTGATATGTTCTTACATCGAATTCCAACCAACTTAATTTCTATAAACATGGTAGACTTTATCGAAAATTTTAATTTCAGGTTGTAAGTTGAATGGGAACCGAAATGAAGTAAAATGAGTTCGTGTCATTCCACTGCTCGAATTTGTGCTGTTATTCTTCTTAAACTGATCAAAACAGACTGTATATGAAATATTCTTGGTGGTTTCTTGTAGTTTTTAACTTGATAAACATATTCACAATAAATTAAATTTTATTTATGTGATTTTCATGAATAAAATTAAACCAGATTTGTCTATTGGGCATTATTGTTATCTGTGCTAGTTGTAGTATTGCAGATTAATTCAGTATGAAAGAATATTGTTTCTGATAAATGGTAATTATTTAATTAGAGAATAAATTAATTGTATTCTGAATTGAAGCTTATATTTGAGAGGTAGATAAGTAACTGACTTCTACTTTAGCTGTTTTCGGTTATTCTGTCTTGGAAAATATTACTTTGTTGGGCTATGTTACACCCCCCTCCAAGAAAACAAGTTAGTAACTGCTTATTTTGTTACTTTTTAAGTTTCAATATTCCTTTTTCTCACATCCTTTTTCGTCTACCATGACCAAATTGAGCTGTTTTCTTCTGTCCGTGAGTCTTTCAGTGTGTTAAATCCTTGCCCTTTCTCCGATATCTTTGTAAGCTCATTTATATACATGTACTATTTGCTTAAACCAATCTTCTTTGATCTCCATCGGTAAATCTTGCTTCAAGGATTTTTTTTGCAGTAATTGGGACTAGAACGGAAAGCAGTTGTGGTATCCAGGTATTAATATGCATATAGGAGTTATTGTTGTATTTTCAAGACATGATATTTTAACTTTTTTTACATAACTACTTTATTATTCACATAGAAACCCATCTTTTTGTACTATTTTAGACTGAATTCAAAAAGCAACAACCGTTTATATCTCCAACCTGTTTACTTATTCAACCACGAAACCTTAATTTGAGTCATCACCTATCTACTTCATTACCATCTCCATTATCAAAAGTTCACTTGTCTTCCGGAAGTTCACCATTTCGACAAATGACTGGCTGTTCAAGTTTAGAGTTAAGCGTTTCTTCCTATCGTCCAATGGCTGTTTCCTTTGAATCTTCCTTTATTGGAACTCAGTGTAATTCCTCAGGCAGTTGTACTACCACAGTATCCACATGTACCAGTAATAGTAGTGGTGTTATTGGTACTTCTGCTGGTACTTCAGTGATAAATCCAACGGTACAAATTGATGTGCTTCTGGTTTATCAACTACCTCCGCCACCAAAACTACAAGCATTAGTGAGACAACGAATTCGTCAAGTAAGAAAACACTTCAGATCTTTCTTGCTATATTTAGTTCATTATATCCGTTTCAGTTCGAACATAAATTACCCTGAATATTATAACTATACTTAGTACCCTCTCGAGTGAATATTTATCATATGAAGTGGATATATGGGAATATGGTTATTTAGCTTTTAATCGTTTATAAGTGTAAGTGAATTAACGAACTGTTATGTTTGAAGCTTAACGAGTTGACTTAGATTTGTGAACGAGAACGAAATTCGATGACCAATGACCAGTGAGCTAGCTATTGCTGCGCCCCAGCCCCGCTATCTAAAGGGAGAAGTCCAAGCTTGAAATAAGAAGTGTATTCTGCAGCAACCGGAGAAAAGAGCGAAGTCTCTTTAGTAGAAAATATACTCGTTTATATATTGATTGTACACCCGTTTTGATTAATAATTAGAATAAAATCACATACATGAAAAATACTCATAGTGATAACAAATTATATGCTGAGTATAGTTCATAGTCAATGGAATACAAGAATATTGTATATTATACAGAATAAATATCATACGAGAAAAGAAAAGAAATATTACATTGCATAATCATTACATTGAATCAAAAGAATGTAATGATGAATAAAACTCATATTAAGTAAATCAATCGAATATTGATTTTTCCTCCCATCATATCACGAACTGATTATTATTCCTAATAAAAAATGCTGGTGTATGACTGATCTACCTCAACGTCTAGACTAATGTTTGGATCGTGGATGCGCACTGCTGAGGAGTCCCACAATAGGACGAAACGGCCGTCTAGTGCTTCCAGGTCTTCAATGGTAGTCTAACATCAATCGGTTCATGATCTCGATCAAAAACTTGACAATCTCCACAACACCTAAATTGATATTTTCATGTGATGAATTAGTTCATATCTTTTCTGTCAGCTTATTTGGCTTTTGTGCAGTGGAGAGTTTGATTGCTTTCAGATTCATTCATGATATATTGGTGTGTATGTGAATGTAGTATTTCTTATTTTTTAGCTCTGCAAAGATGAATACCTTGAACAGTTAGATCTTCCACGTAGAATTATTAGCTATTTACAATTTGAACCATCGTACAATTGTGCTGGCTCATGTATTTCTCGATCGAACAGTTCTACCAGAACAGTACGAAGTGATAGTTTTGACCTGTGATACAGATTTATCCGCATATATTTACATTTATGTATCTAATTTATTTCTTACTATTTTGTCCAGTTATTTTTATTTATAAGTAACATTTAATTCTTAATTGTCATCCATAATTTACTGAAATTTTACAGCCTTTTATTTTTATTGTTAAAATTGTCATTCTGTGTATATTGTGAATTATGTGTTGATATTTACAGATTGATAATTTATATCTTGTTATTTAATAGGTGCAATTAAGTAAATTCCAGCATTGATTTTTGTAATTTGACTCATCCGATTTCTTGATATTCATATTTATCCTTAGCATTTTGTAGGATTGACTTTTCCATCAATAGATAGATGGTGCTCTGAACTTATTGAGAATACAACAAGAGAGTACAAATTGTATTATTATTATTGCTAATATTAATATGACTTAAAAGAAAGCATCTTTAGTGTTTTATACTAAACTCCACAAAACAATAAACTAAAGTTTTTCTTAAAGAATTTGTAATTTAACAGTTTGACATAATATAATTATTGGTTCTTCATATATATATATATATATATATATATATATATATATATATATATATATATATATATATATATCTGTATGTATACAACACAATTATACTGTGCTACATCTTGTCATATAATTCTTTAATGTGATTTCGTCATATTTTTGTGCTTTCCTTGTTGATCTAAACAAAAGCTTATGTTATGCAATAGCATCCAAGAACTTCAGCAAAACAATCTGATGTATATATATATATATATATATATATATATATATATATATATATATATATACTTATTTATCTCTTTTAACCAGGTAAATATTATTATTATCCGTCTTTTCCTTCTTGTCATTTCATACTAGGCATTGTTCTTTTATTTATACTAAACATAATCAATTTCTCATAATGGTAACAATTAATTTATTGCCTTTCTTTTATTATTAAAAATTGGCTGAAATTGTTGTACAAACACTAGTGTAACTGATAATGTTCATCTTTCGTGATTCAGTCTCCCTATGTGTGTGTCTCTGTTTCTATTTTTCTGTGTTAATTTTTTTTAGCTTTTTCATTTGATGATGATTCTTTTGTTTCACACACACACACACATAAAAAAAAAAAAACAAATCATGAATATACATTTCATCTAAATGTACAGATATATAAAAATGTAAAATTAATGATCTCTTTTCATTTATTTTTCTATTATTTCATATTTACGAACTTTGACACTAATTTTTTATTATTATTATTACATAACCATTATTCTTTCTATAGACTATATTAGGTTGATATATGTATGTAAATTCATTGAATATAATTAAATCAAATTATGCTTTTTATTGTTATCAAATTGAATGAATTTATGTACAACATTCAACTTTTGTTAGGTTTCAGTTTAATTTGATCAGAGATACATTGTGTATTGTGGATGTAAGTACATGAAGTAATATGTCTATAAGAGAATTCTCAAGAGAGAACAGTTAGTGAGAAACGTGAGCTAACAACTTAATGAGCATATAAGATTCACTTTTATGTTTAACAATGAAAGAGATTAGTAACAATTAACAGTATGACAAGTGTGTTAAGCGAATCTAGAAATTGATAGAATAAGGTTTTCAATGCATTATATATGTGCATATTTTACCATGTAAGAAGTTTTAAAAGGGATCTAATAGTTAGTAGTCGAGGATACTTACTATTAGAGACTATTTTTATTGTGCTTTCTGATAGTCCTGAACTTAGTGAAGCAAAGGAGGGAGTAAATTTATTTACTATACATTCATTTTATTCATCACTGATTCACTTTGTTATTATGATATGAATTAACTATCATCAAGAAATTATTCCCATTCCAGTTATGAAATACAATTCAACTTTGCTTGTTTACTGGAGTGCTGAACAGTACCGTTAAACTGTAGCATGCTATTAGTATTATTAATAATAATACTTTTAAGAAAAAATATAGAATTTATATTTCGCAATCAGTAAATATTTGTTACAACAACAAAAATCAAATATTTTCAGTGTTTCATTCAACAGTATGATCTTTTCTTATTCAGGGAACAATTTAGTTTTAATGGTTTAGATTACTGCTGATCCTGTGTCTTCTGTTTTCGGTAGTTTAATTATTAAGTTTTCATTATATTACTGGATAACATTATTAGCATAAACCTCTAAACAACATTACTTCGATCTCATATGAACAGTTTTTCGATCAATAGTATGTAAAAAATTTTCATTTGATACAAATTTGAACAAATATTTTCTGTCAGGTGTACAATTAATCACCAATTATTTAACTAATCAGGTAACATTTAAAGATATGAGCACTAGACAGCTACTTTTTAAGAATATTGGGACGTCCACCTACATCTTTTCTCCTAAACATTATTTGTGTCCCTTGGGACGACTGGGTGATAAGTGCTTAAATTAGGGACAGGGTACTGATTATGTATCACAAATCAATTGATGAGCATGAGGTTGTGACACGTTACATGCGTCTAACCACTACCTACCTCAGTGGGTGAAGTCAAATGGTTTAGGAGAAATTTGAAAGAAATCTAGGGTTCACCAAACAAAAACATAGCATCAGTCCATAAAGTTAATGACTGTTGGTCCGTGGATAACAATAACTAGTTAGTAATGCTGTATGGCATGGTTTAGAATCAGTCAGAATTTTGCGGATACATTTACTGTCTATCTTCCTCCAGATATTTGGTTCCAATATTTTTAATGCATACCTTTTTACTCGATATTTTAAATTAGGTTCTTAGTGTTCAACCAGTCTCATTAGTGCTAAATTATCTCAGATCCCCTGCTTCTTATTTTAATTTCATTTTGTTGTGATAACTTGATGTGGCGACTCGGGTCAACGGACATATTTTCTAGATTCTACGTTAATTATGACTGATCATTCCCGTTCTTACAGGTATACTGTCAGACCTTATAACAAACGTATTATATGTGGACTACTGGATCAAAATCTTATAGTTCATATTTCCAACTCTAATCATTACATGATATTACTGTACCATATCTTTTAATCTTCAATTTAATAGTCAATAACAGGGATAGAATGAACATACTAATGATTCCAATTTGTGATAACAAACGATTATCAAAAAAGTACAAGATAAAAATATGGGTTAATTTTAATAATATTTTAAATTACATGTGTTATTCATGATAACGTTAGATATTTTCATTTCAGGCTTTTAAGTAAACGCTTACCTCGTGATGCGGTTTGATGATTTCCACAATGTATCTCCTATCCACTTCCAACATTCTTTTCTAATTTCCTCTCCAATAGGAAGTTGGTTTGTTCTCTACCATAGTACGTTGTTGATGATGTTATCCACCCAACTCATTTGGAATATTTTGTGTAGACCTTCATTTGTAAATACATGTGCATTTTTAATGATGGTTGTGGTAGTTCTCCTACCTAGGGGAGTTAGAAAACCCTGATTCCAAACCATGGGCGTACATGAGCTCCAGTATGCTGAATGAACAGATGGCGTATGAACCAATTATTGGTCACCAGCTATCATGAGACTGCATCTTCTGACGTTGCTCTACTGCCTTGTGGATCAGACCTTTAGGGTGTGACCCCCTAAGAAAATCATCTGCTTCGGTTTGGGCACTCGAGCAGTATCCTAGCCCTCACACAAATGGAATGATTTATGTGGCGCATGTCTATTTGGTGCCTCTTTGTACCAATGTTTATGTGTTTAAATAAATAAATAAAATCTCATACCAATCTTGATTAACAATATACAAGCAACCGGAAAACAAGATAATGTTATCTTTTTATTGAAGATGGATAAGGTCTATCAATCATATGCTGAACAGGCCTTCCTGGATTCAATAGCTTGGTAGATCACGCGTTCGTATTTAAAGAAGAAGGTGCTATATTGAAACTTCAGTGCACTGGGGTGCAGGTGCATACAGCTAACGAATCCGAAACAGGATGAATCATGTGTTTTATATTCCAGTTTTAGCCAATGACTTCAATAAAAATCTTTTGACTAAATGGCAATATCAAGACAATCCGAATAGTTTGTACATGTGCTTACAGAGACTGATCATTTGCAGTACATAAGAACAACAACGAAGAAAAAATTTCCTGCAAATTATGTACAACTTAGTCAAGGTACTCTATTTATTTATTTGAACACATAAATATTGACACAGGAGGGCACCAAATAGATATGTGCCACACACTCAGTCCTAAGAAGTGAAGACTGACATGATTTTTCAATGTATCAGCGATTATGAAGTTAAAAAACATTTACATTAATATTAGAAGCAAAGAAGGTTACACAATCACACTAATGGTTACTGTTAATCAACACTATAAACGAAAAATAGCTCCCATTAGTTTGTAATCGAACCCCATCCCCGTAAAAAGATACATAAACTATTAGTTATTTGTAAATTATTTTAAGGTGTAATAACTGATCGAATCAGCCTTATCATCATAAAATAATTTTCTGATTATGATAGATGAAGCGTAGTTTCCATAAGATTGTATTATGTTTCGTGTTCTTCAGTAACGGTCTCCCGAAAATTAACTAAGAAGGGCATTTGTTACTACGAAATATGCAGTTAGTATCGTGTGATCATTGACGATCATGGCTAGCTATATATAATGTAATAGGGATCAATAACTCATAAAAATGGGTTATCCTGAAATCACAGACAGGGAGATTTGACAAGTAAGGTGAAAAATCTATATTTAATTGTTAAAGTCTGACTTATTGACCCAATTATAATAAACTTGTAAGCTAGACATGAGGTACTAAGATGCAGTCTTTTGAGTTTAGTGGCCCAATATCCGACTCCCATTGGATCGTATGGATGATTGCTGTCGAAATATATATATATATATATATATCTTCAATCCTCGTATAAAATTATCAACTTAACTCACGTTAATGAATAACGGAATTAAAATAAGTCAAATACGAAAAAGGATGTTCGAATACGTATATTTTGTACTGTCATTGATCCAGGAAGACGATCAAAAGAACAAAGTGAAACGAAACGATTAGATGGTGGTTGGAGGTAGTCAAAAGGAAACCCTGGACCCGGGTTTCGTGCTACTTGGCACTCGTCAGCAAGGTGTACCTGTAATCTTTGAGGGAACTTGTGCTCCCGTATCACCCAGGGTTTCCTGTCGACTACCTCTAACCACCATCTAATCTTACAATAGTGCCCGCAGTGTCGAGTCACATAGACTGGTGGCCACATTACAACATGATCGATAGCATTCGATCTGCACTAATAATAAGGACTAGACACGCATGAAATTGGTCACCCAGTGATCAATCAATTGTGAAACGAGACGATGCTTGGTGGAGAAGGTATGTGAACCAACTCGATTTAATCAAGCGTTAATTAATATTTATAGTCATAAAAATAGGTAACAGACATGTGATGAGTAAGATAAGAAGTCCACACACATACGCTCATATAAAAACAGTCAATTTTGATAAGTGAACAATAAACAAGATCAAAACTTGTCTAAAGAAGAATGGATAAATTGACCTCTCCAGAAGCTAGAATAAGTTACATGAGCTTAACATGGTAATCGACACTACAGAAGACAAACATTATTGATTTATCTTTAATCTATCTTGAAGTAGTTACCTATGATTCAGTTGATTCTAATGCATCATCAGACAAAATCAGTTTGCACTTTAAAATGCTTCTTCAAACTAACCAAAACTACTTGAGTGTATTCATAGAATAATTTTTTTAAACTGCAGATGAAACAAGCTTTTGGTATGGAAGATTAAAAATTCACTACAGTTTCATTCTTTTCTACTTTATAGTGATTTCCTTAGCTATTTCAATTAAATCTATCGCTTGAAAAGTTCCAGAAGGGAAGAAATTAAAAAAATTCATTACTGTTTGAAAGATATTTTTTTTTAATATTTACTTACTTAATTACTTACGTCGGTTACTCCTCGTGGAGGAGCATAAGATGCCCACCAGCATTCGCCATCAAACCCTGTCCTGGACAATCCTTTCCAGCTCTTTCCAATCGTTATTCAGCCTTTTCATATCTGCTTCTATTTCCCGACATAATGTATTCTTTAACTTTTCTTTTTTCCATTTTCCTTCAGGATTCCATGTCAGGGCTTGTTTCGTGATGCAGTTTGATGATTTGCGTAATGTATTTCCCATCCATTTCCATCATTTTTTCCTAATTTTCTCTTCAGTTGGGAGCTGTTTTGTTCTCTCCCTCTCTCATATTCGATTTACCAATAAAGAGAAATCAATAATGAAAATTAAAATTAAACAATAATGAATACAAACAGTACTAAGAAAGAAAATGAATAAAAATTATGGTAACATTAATTAATAAATCGAATTGTGTAATTTCATTAGTAAATAAACAATTAATACTTTTTGATCATCTGTACAGTTGATATCAACATTGTGACTGATCTGGATGCCAAATGGATTAGACTATACACCTTAAGAGATATCTTCTGTGAATTGTTATACTTTTATGATAGTATTAATGAGGTGTTTCGTTGGTAGATCAGAAACTTGTTTTCATCGAAAAGCCTAAAAGCCTTGATGACTAAGTAGTATTTTGAGTCCTAAATAACATTTTTAAAAATACTAACTATCAGTTTATTTAATTGAAATTCGATGAATATGAGGTAGGCGGAATCTATGGAGATTGTTTAATGTTACTGAGATCACGAATCTACCTAAGTTAGATAACGATTGAAGAACAGGTAGTTGATCAGATTTATTAGAGATTAAACAATTTCTTTATCTATCTTTCTTTAAATATATTTATACTGAATACGTTTTACCATTCCATTTGTTTTGTTTTTTCTTCTATTTACTTCCTTTCTTCTTTTTCTTCTTCTTCTTCTTCTTCCTCTTCTCTTTGTCTGATTTATTTCAATTTCATACTCATTTGTTTTTTCCCGACTTTTTTTACTTTGTCTGTTTTGTCTCTCTCCCCCTCTATCTCTTTCGCTTTAGTGATAACACCATGTAAACAGATTCATTTATATCCAACATATGTCTATCTAACTAGTTATCTGTTTGTCTATCCATTTGTATAGATAACTTTGTTAATCATGAAATAAAAGTAAAGTAAAATAATTTAAATCGGCGTTTATTCTGATTTTCGATTTCATAACTGGATGTTTCTAGGTTAATTAGTTTTCTTTTTTTTTTTCTTCTTTTTACTTTTAAAAAGTAATTTACCATGATTTCAATCATATGATAGAACAAAATAAATGTACATAAGTGTTACTTATTACTATAATTGTTTCTGATATTATAAAAGAACTAAAGTTAGATATTTATTAAAGACTATGAATCATTGAACAGCTGTTTTGTTTTAGTATAGGATATTTTAACAATGGATATCTACTAAATCAACAGGGATCAAACCTAAGATATGTAGGTCTCACAGCGAGTGCTTAAACTTCAAATCAATGAACCGGCATTGATTGGTTAGTAATTCTAAGGTTTTCTTTATTTTAAAATTAATTATTTTTTTCTAGTAAGCCATTATTTTGACAAAAGTTCAATTTACTTTGTTATAACTTGTACCATGTGTTCTATTAATGTATAACATAATTATAAGGTTAATTAGAGAACAGTGAATTATCGACAGGATCAATGACGCATAAAACTGTATGAGCAGTCTAGTGTCTTTACCGGTCGTGCTTCCTGACTACCCCAACCAGTTAAGTCCAGAACACCAATCTCAGCCTCTGAAATATGAATCATTTACTTCAAACATACTGGGTTTATATACCAACCAGACAGACCACATCGAACCAATAAAATAGGAAACAACATTTGTACAAGATTTAGCCAAATATGGCTGTGAACGAGGGAGATAGTAATCAATAGACAAGGCATGATTCAAGAATGGTAAATCGTATAATAATAATTCACAGGTCAAAATAAAGCTCATAATAAGAGGGACATGAATATGAATAGTTTGGTTACATAACAATTATACGATAAAAATATACTCATAGTATTGGTTCATAAATGGATCCCAAAAATTACCATTCATTATGTTTATCGGGACATATCAGTTATGCGACTAATAGACATAATGATGTGTTAAAACAAGCAAGAAAACAGATAACTTGTTGAAATAACTGGATGGCAGGAACAGGTAGCCCAGGTATTCAAACAGGCTGTCAAATTGTTGTTATCTATATTTAATGCTGAAATCACATACAATTGATGGAAATTAGATCTATTTCTCCATCATGGAAAGATCATTTCCTCTAATACTCTACTCAAAATGTAATTTAACAGCAATTCAGTAGTGATACGTATGTTCATGATAAACTCGCAACTAACTCGTTTATTCACTAATCTATTGACTGGTTAGCATTTGTATGTGTAGTATAAACATTTGACAAGTCTGGAATGTTCACTATGATTGGTACTGTTGTTCTCATTTAATACCCCGCTTAAAGCCAATTTAATTCACCTTTCACCAAGTCTTTACATAAACATTATGCGAACTATAAGAGACAGTCTATAAAAGTACTTATGATTTTGTAAAACATTTGAAAGTGTTATATCCCGATAGACATAATGAATGGTAATTTTTGGGATCCATTTATGAACCAATACTATGAGTATATTTTTATCGTATAATTGTTATGTAACCAAACTATTCATATTCATGTCCCTCTTATTATGAGCTTTATTTTGACCTGTGAATTATTATTATACGATTTACCATTCTTGAATCATGCCTTGTCTATTGATTACTATCTCCCTCGTTCACAGCCATATTTGGCTAAATCTTGTACAAATGTTGTTTCCTATTTTATTGGTTCGATGTGGTCTGTCTGGTTGGTATATAAACCCAGTATGTTTGAAGTAAATGATTCATATTTCAGAGGCTGAGATTGGTGTTCTGGACTTAACTGGTTGGGGTAGTCAGGAAGCACGACCGGTAAAGACACTAGACTGCTCATACAGTTTTATGCGTCATTGATCCTGTCGATAATTCACTGTTCTCTAATTAACCTTATAATTATGTTATACATTAATAGAACACAGGGCACAAGTTATAACAATAATCTATTCATATGCGTTTGTGAAAAGTTTAAGATATTTTGCTGTACAACTTACAAAAAAGCCCAATGAGAGACATCGTGGTTGCTGGTAATGTGCACTGGAAAGAATGAACATTATTCAGATATCGATTCATGAATTGCTAACATCATTCAATATGTTATCGTTAGGATCGATCAAGATATAAGAAACGGAACTAGTTGAAATACTTTGTGCTGAGGATTCTATATTGTACCAAGAATGTAATAATAATAAAACTATGCATAATTTAAAGGTTGATTAATGGTATTAGTATGTAAATTTCTTGCTAAACTTTACAAGTCACTATTTTGATTAAAAACAATGATGGTTCATTCAGTTTACTTTCATTATTAAAGTCACGAAATTACTACGAAGTATCTGTAGCTTAGCTTGTCTTTTATTCAAATATTTTGTATAATTATATATTTCAGCAGGTTATGTATCAGCTATACGCATGCTGATTAATCAAAGATCAATAATAATGCGTTTTAATTCGTCCTATCAACTAGGTAAAATCAATTGAATTCGGTTCTTTACATAAATTTTATCACAAAAACGTGAATAAACGTTATACAATTTATGAGCAAAGATGGGTAGTGGTTAGCAGTGAAATCCAGGACGCGCGTTTCATCCTGTTTGAGAATCGTCAGCTGGATGTACCTGCATCTCAGAGTTGATGTTCACTCTAGGACTCGAACCTAGTACCGTCCGCTTCAAACGCCATCGCGTTATCTATAAGATGTACCATATGCCAACAAGGGACTGATCAGTTGCAGTCCTAAATAATAATGGAAAGATACAAGTAAACAATACCAAGTAAATTTGATATATGATTTAATCCTAAGAATGAATATTTAACTTGAAAGAAATGAAGTAATTCAATTTGTATAATACTCATTATAGTAAAATATAAATTGAGTAATCTGAGCTTATTTTTTTGAATATTTGTTTATAGTGAATAATTGTAGAAATGTAGCAAAAATGGTCGTTATTTCGATTTGTCTGGAAATGTTTCCCAATATTAGGTTGTTGGGGATGTTAGATCCCTAGAACTCACTCGAAAAATGCCTTATTTTTGTAATTCTATTTTAAAAATCTGAATTTTTTGTCTTCTTTCCAAAAGCACCCGTTTCCACCTTCACGTCGTATTTCCCACTTCGAAGGATCTTAAACGCTATTTGTTCGTTGTATCTTTTAGTATGCTATTTTGTAACGCTTCCCAAGGACATTTTCAGGCTATATATATACGCTTGAGTTGTGCTTCTTGTTGTTGTTCGAAACTTGAACTTCTCTCTCTAGTCAGCTTGACTGGGACGGATCGGAATAGTTAACTGATTTAGTCATCGTGTCACTGAGTCTTTGTTTCGTTCGCAGATTAGGTGAACGCGTAACCTCTTTAAACATAGCATAGGTCGACTATTAATACAAAATATATTTAACTAAGTGTAAATTTAAACAATACCAATTTTCTGAGATGATTACACGATCTATATAAGCTGAAATCTATTTGTTTATAGTTTAGAAATTTCCAAACCATTATTTCATCTGTATTATGTATCTAGACATTAACTTTTAAGATATTAGCAAAGTTATCAAAGGTAAAGATAACATATCTTCATTCAATAACATTAGAAATCTTAGTCCGAAAAATTGCTTCATTCAATAATATATTCTACACATAGTAGTTGAATGCAAACAGTTATATATATTGACTAATGTTTAGAAGTCCCAGTAGCGCACAATAATGTTCATACTGTGTGAATGAACACATAACACACAAGATTAATATCAATCGAAATATACTAGAATAAACAAAATAAAGACAATTACCATTGGTGCATACTAAGAAGTTGTCTAGTTAATAAAGAGGCTGGTAAGTTCTGTCGCATTACAAGTTGATTTGTTGTTATGGTTGTACATAATTCTTATTATGAAATAGTAAACAGAAGAAATAATGTTTTAAAAAATTGTATACTTATTAAGTCATTCAGTTAAATAAACAACAAGAAATGAAGAATCTAATTCTAAACTTTCAATCTAATTGATATAACACGTGAAAGTATATGAAAAAATCTCATTAATGAATGTTGAAATAAAATGAAATTAGTTACTTAGTTGTTTTATTTTCAAAAACAAAAAAACACATCCATGTAATACAAAATAATCAGAGTTCATAAATAGATTAGAATAAGCAAACATACAATATATCGATAAAAACTCGTTATAAGAAAGCCCACTTACTACTTACTTACGTCGGTTACTCCTCGTGGAGGAGCATAAGACGCCCACCAGCATTCGCCATCAAACCCTGTCCTGGACAATCCTTTCCAGCTCTTTCCAATCGTTATTCAGCCTTTTCATATCTGTTTCTATTTCCCGACATAATGTATTCTTTAACTTTTCTTTTTTCCATTTTCCTTCAGGATTCCATGTCAGGGCTTGTTTCGTGATGCAGTTTGATGATTTGCGTAATGTATTTCCCATCCATTTCCATCATTTTTTCCTAATTTTCTCTTCAGTTGGAAGCTGTTATGTTCTCTCACACAGAATGCTGTTGCCGATGGTATTCGGTCAATGGATGTTGAGCATCTTGCGTAGACAACTATTTATAAATTCTTATACCTTCTTGATGGTGGTTGTTGTAGTTCTCCACGTTTCAGTTCCGTACAGTAGAACTGCCTTGACGTTCGTATTGAAGATTCTGACTTTGATATTGGTTGGCAGTTGTTTTGAGTTCCATATCTTCTTCGATTTTAGGAATGCGGCCCTTGCTGTAGAAAGCTAGTTAGAGAGGAAGAAGTTGTATACAATTTCGTATTATACGACTTAACACCTTTAACTATTGCCGGTGACCAATGATTGGTTCGTACGCCATTTACTCCTTCAAGATAATGGAGCCCATATCGACCATTGGTTTGGAATCAGTGTTTTCGAACTCCCCTAGGTAGACTCTCCGTGTCCACCAGCCCAGTTAAAGTGTTGGTTATTCGCTTTTCGTTCTCTCAATTTCGTAAACAACACCACCCTAAGAGGCGAAAAGGCAGTCAGTAAGACTTCCCTGACAGTGGTTATATACGCGTGACTATGTGAGAGGATTTGGATAAGGAGAGCTGACTCTCCCCATTCTCGCCCATATCAGGGCATTTGGTTAGCGTTTTTTAACGAGTTAGTTTCCTACGGGATTGAGTCGCTAACCCCATACCCAACCTCCTTCCTTTATCCGGACTTGGGACCGACAGTAGCCACAGAGGTTCTCCAGGCGCAGTTACCAGGGCATTTAGGGGCTACAACAATTCAATATCCCATATTCATCACATTCAATACAAATATATATATTCACCACTGATACCGATATTATTAATAATAACAATCAAATAACAGGACAATTATTTATAATAGCAAAGAAAACATTTTCATTTTAACTTCGAAACTCTCAAATTCTCTATTTTCTCTTTTTTAAATCCAAAATTTTTATTTCCTATTTATTGACTTTAATAATAAAACAATCTGTGTACAGATTAAAATTTTCATTGGAACTTATTACATTATTACTTTGACTATAAAATATTAGAAAAAAAAAATTAAATGAAGTGCCTACACATACACATACACACACACACAAAAAAAAGAATTCTACATTTTTATATTTACCAGCTTGTCAACTATGACAAAGGTATGAATTAATTAAATAAATCGATTATCGTTTTTTTTTTTTGTTTTTAATACATAAACTTTTGATAAAAAACTTAATAATGATAGAATGAATTGAATATTTTTAATAGTTATAGATTAAGTGATCAAAATGTTGATATATTGATCCATTGATTATTAATGTTATCTAATAGTCAATTATAAGTTATTTATATTAATTAATCAGTTACATTTATGGTATTGGAATTATAGTTATCAGGAGATATGATTAAGGAAAATAGTTGGAATTATGAATCGATTGAAGCTAGATCACCATTAAAAATCTTGAAGTACTAGACGACCGTTTCATCCTAGTATGGGACTCCTCAGCAGTCAGCATTCACGATCCCGCCCCCCCGTGAGATACGAACCTAGGACCTATCAGTCTTGCACGCGAGCGCTAAACCATTGGACCATTGAGCCGGTCGGCATCTAACGGTGTTAATGTATAACTTCAACCAACCCAAGAAATTGCGCCACCGTACACCATTGTCTTCAGTGAGCTGATATCTCATAACAGACCTAACTGAACTCCACTGGTAACGGCTTCTCACTACAATTCCAGGAAATGCCTCTTGAAGTCAGTCACCACAAAACCCCTTCTGATAAAAAAATGGTTGACAGATTTTTTTGATTGATGATTGTATCACATTCATGGTTGTGTAATATTGAGATTTGAACAGAATACACTTATTGAAAAATAAGATGTTTTGAGGTTTTGAAGCAATAATACTTACTGTTACCCATTGTAGAGAAACATTATCCGACTACCAACATTCTTCATCCAACTCTGTCTTAAGCACTCCCTTACAGCTCTTCTCAGTTACTATTCATCCTTTTCATGTCTGCTTACAATTCCCGAATCAGTATATTTTCTGCATTCCTCGTTTCCGTTTACCTTCACGATTCCAAGTTGGGGCTTACATCGTAGTGCAGTTTGACGATTTCCACAATGTATCTCTTATCCACTTCCAACGTTCTTTCCTAATTTTCTCTCCAATAGGAATTCGGTTTGTTCTCTGCCACAGTAGGTTGTTGATGATGTTATCCACCCAATTCATCCGGAATATTTTGAGTACATAGTTGTTTATAAATACTTGTACTTTATAGGTATCAATGCCAAAGTTGGACTTGATAACTTCAAATAAATCGAGCATTGGGCAGAAAGTTTATAATAAATATATTTTTCTTATGTCCCAATGAGTAGAAAAAATCGTACTTCTAACGTTTCGTCACCTAATACAAGCCACTGTATTTACTGATACAGAGGCTACTGTTACCTTAGTTGTCTTGACCTGAATTTGTTCATGTGTATGTGATAGAAAGACTAGGCCGTCTACGAAGTCTAAATTGTCAAGCTGCATTCAATCTATCCATTGTATTCCGTGCATCTCCTCAGATATGGAGGTCTTCATAATCCAGTCAACCACCAGAAGAAATAGAAAGGGACAGAGTAAGCAACCTTGTCTGCATCCTGTCCTCTTTTGGAATGTATCTGTCAGCTATCCTTTATGCGTCGTTTTGGATTATAGTACGTCGTATGAATGCCGTATGATATTGTCAATCTTCTCACGTACACCACATTGTCAAAAAGTTTCCATAGGGTCCTCCTATACACACTGTCAATTACATTCTCATAACCAATGATGTTGATGTATAGTGACGAATTCCATTCAACTGATTGTTCGACGATGATCCGTAGTGTCGCAATTTGGTCTGTGCACGACCGATCCTTTTGGAATCCAGCCTGTTGATCTCAAGGTTGGGCGTCTACTGAATCTTTCATCCGGCTCAGCGACAATGTTGATAGTAGTGTGATGCCTCTGTAGTTTTCACATTTGCTCAGATCTACTTTCTTTGGCATATTGATGAGGCGCCCTTCTTTTTAGTCCGTCGGCACTTGTTCTTCCTCCCATATCTTCTTAAATAAAGCATGTTTGCAGTTACTTCTATGTGTGACTTCAGTGCTTGATCTGGTGTATTGTCAGATCCGATGGCCATCCTGATTTCTTCCCTTGTTGGTGGAATGACGTCTATAGGAAGATCTGTAGGTGCTGCTACGCTGCTCGGTGGATTCAATGGAGCTGGTCTATTCAAGAGTTCCTCGAAGTGTTCCACCTATCTGTTCCTCTGTTCTTGAACTTCAGTGATTGAATTGCTTTCTTTTTCCTTGACCGGTCTCTCTGGTTTACTATATTTCCAGTCAGTTTCTTCATTTTGCCATATAGTTGTGTCATATTTGCTTCTCTTGAAGCTTTTCTGCTGTCGTTACTAGCTCTTCCATATATTTCTGTTTGTCGGCTCTAATGCTTCTCTTCACTTGCATGTTAGTTCTGCATATTCAGCTTGTGCCTTGACTTTCTATGTTCTTGTTCGGTTGTTGATAATTGCTATCTTCTTGTTCTTCCTTCTTTGAATCTTGTCCAGGACTTCCATACAGATCCATCCCTTATGGCGATGCTTCTTGCCGCCCAGCTCCTCCTGACACGTTGAGGTTACTGCTTAGTTGGTCCTTTTCCAGTTTTCATCCATCGTAGTTTCTTCTTCTATCAGTTGAACTTGTAAGGCTTGAAACCTGTTGTTGAGAGTTATTCTGAATTCGTTGAGTTTGTTAGTATCTCGAAAGAAGGCTGTAATGATCCTTTGTAATGCTGTTCGTCCGGTTGTCCAGTGCTTCTTTAGCTTTAGATTCATCTTGAAAACCACCAGGCAGCGATTTGAGGTTATGTCAGCTTCTTGCCTGATTCTCACGTCTTCCATTGTCCTACCGAATTTGTTACTGATACAAATATGATCTATCTGGTTCTCTGTAGTGTGATACGGTGAGATCCATGTAGCTTTGTGTTTGCGTTTGTTTGGAAATATAATGCAGCATATAACCAATTTTTTGAATTCATACAGATTTGCAAACCTCTCCTCATTCTCGTTTCTTTCTCCTAGTCCATGTCGTCCCATGATATCTTCATAACCGTTGTTGTTCATTCTTACTGGCGTTTAGATCTGTAATCAGTATTGTCAGGTCTTTTACTGTGCACTTGGCTATGGTTGATTGCAACCTCTAGTAAAACTGATATTTATTGTCGTCGTTGATATCACTGGTGGGTGCATAATACTGGATAGTGTTCATTGTGATTCCATCCTCCTTTGTTCCGAAAGATGCTTTGATTATTTGGGATCCATGAGATTATCGGCTCGTAAGTGTTATACGTGATTGTTTGGACAGCATCAGAGCAACTCCCTGAGGAGCATTTTCTTCTTCGTGACCCGAGTACCACAGCATCTTTCTTGAATATATTCTTTTCTGTCCAGGTTGGGTCCGATGGTTTTCAATGATTCCGAGCACCGTCAAGTTGTATCTCCTCATTTCAGTAGTTATTTGATTGGTCCTCGCTGTCTCCCATATTGTTCAAAAATTCCATGTACTTATATACGTTGTTGCTCTGATTGTTAGAAGGAGCATCAGCTTCGTGACTTGGCTTTCATCATAGGGCATCATAATTCTTCTGAATTAAGATCCTTAAACTCAGAGGTCAGAGTTTAAATGGTTTAAATTGTTTATTCTGGTTGGCGATTTTTCAGCAAGATTGTTTTCTACGGGATGGGGTTGCTGACCTCATGCTCAACCCTTTTCCTTCACCATGTCTTGAGACAGGCAGTAACCCTAGAAGAGTAACAGGTGGAGTTTTAAGCATTAAGACTGTCACGTTAATAGTATCTAATATTATCATCAGTACGTATCTAAGGTTTAAATAATGACAGATACTTCTCAAGAATATTATCTCTTGTTAATTAGTTAATCAATTGGATCTATGACCAAGTATGTGATATCGTCGAATCCAATCAGGCGATGATTAATTTAACTTTATTTTTTGGCTATTTGACCAAACAGTACATTGTTGCAACGATATTTAAGACTCATGAGGTGAGAAGTGTTCAGATAATAATTCAAAAATAAAGTCTTTTGTATTCATAAATTATTTAGCAACATACCAGATATTCAAAGTTTTGGTTGATAATAAATTACCTGCTAACACTTTGTTACCGGAGTGTTAGGATACCTCATTGGTGTGAAACGTTGGTTTTCAGGAGTGGATACAACTAGTCTTTGTCGAAATACTTGTTATTTTTTCAAATATTGTGATGCTACTGTGATACAATCCTTGCAAATAATAACGATAAATATAATACTGATCGAACAAATTAGTAGCTATATATATTCACCAGATTAGTGAGTAACCCATTCGTACTTAAAGCAATAGATTCTGTGTTCAAGACCAGGACCTAAACACATCAAGCCAATAAGTCTCAGGTTAGATAGGACACAAATCCTGTATACTACCATCCACTACTATTCAAAAATTCGGTCAATAAGTGTCGCAACAACAGCAAGCTATTAAATACCACAATACTGTCCCTCTGAACTGTAGAAATTTCCTACTGCTTCTAAACACTTCACCATTTACTTAATGAAAACTAAGCCTAGATTTCCACAAATGTAAAAAGTTCAAGACGTTAGTTCAGAGGAATGATATTGAAGTGTTTATTCTCAAAAATGTTGTTACAAATACTAGAATATACACTCTTGCAATCAAACAGTGAAAAGCCATCTGAGGATAACCTGTAATTAGAAGAAAGTCTTATAAACAGTGAGTAAAACTTACACAGTTTATCTCACAATGATTTCTTAAAGACTTCAGATGAATCTCATTAATTTCTAAACGAATACATGTACTATATAACAATAAGTTTGTGAACAAAATCTCGGTTCTAATGACCGTGGCATTTAATTAATAAAAAATACTATTCAATTGTAACGAACCAGCCACTGATTATTAATCGCTGTTATGTTGTCTAATCTTAAGTATTGGTCAAATTGTACGAATCAAGCTTTTTAGTACAGAGTAACAGCCATGGATTGAATAACTCAATAATAACATTTCTGACCGCAATAACGGTTGATGTGCACTAAAATTTGATTGGAAGTAACAAATTCTTCAAGATTGCTGATAGTATTTCAATAACATGAAACCCGAATCCAGGGTTTTTAAATTTTACTAGAATAAACATTTAATATATAATACTGACATGAACTAACATAACATTTGGTTGGATTATCTTTTTCAGTAGTTCTCATAAAATTAGAACACCATCCCTTAAAATGAGAACGAAATGAAAAAGTGAAGCGCAGAGACGGCCTTCTGAAAAACAAGATTAGTTTAATAAAACAACTGTATGGTTAAAGAAATTATGCATATATCTCGTCAACTTTCTATTTGTTAATATATATAAGCTTATTGAGTAGTTTTCGTGAATTCTGTGGTAACAAATACTTCTATGCTGTGAATTTAATTGAAGCATTACATGTTTAGATAAAAGGTGATAATACAAATTATGGTTAGTAATAAAAGATACTTCAAGTTTACTGATCTACATTCCCACCAACCTTCTAAAATCTCTTGTTCCTAAAATCCTTCAGTCTACAGAAACTTTCATCATTCATGGAATGAGAAAACTAATCAACGATTTTACACAATATCACGATTCTCCAACCAACATCTTAATACTGCCGTTAAGTCATTATTTTTAATCTGTATAGTTTCTTATTCATTTTTCATTGTCATATCACTTCCGATATCGTCTCCTTATGTCACGCTAACATCGGTTCTCATTTAAATTTATTGAGATATTGCAGTAATTATGTTAACTATCAGCAAGTTTATGCATTGTTCAGTTCCACATGAAAGCTGAGTTTTGAAATTTTACACTAATAGATTGGTAACCAAATTCATGATGATAAATGAGAAGGGAACACATGGATTGATTTAGGGTTTATGGGAAAATAAAAAACAATATTCACTTCTACTGAATAAAGAGGTTGGTGTTGTCATTGTTGTTGCCGTTGTTCAGAATGGTAAGAGAACCTTCCCAATCAAACCATTTAGGCTATAAAACACACCATCATTCAAGGATTTGAACATTCATCAATTTAAGAGATAGGTATGTGGTGTATGTGACTTGTGTTGACAGACATAAGTGGTATGTTACACCAATCGGATGTGGAAACCCGGGCAGCAGAAGGCTAAAAAGATCAAATTGAAGAGATAACAGGGACGAAAACAGAGATGAATTGTGACCTGAAGGATCATATGTAATGTGAGAGACAAATGATGGAATTTTGTAAATGAAGTGTTTAATGTATGGTTCTCATATTTTTCCAGGAGTTTCTTTAAGTTTGTAATGAAATACATTGGTTATACCCAACTGGCCTTCTCATCTACTGCAGGCACACTAGTATATTTATTTCAGTATGTATAATCACATAACATCATGTGTTCAACAAAATGACAATTCATTGTCTTCCAGTTAGCTTCCATATGATCAATCTAAAACACTGACATAACTGGTTACTATAGCACTAATCTGTTTATCCACTACAATATGGTCATTCACGTTCAACAAATTCGTTGCAAAATCTACAAAATTGTAAAAAATTCCTTTAATGATTATCTGAAGAAAATTTATATCTGAAGTCCTTTACATCTCAGTGATTATATACCATTGATCTTTAACCGCTGATATTTTTTAACACTTCTGTCATTCACAGCGTATTCCACCACGTGATGAATGCTTTATTGTTTTGATTCTATTATAATTACTTTACCATTTTGAAAAGAATAGATTCAGAAGAAAAAATACTAACTATTTTGTCCGATGTTTCAACTAAGGATGGTGGCTTTCATAGTTCTCCAGGTTCCCGCCACACACAGTAGAACTGTCTTGACAATTGTATTGAAAATTATGAATTTGGTGCTGGTTCACAGACAGTTGGTTTGAGTTCTAGGTGTTGTTCAGTTGTAAATATGCTGCTCTTGCTTTGCCGATCCACGCCCTCACATCTGCATCAGATCCACCGTGTTCATCAATGATGCTGCCCAGATACATAAATGTTTTTACATCTTCCAAATCTTCTCCGTCAATTGTGATTGGATTGTTGCATGCTGTATTGTATCGGAGAATCTTGTTTTTCTCTTTGTGTATGTTGAGATGTACTGGTGATGAGGCTGCTGCTAAAATATTTGAATGAGTAAGATATAATTGAGAGAGCTAAACAGACACCATTATTTTTAGTGAATATCTATCCTGCACAATATGGATGAGCAGAAATAAATTATTATTACAAACATGCTGCATTCGATATAAAATGGTTTCTTTTTTTCTTACTCCTAAATTGAATTAATCAAGAAGAAACGATTGAAAAATTAATGAATCCATTTTTTTGTTTTTTTCTTCAGTAGGAAAGGATCTTAGTAAATTCGCATATTCCTTTGTTTTTGTCTATGTGTAAAAGTTGAATGAAGTGATTAACTATGTGATAGAATGTGATAAAACATTATGAATTCAATGTGTGTTGTAAAAATTGATTTCAAATATGAAATTTGTAATCGGAATCGAATGTTGGGTTTACAAATTGTGATAATGTAAATTATATACGTCATAGAAATAGGGTGGAACCCATGAATTACAAGTAATTAGACTGAATTGGTGTTCAAGCAAAATAATTGATCAGTGGTTCATTTAATCTGATACCATCAGCAACAGCCTGCTGTGGAAGAGAACAAACCAGCTTCCAACTGAAGAGGAAATTAAGAAGAGACGATGGAAATGGATGGGAAATACATTACGCAAATCATCAAACTGCATCACGAAACAAGCCCTGACATGGAATCCTGAAGGAAAATGGAAAAAAGAAAAGTTAAAGAATACATTATGTCGGGAAATAGAAACAGATATGAAAAGGCTGAATAACGATTGGAAAGAGCTGGAAAGGATTGTCCAGGACAGGGTTTGATGGCGAATGCTGGTGGGCGTCTTATGCTCCTCCACGAGGAGTAACAGGCGTACGTAGGTTAGTCGTTTAGTCTACTTTTCATCAATGATTTCGTCAACAATATTGGTTGAATTTTATGTCAAGTAAGTGGTAAATAACTGGTTTAATTTACAACTTGTTTGCTATATCTATTTGAGTTGATTGATGAATTCAACATATGTTATTACTCTAGATGGTGATTGATTGAATCGTTATTGTTCTCCACTTTCTACATGCTGTTATCTGACTTAAGAAAACTGAATAATCATGACATTTAAAAGTAGCTTTCAATAGCAAGAAATTTGTGTTTATCAAAATGTAGCGACCGAAAACTCATGTACGGCAAACCAATTTATTGTTTTGTGCAAAATCACATAGTGCCTTTGTAAAATATCAAAATCATACAATAAATACATCATTTGCAGATCTTCCTTCAGTTGTCCTTTACATAACCCGACAGAACACCATGGCAGTAATTGTTATGTTGCTGTTTTATTGATTCATCAAACCACAGCTCCAAAGTATTTTCAATGCTCAAGTCATTCTATAGTGACTAAACGTTATCATATTATAATTTTCCTTTAAAATAGGTGAACTGAAGCACAATGATTGTTTATCATCAACGTCTATCAGGATGTTGTTTGTTGGTTTATCATATAATTTTTGTTTGGTTGTCGGTACTGTTTCCAGTGAAGTAAAGCCTGTTCATATGATTTGTGTTATAATTTTCTCAACAACATGAAGGAATAATGGAACCCTTTTTGAACAGAAATGTGGAAGTGTCTTTTTATTGGATTTCATGTCTTCGTGTAACACTTATTACGACAACTTTATGTATTTCGATGTTCAAATAGTTTCATTATTATGAGAAGTCATAATAGTTATTAGTATCAAGAACCAGTTATCGTGCATACGTTTGGCGCCTAAAAGTTTTTGACTACTTTTAAAATTACTAGTTTGAGCAAGGATTTGACTATTAGGGCTATTGGTAATCTCCTTCGCGTCAAATGTTGGTTTATTTTCACCTATTACGGTTAATTTGATGTTTGTTTATGCAGTTTGTGTATTATGAAAAGACCGATTTCCATGTTAACATGAAACTTACGAAATACATTCATAAGTTTTGCAAATAAGGTTTGAACGATTGATTTAATTTTCAAGCGGAAGCGATTTTAACATTACCTTATTATCCCTTTACATTTAATGATTTATGCTACCTTATTTGGTTCGGGATGGATTTACTTTTGTCTGTATTGGATGTAGTATTTTTGGGGCAAAATCCGACTGGCTTTTCCGCATAAAGCTCTTTGGGTAGTCGGTAACTTTTCACCCATGAGCTGATGCGAGTGGCTAAGTAGAGACTAGACTAACCGATCACTCTGCTTCTTAAACCGGTGTAGATCGCACTGATCACCCATTATATCCTATTTCTGGTTCGTTAAACGAGGGAAGTTAACTTAAATTCGAGAGCATGATTGTTGTATTGGAGAAAAGATTTTATTATAGTGCTTAAATGGATTCTATCTGAGTGGGTCCATTACATCTGGCAGTGGCAAGCCAGAGAGTAGGCCATAAAATGCGCCGTAAATAGTGCTCAGGGGTTGATACTAAAACTGCCTGTGGAATGAGCGTAATGTGAGCATATCGTCCACGATGATATATTTTCGAACTGATTTCAGTACTTTTTATTCATTCAATGTTGGAAGCCATTTAAGGAATACGAATTCTGTGATATAAACTTTTGGTTTCGCTGTCATAACAGAGGCAACACAAAACGACTGGATCTCCATTGACTAAGATTTATTAGTATTTAGAAAAATAGTTTAAGATGAGTTGGCAAAATTTTCTATTTCAGAATTGTAGTTTTTATTAGCGTTTCTTATTGTTCGTTAAACGTCTATCCAACTATTATAATCCTGTAGGATTCTTCTGTGGAAATTAATTAATCCTATTCTTTTTTGTCGATAATTTGGCATCATCATAATCTGTAGAAGCACATCTATATAACTATAAAAAAACTACCGATAGTATAAGGTAGAACGTTCTTAGGCTTGTGTTAGAGTATGAAATAGAAAGATTATTTCCTCGTTTCAGCTTTTTTTCCTGATTTCTTGTTACGAATATTATGAAGTACACGGTGTTAGTTTTGAAATAGTCTTCTACATGGGCTAACTTTAGCTATTATGTCATTGTAAAAATAATGTTGCTGAAAAACTGTTTCTCTCTAATTTAGTATTTTTCAATGGTGTGAATCTGCATCTCAGGTAGAGACTGATCATAAAATCTTCAGGTCTCACAATATAGACTTTACCTTTAGACTCTTGAGTCTGAATTGAATAGTTCATGTTTTCAATTCTATTCAATTAATACGTAACCCATCTCACCAGTTTTTTTTTAATTCCATTAATCCGTCATTACCTCTAAAATTATCGTACAACTTATCTTATCTGTCTCTGAATTCCACTCAACTATTACACCACCCATGTCAATTGTTCCATATTATTTCTTATAACAATGTAAAATTCCAATACATATTTGGTTGTAAGCAGCTGAAAAGAAACGACGAAATACGATGAATTCAATATTATTCTGCATTTATGTTTGTTCTGGCTTTATTTAAATTCATAAAGGGACTTAATTACATGAAATTTTCCAATATTAGTTGGTTTTTTACGTGATATAGGGATCATGTTATTTCACAGGCAATAGCTGACTCACTTTTCAATATGGTTGAAATCCACCATTTATCTTCATCGGTTAAGATTTCTTTTTAAGTGGTTGAAATTGTCTTCAGCCCTTTATTATGAATAGTCATAATCTACAGTTTATGAGATCATTGAGTTGAAGTTCACGTCTTCGCATTTTAATTTTTTCATATTTTTTAACGAACTGTTTCATGATGTAGTGTTTGGAAATTTCCAGTAAGCAGTTATGATTGATGAAGTTGAACCATATCGAGGGGGACAAGTAGCACAGATGAAACCAGATGAATATTATATTATATATTAATTAATAGGAATGATTCCATTTCAACTCACTGGCTAAAAGATTTGTAGATCTGGTAGTTTGATCCAGTATGATTTCAACGGTATACATAGAGCTTCTCGATCTACAATGATTCATTAGTAGATATTAGTCTTATGGGAGCTATTTTCAGCCTAAAGCATTTTTCCATAAAGCACTTTATTCATAAACCTAATTTTTCAGTCAACAAAATTTAATGATGCTCACCCATAGACCTAATCGATATAGACAGATTATTTAATGTACCTCATAGAAATCATTGTTACTATTTTAAGGTTTCTTTCTCCAGGTTGTTCACAGTTTACTCTTCTAGAATATCCTATATATGTAGTTTATAAATGAGTAACCGTCAGAAGAACTCTTCAACGACTTCCACGTTTTTGTTAGCTTACATTTACATATCGACTAGAATCGTAATCAGATGGTTTCTACCATAAGTTATGTTAACTTATATTGTTATTAATAACTGATATTATTGTTTCTAGACTGAAAATAATTGACAAAAATCCATATGGAATATATAAATTCATGAATTATTCTACCTTTATTGTTATACTTGTCTTTTTAAAATTTATGTGAAGGAGAAACTGTTTTGGTTTATGTATTTGTGTTTGCCTGAAAAAATATACCAAAAATAACACCTCTATTTGCACTTGGTATTAATCAATAGTCGTTGATCAGTTGTCATGGTGATATGAATTCACATTTATTTGCATAACTTAATGATTTCTAGTATATATTTGATACTTACTTCATTATCAGCATATTAATAATATTCCATTTAATCATTAACATTATATATGAATAAAATAACTATTGTATCTACTCACAAAACAATTTAAATATGATTTAATTTAGTTGTCATGTGTTTAATTCACGTTTTATTGTAAAGTGTTTGTTTTTAAAAAAAATTATCATTATAATTTGACATAGAAAGAAATAATTTAGTTAGCAGTAATATGCGGTTTAAAAATTGAATACTAAGAAACTACTTTCTTAATATACGTGAGAGTGAGAACCACCCTCGGGTTGGCTCGAACAACCAACCTTTTGGTTAACAGCCGAACAAGCTAATCAGTTACGCCACGGAAGAGACTTCTCAATATGTACATCAAGTTAATTAACTGAGAGGGGATAAATGTATTGTTAGAAATTGTATTTTTATGTACATCTAATGAAACTTCTCAAAATAAGTTTGTATAACTCTCAACTTATATATTAATGGAATAAACCATATAGATGTTTATTATAAGTGATAATTTATATTAGAATCATGCAAATCAATATGAGATCCGATATCACTTCTCTCAAGATTTCAGATATACCTAGCTAACAAATACTAACAAACTAATAATTTTGAATTCAAACCTACTTGTATTTATGTTATTTAGTTAGGCATAAGTGATAAATTGTTTTGTGGGACTTTTTTCGTAAATTTAAAAGAAAAGCATTGCAAACCATTGAAAATAGACATATAGATGGAATGTATAAATTGATGAATAGATTATATGAAGAGCCTGACTATTTAACCTGTTAACTATACTTGTCGAACAATAAGAAGAAATATAAATCTGTTAGTTATTATTCAAATGTGTAAATATCTCAATGATTTCTAGTATTTCGAACTTGTTTGTAATTAATCAAATATATCCATTAACTGTACTATTCATTTATGTAGTTTTATAGAAAGCTTACAGTTTATCAATGATGACCCAGAAACATTATATTAGTCAGTGAAATAATGTTTTATGTATACTTTTATGGAAAAAGACTCAATAGAATTGAGATTTCATACATTTAAAGTATAGTGTAGACGCTCTACAATATATATTATGAAAAATAATATTGTACGGATGAAACCGTTCTGAAAATCATAAGCAACGATGGATAGTGGCTAGCAGTGGAATCCAGGACGCGCGTTTCGTACTATTTGGCATTTGAAGCGAACAGTATTGGATTCGAGTCCTAGAGTGAACATCAATTCTGAGATACAGTTACATCCAGCTGACGAGTTCAGAATGGGACGAAACGCGCGTCCTGGATTTCAATGCTAATCACTATCTATGTTTGCTTATAAAAAATACAATTCATTTGTTTTTTATACTATAGTTCAACGTTATACGATGGTCAGGATACTTGTTGTATTCATTCTACTTTGTGACTCATAAGCTAATTAGGCCTACTAACAGAGTCCTAAACTGGAATATATTTATTTGTTTTTATTAAAAGATATTATTTCTGTTCATTTTATTATTAGTAAGAATTTGACTTATCTCATTGTTAATATTTAAGTCTAAAATTTGTTCAGGTAAATCCAGGTGATGAAACCAAAATAGAAAGAAATAAACACCCTGGATTTCATACACAGATATCACTCAACCAATCATTATGTCCATAGTTTATTTATTAAATTTCACAACACAATACCAAGATATCTATTATTAAACGTCAATTAATATTGTAGATTGTAATCAATAAAAGTATTTACCATTATTAAAATTAAAAAAAATTTTTTTTATGCCTTTCACAACATAATAAATTCATTTATTATAAATATTTAATTCAATAAATAACACCATCCTAATCACCATAAAAAAATGTGTGATATTTACAAAACTTACGAATAATATTAATTATCTTTAATAAATTAAGTAATAATGTTTACTGTTAATTTTTAAGCTGCAGAATATGGTTAATGTAAATGAATAAGCTAAGAAGTGCATGGCTAGGATGCAGCTGGATGATTTAAATTTCGAAGATGAATTGACTCTTTTGTTGCTTTTGCAACAAGAAATGCAGGAGATGACAAGTGTAGCAGCAGCCTTATCACCAGTAGATCTCAACATACACAAAGAGAAAAACAAGATTCTCCGATACAATACAGCATGCAACAATCCAATCACAATTGACGGAGAAGATTTGGAAGATGTAAAAACATTTATGTATCTGGGCAGCATCATTGATGAACACGGTGGATCTGATGCAGATGTGAGGGCGTGGATCGGCAAAGCAAGAGCAGCATATTTACAACTGAACAACATCTAGAACTCAAACCAACTGTCTGTGAACCAGCACCAAATTCATAATTTTCAATACAATTGTCAAGACAGTTCTACTGTGTGTGGCGGGAACCTGGAGAACTATGAAAGCCACCATCTACAAGATACAAGTGTTTATTAACAGTTGTCTACACAAAACACTTCGGATCTATTGGCCAGACACTATCAATAACAACTTATTGTGGAGGAGAACAAACCAGTTTCCAGCGGACGAAGAAATCAAGAAGAAGCGCTGGAAGTGAATTAGACACACATTGAGGAAAACACCCAACTGCGTCGCAAGGCAAGCCCTCACATGGAATCCTCAAGGTCAAAGCAGAAGAGGAAGACCAAAGAACACGTTACGCCGTCAAATGTAGACAGACATGAAGAGAATGAACAAAAATTGGGTAGAACTGGAAAGGAAGGAGTAGGACAGATTGGATTGTAGAATGCTGGTTAGCGGCCTATGCTCCATTGGGAATAACAAGCGTAAGTAATTATGTATGTATGTATGCATGTATGTAAGCAAGTATGTAAGTATGTAACTATGTGAGCTAAGAAACACGTATAGATGAAGAAATGAAATATTATCATTTTTTATACCTGTTTTTTTCATTTCCTCGTTTTTTTATTATTTATGACTATATATGATTATTGTTAGTTAATATGAAAGGATTTCGCAATGATGACTGGGTATTTCCTGTATTTAAAAACTAACTGTATTTTGAATAGTACTTGATGATGTAGTGTGATACCGGTGTTTCGTCCTTTTTCGGGACTCATAACGTAGATTTATCAGCTAACATAAACTATTCACATTCACAATTGATAAATAACATTAGATAAATAAAACCTCTTCAAAGTGATAAAAATGATATAAAGGCATGCTCAAAACTATTGGCCGTCATTTTTCCTAACTTCATCGATTACCGCAAATTTTCATATTTTAGATTTAATTGACTAATAATGTCTGCCAACCTTGTGTATTTTACACACTTTCAAAATATGTATGAAACCTATCGGTGATCTGATAGCTGAGTAACCCGGGAAGAAACGTCACATTTGTTAATATATTTTCTTCTCTCTCTTCCCTCTGCTCTTTGGGATAAAGAGAGGGTGTTATTATAGAATTCATGCATAAAATATTGTTCTATGACAACTAGTATTGTCATACATATTTATGGATTAATATAAATATCAGCTAGTCATTATGTAAAAAATTATTTATGTATATTTTATGAATATTGTCAAGTACAATAGTTGTAAAACTAGAATTTCGTAATAATTTTGTATCCAGAGCCTCTTCAAGTACCGAACTTGGTTTAAATCATGTGCTTTCTAGTGAATAACATTCAGGAGTAGTTCATGTTGTTTCAATGAGAAGCTGTGAATAATATAGTTAGAATCCATCATATGTCATCAATTGGAAGTGAATGATTGTCACCAAATATCGCCAATTGATTGTAGTCAGATAGAGATCTATATCAGTATAGGGTTGTAAATATTATTAAGTTTTTGACTGAAATCATGAACCATTTGGTGTTAGACCACCGTTGGAAACCTGGAAGCACTTGACGGTCGTTTCTCCCTATTTTGAGACTCCTCAGCGGGATCGTAGATGCGCACTGCTGAGGAGTCCCAAAATAAGTTACCAACGGTGGTCTAACATCAATCGGTTCATAATCTCAATCAGAGGCCTATATATGTGAACTCGGTAATCTAAAGAGTCAGTATAAAATAAGAAAGATTGGAATTCATTTTCAAAGCTGTACGATCGCATATATGTATGTACTTATTTTTTAAAATGATAATAATTACAATAATAGTGATAATAAAATTCTATTAAACATATTAACAGTCAGTTAGAATAAACAAAGGTATTAAAACATTATTTTTTTTCATATCAGGGAAACTAATAATAGTTTTGTTGTTAAGGAATTGAATATTCATTATGAAGATTAATAGGGAAAGAATCACTTTGCATGATAAGATAAGAATTTGAAAATGAGGTGAAATGTAATCAGGAGGACCTGAAAGTCTTGAGTCTAGATCTCGGTAACGTCGTAGATGCACACTGCTGAGAAATTTCATACTATGAAGAAATAACTTCATAACGCTTTCTGTGTTTCAGTCCTTGAAGCAAAACTATAAAGTATCGCAATAAATGAATGATCTGGCCCTATAAACCAATGAAGTTGGGAATATAAATAATCATATCAAGAAGATAAATAAGTGACAATATGATTAAATAATCAATATTTAGGATAAAGTTGATTCGATGAGTAGAAATCAGAAAATGAGTATAGAAAAGGAACTAAGTTTGTGCAGTAGCTGTAACGTTTGAGGACAGTAACCGAATGCTCATATTATGTTTTTTTTTTGTTGACCCTGGATACATCTTGACACAAAACATTGAACAAAGTTATTCAAGGTTTATTTTTGAGGAGTTAATCATTTGCATACTACTGAAATACTTAAAATAGTATGAAATCGAGTTCATTTAGGAGCATGATCCTATTGTTTAAAGTTTACTGTATATTTTCTTTACCATTATTGATCTACTAGTAACATTGATAACCAACATAGGGAACACTAACTCAGTCAGACTTGATGCAGAAACTCTGGAAGAGATGAAAACGTTAACGCACCTAGGCAGTATAATCGATAAATAATGAGAATCTGATGTGGATGTGAAGACGTGAATCGGTAAAGTAAGGGCAGCATTCTTACAACTAAAGAACACATGGAACTCAAAACAACTGTCAGCCAACACCAAAGTCAGAATTTTCAATACAAACTTCAATAAAGTGTTGTTGTACGGAGCCGAAACTTGGAGAACTACCACAACCATCATTAAAAATGCACATGTATTTACAAATGATGGTCTACACAAAATATTCTAAATGAGTTGGGTGGATAACATCATCAACAACGTACTATGGTAGAGAACAAACCAACTTCCTATTGGAGAGGAAATTAGAAAAGAATGTTGGAAGTGGATAGGAGATACATTGTGGAAATCATCAAACTGCACTTTGAGGTAAGCCCCAACTTGGAATCGTGAAGGTAAACACACTGATTCGAGAATTGTAAGCAGACATGAAAAGAAGTAATAGCAACAAGAAAGAAATGTAAAGTATTGCTCAGAATAGAGTTGGATAGAGAATATTGATGGTCAGATTTATGTTTCTCCACGATGGGTAACAGGCGTAAGTAAGTAATTAAGTAACATTGATAACAGCACATTTTTAGACACTTTACAATAAAGATTATACGTTGTTTACAAAAAGGATCATTACATTTAATTAATCCTATTAAATTATGAAGTGAATTAAAAGGTGATCAACTTGGTTTTCTTCCGAAATTGTTTATTTGAATTAGTTTAGCTAAATTTCAGTTCATCTTTTTTAGTCCAGATTTTAACTATTATTATTGGTAGTATTAAAAAAAACCGATATTAATATGTCCATGTTTATTTGATAGCAGATTAGTTCCGAAATACTCATGTTCATTTATGTATAGTGCAGTAGGCAATGCTAATCTCAGAGGACGTTCTTATTGCTTTTTTTCATGTGTTTCCTTGTCTTTCAAAGTACTGGAAAATTTATGTATGTAGTTTTATAGATGAAGCAAACCGATCGATTTATCAAAATTCATAGTGGAAAGTCAGTTTTTATAGATCTAACAAAGCAAGAACTAACTGACAACGTTATATAGATACCGTACTACAATATAGACTATAGTTGGGAAAGTAGACCACATGATGTTAACTCCGTGATCTGAAATGTTTGTACATGATATAAAGTCTACAACTACCTGATTATCATCTCGTGTTGTGGCTGCACACTACAATTTGAAGTTGTAAATTATCAGGAAAATGGTCTAACTAGAGGGAACATCAATGGAAAACAGATAACATGTTTCCCTTTTTTTTTGGAACTGTTTGCTAAAAACATATACATCTAAGTTTTGATATTCACACAAGGACTCAAACCAAGTAGTTTTCGCTTTAAATACATTTCTTAATGTCAGCAGCTGGAAAATACAATCACTTTAAAATTATGGAGAATAGAGCCGTTCAACGTTTAATGATTTATAATTTGGTAAATAAAGAAGGAACGAATCGAGTGAAGAAGTTTATTTTCAATTAGTTTTTCATCATGGCTCTACACTGATATATGTATGATTTACAATAATGAAATAATACTCATCGAGTGGATACGTTACGTAATGATCAAACAATGGCATTTTGATTATAAATTAACATTGAATAATTGAATGAAAGAGGATTAATAATAAAGTAGTTATTCGAAAATGAAGAAATTGCTACGTTACATAATATATAAAAAAGAGAAGGAAGAGAATATCTTGATGAATGGCCAGTAGAATAGTAGTTATGTAAGAATCCAGAGATGAATGTTGAGAATAAGTAAAATACAAAGTTCAAAAACCAAAAAAACAAAATGTGAGAAGCAGGAAGATAGTTTATCAATGTTGTGTTTCAAACACTACTGTACTGATGGCCAAGGTAGCAAAAGTGGTGCAAAAGACGCACTCGTAAACCATGTGGCAAGCTTGATGGAATATGATAGATAATCTTAAAAGCTTCATTCAGTTCAACTTGATGACCTGTGTCAACCAAGTGAGCGAGAATAGAACAGAGCACCATCAGTCGTGGTTGAACAAAGGCACGTAAGAATGATTAAGAAAACTAACAACTAACAAACTTGCGGAAGTGAATGTAAAGGTTACCTTTCTTAAGGATTAAAATGAATTCGCCGAAAAGTGAACTCTTCTCCGAACTCATCTTACTTATTCAATGTCTTAATGGATGTATCGCGTTTACAACAACTAATTAATATTGGGTAGATCAAGTATCTCTAGTAGTAGAACTAAGGATATGCATTTAGTACTATTTTAGACTTATTCTCTGAATAAACCTTCATCCCAGAATTGATATTCACTTTGGAACTAAAACCTAGTACAATTCATATCAAACGTAATCGCGTTATCAGATTTAAGACAAAATATCCACAACAGGATAATCCGAAATCTATTTCAATTTTTTAGCTAATGGCTGTATAGATTTATCTACTTCTCAAAAAAGTTAATATTCAGTAAATTTAAAGCTTAATATTGTTTATCCGATTAATAGAAAATGAAGTAGAATGCCATTTTGAAGTTTCATAATAAGATTAAAGATTATACTTCATTGATATCATTATGAAATAATGAAGATTCAAGTAAAACAATACAAAGAGAATTAAACTTCACCCCATTGCACAAGAAAGTGGCTATTAGGACTCAGTAGTTGAGTGGATAACGCGATGGCGTTTGAAACGAATGGTACTGGGTTCGAGTCCCAGGGTGAACACCAATACTGAGATGCAGGTACATCCAGCTGACGAGTCCCAAATAGGACAAAACGCGAGTCCTGGATCCCACTGCTAACCACTATCCATCTTCGCTAATAATGAATATAGTTTAGATAATTTGAATAGTATAAAACGAAGTAATCTGATATATCTTGTCGCTTGAACGCTACTTGTTATATCTGGTCATCGCTGATTGTTGTATAGGAAATGCTGATTACTTATACACGAAACGAAGGACCTCTGCTATTCTCACGACGCGAAAGTAAGAACACAAAGACTGGCATAAGTGAAGACTTATTCGGTGATGATGATGTCAATTAAATACAAGAATATCGGATGTTATACAGAATAAAATATCATACGAGAAAACAAAACAAATACTATACATAGTAATTATCACATTGAATCAAGACGGAATTAATGTTGAACAAAAATGACAATGAGTAAAAGAATCTGATTTTGACTTTTCTTCCCGTCATATCATAATCATATTAAACTTAGTGATTTGATAAAGTATTCAACTTTAACTCCTTTAAATCGGTAAGTATTCACTTATTATAGGTAATGAATTTATTGCAGTTTAAAGGTTGATTTAATCGATTTGTCTTTAGAATATGAGTCTTGATATTCAGTTCAAGTGCGTTAATTGAAAGGGAAATCAACAATAAGATAGTACTAATTGGTGAATTGTAAGAATAATCAATGTTTCACTAATTAACTTTAACGCAATATCTGGTGAGACTATAATTTATGTACAAACAATCAGATTTATGATGACAGGTCTTGGATTTTGGAGCGAAATTCACCCACTCAATTGTCTAAATACCGTCCTGGCATTTTAGCTGATGTTAGTTCATGATAAAAACCATAAATCTAATTCTTTACCCCTAACCATCAACTGTAACTCCTAATTCTTGCTCTTCATAACCATCATTTAACCATTGTAAGTAGGTGGACATCCCCAAGGTCACTTTGCCGTCGCTCAAAGGTCGTCCATAAATTACAGTCTCATCACTATATCTGATTACAATTATTTCTATATGGATTTGCTAATATTATCGATTATTAATTTAAATTTTGATCAAATCATTATTGAACCAAACTTAAAATTGAATAATCAATAACATATGGTATGTAACAAAATTTCTCAATGTTTTATGATTAAAAGAAAAATATGATAAAATCAATAAAGGACATTATTCTTTCATAAAAGAAAAAAAACCATTCCAGAAAATATAATTTATTCAATAAATCAGTATTTTGAGATAATGGAGAAGATTTATAGTTCATATGAATGATTTTGATGAAATTTTATTCTTTGAGTTAGTTAGTTTGATCATGGAGAATTCATCATTTATCTGAACGACATCATCACTATAAACTTCAGGTAGAAGTGAAGTGTTCAAATTTTTCTACATAACATGCTTTAAGTCAACAAAAACTAATCAACGTCAAAATCTACAGGATAAACTATGAACCATATATGAAGTAATTCTAACACTTCACTTAAATCTGATGATATGGTACAAAAGAATGATGAAAGCTCCACAACTAAACTATCTAGCTCAGAGAACAAAACTCTATCAAAATAGTATTTTATTTGTTTAAACACTTTAAATAATTTAGTAATAAGTGAATTTTAGTCACTAATTAGCTTAAGTTGTCACTTAGAAAGTGCCTTATATAAGACCTTTAAACATTGTTAGCCTAAATAATCAATTATCATATCTATTCAAATACGAATACAGTTTCAATACAGTACATTTCAGATTGAAAACTCTGAAAAGATTCATTTGAAATTGACATACTTTCCAAAAATTTGTTATATTCATATGTAATTTATAGAAATTAATACATACATATTAAAAGTAGTATTAGATTAGCCATTATTTGATTATTAACAACTTATAATCTCATCTCAACACTAGATATATTTGTTGATAGTATCTATGGTATATTTACAATTTTTTTAAAATTTTCAACGTATATTCAATGAAGGTAGGATTACTTGAAAAATATCAAACTATATCATCTGACATATTAGTAAGTAGATGATCATATGAAGTAGCGTTTTATCGATCTTTATAACATGATCAGTTTCTATTCACATTAACGTAATTTACTGAATACTTGTATGATTAGCTCGAAGCACCGAACACCTTAATAGGAATGAATTATGTTTTAAGCATAGACGTTTTGAAGAATTTCATGATATGGACCGAAATGAGTTGAGCCTGATACATATGCCTTCAATAGTATTTATTGAAATATTTAAATAAAAAGAACATTTAATAAAACTATTCTTTTCCAGATGAAGTTGAAGAAAAGGCGAACTAGTTTTGCCATCTCAGTGTGTTTTTATAACTTTTTGGACATTACTTATATCGAATATACTATCAGGCGATTTATCTGACGAATGAGTGTAGCTCTACATTCTTCATTTACAATATAATCAACAAATTCAATAAGCAGTTTTGTTTGATCACACTTAATCGATAGTGGTCATCTGATAGTTAGAACTAAGGTATTCTAGATCACTTAACGTATTTCATTACAGCTATAGTAAGTTCAAACTATATCTACCTCATGTAGTACAGGATACAATTTCGCTAATCAAACAGCTCAGTCTATCTATTCAGGAGATATATTGGGCTTACAGAAAGTGATGTACACAATTTATTTATGACAATGTCTGAAAGTAGGATTAAGTAAGACAAATGAATATGAAAGACAACTGTCATTACAACTAACTGAAACATTTACGATTTCCATCTCAGAACTATACAACCAATTCTATTTATGCATAAAACACCTATTCTTTTACATTTCTACATATAAACTCAGAAGTCTTGTTGCTAAAAAATGTAGTGTCTAATATGCATATGTACCGATTTATGCTTTTTACCTTTATCGATACAGAGTAAATAAGAGAGAAATTTAAACAAATGAAGAACAGAAAACGGACGATAGTTTCAGCGATGACGGAAAAATGATACAGATAAAAATTACTTAGGAAAGGTAGATTGAGGTTAGCAATAGAATCCAGGTCTATCGTTTCATCTTATTTGTGAATTTTCAAGGGAATGATCACATCGAGGTTCAAACTCAGTAATTTTCACCGTAAAGGTTCAACGTGTTATACTGAATTAGCAAGTCCAGACAGCTACTATATTGTCTTACGAACGAATTAATGATAATTATCTACAACTAGAGAAAGTAAAATGAAAACAGAGAGCACGGAACAACAAAGCAATAATTACTAAAATATGTCACTCAGGTCTACCATAATACATGTATCTATATGACTCAGTGATATACTGTTCATGTTAGATATTATTCAACTTAGTTAAATTTGCCAAGGACGGTGTTGACTTAAAGTAACAGCAGGTAGGTGGTTTGACTCGGTGAATTCAGTAACAAGAATGGCTAGGCATTTAAAGTTCTTATAACCTCACTTATGGAATAGGATAAACTTTCAGGTGCTAAAGCATTTAATGCATTTGCAAAGTAGCAGTATGCATCAATGCAGCGAATGAAGAATGGGAGTGATTTTATAATCCGAATAGATTGTGGTAGATTAATCCAGAATCTGGAAAATATACAGGTAAATTAACTCATATAGAGAGATGATTTGGAATGAGTTTGTTTTACTAGTGACAAAGAGTTACGGATGTCGTAATGGGAAGTTTCTGCATGCTGAATTACTTGATTAGATGTAAAGGATAGTTTATTAAGTATTTTGAAGAATAAGATAAAATTTAGTTTGAGTCTCATCTTCCATAAAGGGTCGAGGCCAAGCCTATTACATATGTAACGGCACGATGGTACTTATTTTCATAAGTATTAGGCTTGAATCTCAGTGAAGATAACGTGATAGCGTTTAAGGCGAACTGTACTGGGTTCGAGTCCCGAAGCAAACACCAACTCTGGGATGAAGGCGAATCCGGCTGACGAGTCTCAACTATGGCGAAATACGAGTCATGAATTCCACTACTAGCCATTGTCTAACGTTACTTTTGATTTGAAATGTTTATCTTTTGTTTATAAAGCACACATATATCTACTCATTACCTGTCACAAAAATGATAGAAGTATTGATTACGGTCTATGATCTGAAGATGCTAAAAAAGTAGCTACTTTATAAATCCAGCATTCAATGGACCAAGTATAATTCTCCTTTATTCTCAAATTACTGATCAGAACTTCAGAATGATCACTTAAACATATATCTTGTATTATTCTATATTATAGAAACTTAAAAACACACATGATTATAAGCAAATTACAGATTACGATGCACTATGAATTATGTATCGCAATACTTATCAATCAAGAACGCTTATTGTACAAACTTGAGGCTCATGATTAATTGATTATAATTTATGAACGGTAAAATATTCTGGTTTGGTTAGCTCAAAGAAAGTTTACGATGAATGCAAACGATAGATAGGCTCAGTGGTCTAGAGGTTAAGCGCACGCGCGCGAGACTGATAGGTCTTGGGTTCGAATCTTGTGAGGTGGGGTGGTGTATGCGAACTGCTGAGGAATCCTACAATTGAACGAAACGGCCACCCAGCCCTTCCAGGTTTACTATGGTGGTCTAGCTTCAATTGACTTATGATCTCAACTATTAAAATTAATTATTTATTAAACAGAATAAAAAAGGTGACTTTTAGGAGAATAGCTTCTAGTATCACCCTCCCCATCATCACTCCATTGGTAACAGACGCTTGGATGATATCTCAGTGGTCTAAAGCTAGCATGTCTAAAGCAAGCCCTTAGTGTTTTGGACTTCATTTCTTGGAGGAGCATAGATTCGTAATGTTGAGAAGCCCATTGATATGATGAATTGGTTTTTCAATACTCACTAGTTTCATTTATTGTCCTTTTAAAATCAGTTCATAATGATAGCCACGAACCTAGTTTTATACCAAGATTCTTTTCTAGTACTACTTGTATATCATTTATGTATCATGTTTAAAAATCTAATCCCAGATCTTTTAAAATATTTTTTGATCTAGAAGAATGAACTCCAGTGATCAATTTAAACTTCGCTGTGTAATATAACCATATTAAACTTTATTAATTCACTTATGGTTTTTATCTGAACTGAAATATATTCATATTAAAGTTAAGGTGTGCCAGTGTTTAAGTTAGCTCTCAAGCTACACAATTTCCAGCATTACACTATTTCTACTTAGTTACATAACATCATTGTTGTTTCTAAAAATAGATGTTCCTTTTACATCCGAAAAATATTCACATTGAATGTATCTTATTATAACACTTTGTTTGATTTAAAAATAGGGCATGAACACACTAAACTGGTACTAACAATACATGATTGAGGTTGAATAATGACTTATAATCTGTGTAATTCACAACTCAAAAATATTGATTTAATCACTTGGTTAGTTCATAATTCCGATAAAACAGCCTGTCAGTTTTGCCAGTATCACAACTACATGATAACTTACTTACGCCTATTACTCCCAATGGAGCATAGGCCAACATTCTTCAACCCACTCTGTTCTGGACCTTCTTTTCTAGTTCTATCCAATTGTTGTTCATTCTTTTCATGTCTGTCTCCGTTTTTCGGTGTAATGTGTTCTTGAGGATTCCAAATGAGAGCCATAGGAGAAGTACTGAAGAATTTAATACAACTATTTCCAGCCAACAAATTCCAAATAGAATAGTGTGTGAATCTTTTATTTCATTTTAATCCACAATCAAAATGAATTATTAAAATACGGCTAATGTTTGTAAAAACAGATCAATAAGTAACCGATGTTCGCTTTTTTATCGACAGAATAGATAATACAAAGATTAAAAGTAACACTTAACTACCCCGCATGTTAATAAGGATATTTGAGATTTTCAAAAAATGCTATCATAACCTTTATCACCTATGCAATTTAGGAACAAAGAGTCAAAATTTCTGTCAGCGTTTGATTCACTGATCTCCAACAGTAATAGTACTCGTACTAAATGGTAGTTTTCAACAAGTTAGCAATTTTCATGCAATTAACATGTAAGTGTAAAAGTTAAAACGTTTTAGTAAGTTCATTTATCTATTGTCATGTAAGGATTTCAACTAAGTGGACTTAATATTAACACAAAAAATATTTTGATAATGATTTTCTGGTCCTTATCACAATTATATTTATTCAAGTACACTTTGAGCTTTCAATGATTGTTTTAGATAAAATCAGTTCGTGACTTTGATACACTTCAAACAATTGAACGATTTCTGATAACACTGTATCCCAAATATTATATAGAGTTTATTTTTTATTATAATATAAGAGATATTTTTTCAATAGATTAGCTTTGAGAAAAACACAAAATATCGCTGTTTTATGTTTACTCATAGACAGATAATAGTACTATTATTGCCCAATCGATAGTTAAAATCATTTATTCAGGGGGAAGTTTTTCCTGTACGCTGGTTAGTTTGGTCATGGGGATTTCATTGTACTTCTGAACAACACTATCAGCACAAACTTCAGGTAAAATTTAAATGTTCGAATTTCTCCACATATAACTCACAGCTTGTCTTGTTGACTTCTATCTTGATTTGTTATTGTTGACCTTTATCCTGTCATTGTCTACCTTTTTGTTTTGATTGTATATCCTTTTGATTTGGTCCTTGGTCCTATATTGGTCCAGAATTTTGCTGATCGATTGGATCAATTTCAGTGCGTTTGTTGATTGCTGATTGACCCGAGTACGAAGCCTTTAAAAATCCTCTGGTGCTTTCAATATTTTTCAGTCGGATGTGTTCACTGTTGTCCATATGCATTGGTGAAAGCGAAGATATGTCATGGCGTTTGACCGCTAATTGTTATCTGTATAGCCGAAGATCAAGATGGTGTCCACTTTGTCCAATGTAACCTTGTTCTCAGTCTGAACTATTTATTTTGTGCATGATATTCGGCTTTTCTTCTTTTGTCACTTCGTCTTTTCGTTTGCATAGGTATGATTAAAGTGATTTTGCTGGTTTTTGTGCAACATCTATTCCAAACGGTCTCAATAATCATGTTGTCATTTCCGACAATTCTTTTACAAATGGTAAAATGGTCCGTTTATTAGTTTCTATATTTGATTTCGTTTCTGTTAATGAGTTGGATTGATACTTTTCTGATGAAGTTAAGTGGATAACCATTTTTGTGAAAGATAGTTTTGAGATATTTTTTGTCATTTTTTTATACTACAAGTGTGCTGTATTACACATTATTGATCCACAACTATTAAGATAAAATCTAATAACATTTTTCTATTTAAAATTTATATTTAATTAATGATTTCTCTGACATTTACACATCGGGGAAGTAGTGATGACATCCTAAATGAAAATGAAAACAAAATTTGTTGTGTTTGGTTATAAGTTAAAAGTTGACTTTTTAAAAATACATATATATATATATAACATAATTGTTCATGTAATGATTTGAGAGAAATTCATTAATCTTTAGTAAAATTCTTGATATTACTAACTTTGTAGACTAAAATCTTGTATGCTTAAAAGATCTTGTTCATTTCTAGTTTTTTCTTTATATTCTATATAACTAAAACGTTTTCTTTTGAGGACGTTTATTCCCCAGAAATCACTTGGAAAATGTCTTAGTTTTGTAATTTTATTCTGAAAATTTGAATTTTATGTTTTCGCGTCAAGAGTCGCTTAGTTGATTCACTCGGAAATCCTTAACTATCATTGGTTGGATTTTTTTAGTACGCTATTTTGTGGCTCTCTCAAGGGCATTTCTATCATTGTATAAATAAGCTTGATTTGTGAGCTTAGTGCTTGTAGAATACATTCTCTACATCTCATCAAGACTTCTTGATCTAGTTAGCAAGGTCGGGGACAATGGATTAGAATAGCCTATTGTGTCACTGTATCTTTGATCTTCGTTCTGTTTACCGAGTAAGGTGAACTCGTAATTGCATTCAAGTATATCATTTTATTACTTTAACAAGAGAATCTTCAAGTAGAAGACTTTTTATCATGAGACCTTAGTACTGAGAGTTATTTTTTTCATTATGTGGATGATAAAATCCAATTATAATGTTCGTAGAAAATAATTTACGGTTAACGTAGTTCTTTATACTATACTGATTAAAATGTTGATTATTATTATTACTTAACCTTTTTTTATTTCTTGTATTCATTGATTAAAGACCAGAATAATAAAGATCATCATAGAACGCAATCTCAATACAAAACTTTTACCTTCTTTTATATATCGATTGCTAGAAAAATAGCAGATTCGAACACATGTGACATCTCGAAACTCTTCCAGCACAGTCATTTGTATTCTTTATTTGCATAACTTGGTTGCTTGGATGTTTTAAGGATACATAGTGACGAATGGACTCATAAGCATAATATACACAGTGTGTAATAAATGAATAAACAGAAAGAAATCGGGGCTTACATAATGACAAAACATGATGTTATTCAGAAATCCCATATTATTGCTCGTAAGTTTCATCACACATATATGATGAGTGTGAAAGTATCCAGTTTATTAATAATTATGTTATACATTAAAATTACCGAGGTTCGAATCTCGCTAGGCCAGATCGTGGATACGCACTGCTGAAGAGTTCCACAGCAGGACGGAACAGCCGTCCAGTACTTCTAGGTTTTCTATGGTGGTCTACCTTTAATTGACTCATAATTTCAACTACTAAAAATTACTATAATATCCACCAAACCCCTTCTGATATTAATAAAATATTGCTTTGATGTATCATTTTTCATTTTAATAAATTAAAACAAGATTTTAATCTGTTAGTTGATAAAATAATTCAGTATTATGGCAATGAGACGCAAACAAGACCTGGATATAATATCGATTTCTATTTCGTCAAAAAATCAGTAATGATTGGTCATATACATACTTAGATTTAGAAAAAATCTACCATTCCAAAATTAATTTAAATTTATTTAAAATGGTTAAACGAGAAAATAAACCTAGAACTCTATTTATTATTGGGATTGAGTTATGGAGACTGTTGAATGGTTATGAGATCTAAGTTTGTCAACCATTGGAAGAATCGGACAGTTTTTTCATCTTAATATCGGACTTAGAAGTAACATTTTTAATCACATTCAACAATATCCACGATCAGCATACTGATAATTATTATATGCTCATTGATATATAGTGATTAAGAGGAATTTTTAGAGTTATGGCCGGTCGAGTTCAGCTGCATCGGGTGTGAAGTACCGAACAAAGACAATCAAAGATGATCTCACAAAATCGCGAATTGATTGAAACTAGACTTTTATATCATATGATCTGGTTTAAGTGGTCTGGAGATTAGGAATTCTCATTTGAGATTAAGTCGTGGGTTTATTTCTTGGTTGAGATAATTTGAATGTAGAGTTCTAGAAAACTTCATAATAGAATGTAACATCATTCTAGTCATCGCATGTTATTAATAGTTGTTGAATTAAGACTGACTTGAGATTTTCATTTGTTTTTTTTTTTTTTTTTTTTAAGATGATCATAGTCAAGTGGTTCAATTGAAATTTCGTTGTATTCAATAGATAAGATTCAAAATAAATTTCAATAATTCTTTATGTTTAAAAAATAATTTGATTATACTGTAATTATAATTCCCAAGTTGTTTCATCCATCATAATTATCACTTTTTAAAAATAAATGGTTATAAATTTTGACCAATTATATGTGAGTATAAATGGCAAAAGTCAATTATAAACTAGTGATTTATATAAATATTCATCAAGATTAGAACGAATAGCTTGACAGAAATAGGGCGTCATGTATGAAGAAGTCATCCATTATATGTGTAAAATTATATTCTGAAATAATCTCAGCAATTGAAATTTAAACTAGTTTCAATGTTTTGTTTAGCTAACTTGTCTAGTCTTCTTGATTATTACCCTGAAGAAGTTCAGACAAGTTAACTGGATAAAACGTTGGAATTGGTTTAAATTTCAATTGCTGAGATTATTTCAGAATATAATTTTGCATATATATATATATATATATATATATATATATATATATATATATATATATATAAACGACTGAGATTAAATTATGAATACTGACTTAAAGTTTCAATCACTCTGTTCGTTATTATGTATTTGCTAGAATAGAAAACCCTCAGTAGAATAGTGGATATCAGATAGAGCCTTTTCTTTTAAGTTTATATATTTCTAAATTATTCTAAAACTGATCTATAGGGGTTATAGCCTTTCTAAAAAGAAGATCAATAAATCATGCCTCTCACGTTAAATTCAAAGACCTAACTACTCTAATTTTCCAATGTTAGGAAGAAAATAGGTCTTTTTGGTGTCTGCTTAACAACAAATTGTCACAGTGTTTCAAAGATATAAAAGTGTTTGAACTGCTGTTCAGTTTACTGATATTAATGTAGAAAATCACTTAAAAAAAAGGAAATTTGAGGCTTTCATAATATCATACGTCAATTACTAATCATTAAATAACAATTTTTAATGAATTAATAAATAAACTGGTTGTACTATACTTGATAAGTAAAATATGATGTCACAAGTAGCGATCAGATCATTTCTTAATGAAGATATAAACGCTTCAATTAATGCAAGTGCATGTGGTTTCGGTTGACATGTTAAGCCTATATACCTTATTCTAGCTTTCTAATAAGCTAATCTACTCATTCTACTTGAGTCACGTTCTGACCTTGTTAATTATCCGCTTATCAATTTTGACTGTTTTTATATGAGCGCACATGTGTGTGTACACTTCTTATCCCATTACTCATCACATGTCTGTAGCCCAATTTTGTGTGACTATAAATACTGATTAACGCTTGACTAAATGGAGTTGGCTTACTCGCCATTTTCACTGCGCGTTGTTTCGCTTCACTTCTTTCCATCCCATTCACTTCATATACAAAATATATGTATTCAAAATTCCATTCTCGTTATTTGGCTTATTTAATTCGTTATTGACTAACGCGACTTAAGTCGATGATTACATACGAGCATAGACAACATATACATTTTAACAGCAATCATTCATACGATCTGGTTGGAGTGAGATCCCGGGCCACTAAAGTGGTGAGCCCTTCGACAACATCGTCCGACCTGAATGACGACAAAATAAAGGGCCACTAAATGCAGCTAATAAAATTCGAATGAAATGAAATCTATCTTTTCATAAACGTTTCAATTGGTAAACAACTAATTCAATTGATATTCATGTTTACTAATGATTTAATGCAGTAAAAAAATAGTCACATAGTTATAACTTATTATATTAATTGACAACTGAATGGTAAGCGGTGCCATATTTTTTCTTGTTCTCAGTACACATCAAATTCTATCGATTAAGTTACAGTATGGCCACTTGTCTATATGATATGCGGTCTCGTACATTAAATTTCAATGTCCTATAGATATACATTTTATGTTATAGGGGATAAACCACATTCCAAATACATTTATGGTAATTTCCTTTCCTGAAACGATACGAGTGTGTTAGGGTTTGAAAACTGAGCTACCACGGGTTCACGTAGTCTGCGTACGAGAACGAGATTCGATGATCAAGGTCCAGTAAGCTAGCTATTGCTGCGCCCCAGCCCCGCTATCTAGAGGGAGAAGTTCAAACTTGAAACGAGAAGTGTATTCTGCAGCAACCAGAGAAAATATACTCGTTTATATATTGATTGTACACCCGTTTTGATTAATAATTAGAATAAAATCACATGCATGAAAAATACTCACAGTTATAACAAATCATATGCTGAGTATAGTTCATAGTCAATGGAATACAAGAATATTGTATATTATACAGAATAAAATATCATACGAGAAAAGAAAAGAAATATTACATTGCGTAATCATTACATTGAATCAAAAGAATGTAATGATGAATAAAACTCATATTAAGTAAATCAATCGAATATTGATTTTTCTTCCCATCATATCAGAGTGTTATTCAAATTCAAATTTCCCAAAAAGAATCACTTATCAGGAGTTTGTTGATACACTTTAGTGACATTTGTTATTTAACATAAGAATTAGATCGAATTTCTCTTGAAAATTTCCTTTATTTAGCTGAGATGATCGATATATACCACTTAAACTATGGAAAACTAAACTACAGTGCATTCCGAATAACAAGTACATTTATAATCAAAACTTAATTAGAAACTTTTGATTTTTATTTCTGTCTTTTAAATCATAGTTCATACTGAAGTGAAAGGTATCTTTATTTCGTTATCTATCAGTGATAGTTACTTACTTAGTTACGCATGTTACTTACTCCTCATGGAGGAGCATAAGCCACCCACCATCACTATCCATCCAACCATGTACTGGGCAATCCCTTCCAGTTCTTTCTGGTTGTTATTCATCCTTTTCATATCTGATTCTATTTCCCGACATAATGTGTTCTTTGACCTTCCTCTTTTCTATTTCCCTTCAGGATTCCAAGTTAGTACTTGCTTTGTGATGCAATTCGGTGATTTCCGTAATCTATATCTTATCCATTTCCATCATCTTTTATATAGAATAATACTTTTTTAATAATCATTATCAATTTTTCATCATCTATAAAGTATATGTAGATTTTAATAATATTATTTAATTTCTTTACAAATTGTACACTTCTCTTTTAGAATTTTTCTTCTTTACCTAAAATTTTTCACTATACTAAAAAAAAAAAATAAAAATAAAAACACATGTGTCAATAAATTTATACTTATTGATTTATTCAATAATCAATTTATTGATTATAATATTTATTATTACAATTACCATAGTTATATAACCAATAATATAGATAAAAAATAATTATAAGTAATAATAAATAATAATTAATTGATTTCTTATTAAAGTTAATTTATACATTAATAATATTAAATTCTAGTAAGTTTATAATAAAATTCTAATAATTACAAGTAAAATCTATTTTATTGATTTATTTATAATAAAAAAAAAAAAAACAAAATTAAAAAATGAACAATTAAATTTAATGAAGTTTATTCAAATTATATTTAGATAAAATTTTTCTATGTAAACTATTCATTAAATTTTCATTATAGATTTTTTATTTTATCTTTCAAAAATAAATTAATACAATCAATATATATATTGTTAGTTTAATAGTTGAATTCATGAGTTAATTGAAGTTAGATCATCATCACCATAAGGAGCTGTTCTCTCAACTCTTTTTTTCTCTTTTGTTTTTGCATGATCTGCCATCTTCCACAGTAAACACTTTTGTGAAATATGCAGATGATCTCACTGTATGTATGCCTATCTCTTCCTCTTTACATCCTATGGAAATGAATGAGTTTTTATCTCTCATTGATAGTTGGTCTGTTGTTAATGGTCTCATACTTAATCCGTCTAAATGTCAAGCTATTAACTTTAGCATGAGACATGATCGGCATTTAAACACCATTTTCAGATCCCATGATGCTTGTGTCTTTAGAGACTCATTGATAAACACAGTGTCGACGATCAATTATCTTGGTGTTACCTTTTCCTCTGATCTCTCTTGGTCTTCTCGTATTTCATTGTTATCGAAGAAGGTTTTCCGTCTGACTTACTACATTAAGAGATTGCATGCTTTAGGGATCACTCGTCATTTACTCCTACAATTTCTCAATTCCTGCATATTACCTATTATCGTTTACTATTCTCCATTATTCATTACCGGGTTTTTGAGAAAAGACTTTGCTGTACTGCAGAGAGTACTGAAAGCAGTTAGCAAGGTATGTGGTGAACCTTTCGGGACCATAATTAATATGGTCGTGAATGGACATCTAAAGTCATGCAAACTCCTGGCAGGTGTTATTTTATCAGATACAAACCATCCCCTTCACTCATATCTTTCTCCTTGTATATCTTCTGGTAGAATGAGACGAAATTACACTAAAATCCAAGCACGCAAGCAAAAGTATAAGAGTTGTATAATACCTTATCTAGCAAATATACTCTGTGACGAACAGGTTGTTAGAGTTAACCTAGTCAATAATCTGCATTCTTAACATGACTCTAATTGAAAAGTTGTACAATTTTTTCAAATTATTTTTTTATTATCCGTTATTTTTTCTGTAAAAGAAACTTGTTGAAATATTTTTGTGCTGAGAATTCTATATTGTGCCAAAATATAATATTGAATAAAGCCATAAATAAATAAATGAAAAACTTGGAATCACTGATAAATCCTGAGTTCGAATCTTGTGAGATGGGATCGTGGTTACTCATTGCTATAAAGTTCCATACTAGGATGAAACGGCCGTCCAGTGCTTCTAGGTTTTCTATGGTGGTCTAACTTTAATTGACTCATGAATTCAACTATTCAATTAATATACTATCCACAAAAACCCTTCTCTAAGTATACTGTTCGTCCAATTATATGATAGAATAACAAAAATAGTTTTGACAAATTATTATTTCCATTTAAAAAAAGGAAATTATTAGTTGACTTAATAAAAGAAATCATTGTATAAAAAACCAAAAAATATTATCATAATTATATTTGTGTAATTAAATTTCAACACTACTTCTTAAGATCTTGAGTTTAGTCCTTGTCAATTTTATTTTTGTATACTGACAAATAATCTTAGACTCAGAGAAAACAAACAGACATTTGGTGGTTTTATGTTTTCAGAAGAAAAACACTGTCGGCTAGTTTTTACATACATAAAAAACTATTTTCATACTGTTCAATATCACTGAAGAGTCCAATATAAAGTAATTAAGTTGTGATCATCACTACAATCACCAAGAAAAACCAGATCATAAATACATTGTATAATATAACATTTTATTGCTTGACATCACGAACCAATTGATGTTAGATTATCATTAAAAGTCTGGAAACACTGGACGGTCATTTCGTCCTATTGTGGGACTCTTCAGCAGTGCACAGCCACGACCCCGCTCGCAAGATTCGAACCCAGAGCCCTCAGCCGATATCCAACAGTGTTAATGTTCAACCTCAAACAATCCACGAAATTGCGCGACAATCTTCCATTGTACTGAGGTAGATAGTTGTCTCTACCCGACACGGATTAGCTCCACTAGTCACGGCTTCTCACTAGAACTCCGAGAATTTCCTCACGAAGCCAGTCACTAGTGAGCAAATGGTAATTATCAGTATAGGTTGTGGAGATTATTAAGTTAATGAATTCGATGTTTTTAAATCATACAGTTTAAAGACACTCAAAATAACATAACTTTCGTCAATTAACAGAAGTCAATATCATGCTGGATAAATAGAAAAGCATATGCCAAATAGTTTGCGTTCGAAGAAAAACAGCTGCTTTTCATTATGTAAATTGTAACAATTTTTGTTTATTATTATTAATGTCTTTATTCAATATTATGTGTTTGGTACAATACAGAATTCTCAGAGCAAAGTATTTCGACACGTTTCCTTTACAAAACAAAGAAATAAACGACAACCGCATACATATATACATAAATTAAGCAAATAAACTACCTGGAATTAAATGAAATATTCTTTAAGAAGATCAAAATCTGTACAACATTTTAATTAGACACATGTTTAAGAATACAACTTATTGACTAGGTCAGTTTTAACTACTTGTTTGTCACGATCTGTCTGCTAGATAAGGTATTGTAGAACTCTTATACCTTTGCTTGCGTACATGTATTGATATCTTATTGTACTAGAAGTTATACAAGGAGAAAGATATGAATGAAGTGGATGGTTAGTATCATATAAGATAACACCTTTCAGGAGTTTGAAAAATGCTAAATTTCCATCCACAACCATATCAATAATGACCTTAATAGATTCACAACACCCCTTGCTAAGTGCTTTCAGCAAAGTCTTTTCTCAAAAACCAAGGCAAGAATAATGGAGAACAATAAAGAATAATAGGTAATATTTAAGAAATAACGAATTGTCAAGGTAAATGTTGAGAAATGTCGGAAGCATAAAGCCTCTTTATGTAGAAAGTCGGATGGAAAACTTTCTTCGATATCAATAAAATATGAGGAGATGAAGAGAGAACAGAGGAAAAACGAACACCAAAATAAATGACCTTTGACGTTGGTTTTATCAAACAATCGACAGTAGTATGAGATTATAGGATTCCAACAGGGTATTTAAGTGCTTTTCATGTTTCAGGTTAAAATTAATAGTTTGACATTTAGAATAATTAAATGTGAGACCATTCATAACTGCCCATTGTCCAATAAGAGATAAGAATACATTCATTTCGAGTTGTGTAAAGGTAGAAATTGATATACATACAGTGAGATCGTCCGTATGCTTTACAAAAGTGTTTCTGTGGAACTTGGGAGATCATGTAAAAAATAAAGAGAAAAGAATAGGGGAAAGAGAGATTCATAAAACATATACCAATCAATGATAATTAATATTATCATATATGTTATTGAAATGAATTTGCCAGTTGTTGTCCACTAATAACGTAAAGTATTTATACGTTGTTCATGTAATTCAATTACTAAATTGTTTTTAGTTTATCTGTACAGAAAATAGAATAAAGTATACAGTGAAAAAAGTAATTCTTCAAGAATAAAGTAGGAAATTTCAATTTAAATAAGAAACTTGACATGAATATTTTACAGAAAAATTATTTTATCAAACTAAGCAGTAAATAATTTGGTTAACTATGAAGTTTAGGCCATTTATCATCATTATTAATCAGATAGAATTGAACTGATACTTCGTTTTACATTTCAGACTGTTAATCAGTATGCAACTATAATCTCACTAAGAATTTTATTCAGAAATTTTCAGTTCTCTTAAGGAGAGATTTTTGCTTAAGGTGTCAACAATTAATGGAAGATCAGAGTGGAATTACGGAAACTTCTCAACAATAAAAAAATTATTTCTGATTCCTAAATAGTTTGATATTGGAATTGACGGAGGATAATGGAAATTTCATAAAGTAATTTAATATAAGCTAAGATGGATAGTGGCTAGTAGTGGAATCCAGGACGCGCGTTTCGTCCCATTTTGGACTCGTCAGCCGGACGTACCTGCATCCCAGAGTTGATGTTCATTCTGGGATTCGAATCCAGTGCTGTTCACTTCAAACGCCATCATGTAATCCACTTAGCCACTGAGTCCTAGTAGCCACTCGTTTGTGCAATGGGGTGAAGTTTTAAATGCACTTGATCTTGTTTACTTGTATATTTCTATTGTTCATTAGAACTGACCTCATCACATATCTGTAGCCCAATTTTGTGTGACTATAAATACCGATTAACGCTTGACTAAATGGAGTTGGCTTACTCGCCATTTTCACTGCGCGTTGTTTCGCTTCACTTCTCTCCATCCCATTCACTTCATATACAAAATATATGTATTCAAAATTCCATTCTCGTTATTTGGCTTATTTAATTCGTTATTGACTAACGCGACTTAAGTCGATGATTACATACGAGCATAGACAACATATACATTTTAACAGCAATCATTCATTCGATCTAGTTGGAGTGAGATCCCGGGCCACTAAAGTGGTGAGCCCTTCGACAACATCGACCGATCTAAATGATAACAAATGAAAGGGCCCCGCTAAAAATTAAATTGGTTCAAGTGAACTGGATCACTTATAAGGTGTGTTAGCTTATACATACTGATTCAAGTCTTTATGATTTATGAAGTTAATTGTGAAGCGAGTGTTTAGTAGTTAAAATATTCTATTTTTTTAACAAGTTGAAACCTAATTACATCTATTTCGGTTGAAGGTCTTTACAAAATAAAATAACATAACTTGAATTTGAATAAACTGAACGCGAGTAAATTAATTTCCTATATATTAATTTTTTGGATTATATATCATGAATTGACTATAGTTAGATTAGATTATCAGTGAATATAGGGAAAAATGGAACTGATTTTTCATTATAATATAACACTCTTTAAAAGTATGCATCTTCAATTTTACTAGGAATAAAAAAACCCAGGACCATCAGGCTTTATGATTATCACTAAGTTAGCATTGAATGGTTTGCATTTCTAACTCCAATCAATTTGAACATCGATTGACATTTGTGTTGTGCCTAATTTAACTTAGCTAATCAACGCTTCACAATAACCTTACGAGTTGCGGATTGCTATTTAAACTAAGATATTCAATAATCTCTACAACGTCAAACATTCATTGATTTATTAAGTCAATACTATATACATCATAATAGCTTTCATCTTAATTTGAACGAGTATTTCGATAGCAGTTAATGGTCAGGTTAGTAGAGGACAACAATAAAGAAGTTATAATTAGAAGAATTATCAGAAATTTTGATATTTGATTATCTTTTCTTAAAAATCTTGAAGCAAACTGCTGATTGAAACGTTAGGTTCATTTCTTAATTTCGATTGATGAGATTATTTCACAAACAATTCCCTTTACATCAATATATACAGTTTCATTTCTATTCATCATAATGTAAAACGTTTTTAAAATCACATACGTGGCTGTAGTCTTTTGAAAAAAAGAAGTTTTACTGAAAAGACAGATAACTTTAGAATATACAGACGTAGTCTGCCCGAATAAACATATGTCAATAGAGACCGATTAGTTAAAATATCAAGATAGGGAAGACTCAAAACATCGTATATGTAAACGTATACATACTGAAACAACTGGTATCTATATGGAATTGGTAGCTATGTAGAGAGTATTTTGGTGTTTGTTGTGAGAGATAATGAGTCCTAATCCCTATGTGAACATTATTACTGGGATGTGGATGTATGCAGATGAATATTCTCAAATAGGACAACACATTTACCATTAATTCTTCAGCTAGCCACTAACCAATTTTTACTAGAGAAAACTTTCTGCGAATCCTCTCAGAATGTAAATTTGCCGATGCAGATTAATTAGTTGCAGTCCTTAATATCAACAACAAGTGAACCCGACCCTTCATATTTAAAAAATGTTTTGATATGACTTAAAATGTGTTTCAATCTAAATACAATATTAAATACCTAATAATTATGTATGTATCAGAAGGGGTTTTGTGGATATTTTAGTAATTTCAATGGTTGAGATAATGAGTCAGTTGAAGCTAGACCACCATGAAAAACCTGGAAGCACTGGATGGCCGTTTTGTCCTATAGAAGAACCCCTCAGAAGTGCGCATCCACGATCCCGCTCCCTGCGAGATTCGAACCCGGGACCTACCGTCCAGTGCTTCAACTGACTCATGATTTCAACCATTGAAATTATATATGTGTTAGTAATTGTCTGTCGAATATAAAACACGTACTTAGTAGAATATATTTGCATCCCAGATTTCTGTCGACAGAAAGACCGAAACTGTACACTTATCACTTCAAACGTCAAAGAATTATTTACTGAGTTGGAGAACAACTGCTAAACAAGTTTATGACAATGATTCGTTGCAAAATATTATGTTGTATTAATTTGACTCACATTACACAAATAAAATTTGACTGATAGAATAAAATTCACAGTAAGAGCTAGATAAACATGGTAACTCAGTGTTCAGTATGTGTCCTGGACAATTTAAGTTGCTGAACTAATAAGTGACTTATTATCTACGATTATGATATTAAGTAACTTGGATTTGAATTCTATAGAAAGTATCAGTTTCCACAAGACTGAAGATACTTTATTGCTGATAAATCCCATCGCTTGATATTCTTCATTATGATATAGAGAGTATACATTTTTACAAGCTTATAGCTTTAATGCAGTGAATTAGCATGACAATTTTGTACAAGCCTTATTTCAACTCGTGAAAGACTGAATATGAGCGGTTTTATATTCAACGTTTTCACGTTAACCTAATGTATTGCAAACCGGAATAATGGCCAACGTTTATGTTGTTTGTCATGTATTATAAAATAGCAGATTTCCGGCTTTCCGGTATTAAGCTTGCTTCCACGCACGACGTAATGAGTCCAACTTATCTAATAATATTATATGATATATTTTAAATAACAAACGTTTTGCAATAGATCGATAGCATCTCTGACTTGGTCCCATGTTGTCAGGTGCCTGGGTCTTATAACCGTTTCAAAAACATCCACTACTACTGGACACTCAGTGTTAGCTTGACTCGTTGATAGGATAGAGTTATCCACAATAATGAGGAAAAAGCAAGCCAGTGATCGTTTTCTTTCATCACTCTCGATAATATCATAAATGGAAATTAGAGACGAGGATGGAGGCAGTTAGAGAATCGCAGCCGTTGGCAACATTTATTTTAGCTAAAAAGCTGACTATGGTTCCCGATACCTACAAAATAATGCTCATAACAAAATGGATTAACATTTTGCGACATAAAACAAGCAAGCTTGCTTGACGTAATGCACTAACTTGAGTAGCAGCAGCAAAAACGGAAAACATAGTGGAACCAGAAGAATTAGCATCAACACTTAGAATATTACGAAAATTGCGGGATTACAGCATACCAAAACATTAAATTACACAGCTACACTAAAAAACAGCAGAACAACACGTAGAAGGAGGCAAGCCAACCCCCATTTCTTACAAAGATGGAGGAAATGATAATTCCTCCTTCATTCTGATTAGACGCTAAACAGACTGCCAAAGTTACGAAACGGAGTTGAGTTTAATTGTAGCTCTGAATACTTATGTGACCACTAAATGTGTCATTTGTATCCTAATTAACTATTTTTTACTTATTCTGATGATTTGTTATGAGTACAGTCTATATATATATATATATATATATATATATATGAGTATTTCTCATTATATTTTTGGACCATATAAGTTGACTCAATAGTTAACAGCGGTTGGTTACCAAGTCAATCCACCCAATACTGAGAATCATCACTATATCAGTTCACTAACTTCACGATCGATTCCTGTATAAATTCACTTATATAACACAAACCACACTTCCTGAAATCGTTGTACTCTATACATTTCGTTTGGTTAGTAAGATTATCTAAAATATATACATTTCAACAGGATATCGTACCAGATTTTCGAAATCGCGTTATCAAATATATTTGATTACATAACTTGATTAGTTTAAGAAATATACGAAATTAACTGGGTTCTAGAACTGATAAGTCTTGCGATTTTGAATGCTATGCTCGGTTCCTAAGCTATTCTGAAACCCCCAAGCTAGAACTATACAGCGACCTGAACATGAGAGAGATGGCGCAAAGTATGCGGAAAGTACTTTACTCCAAGGTTCATTTTAATACAGAAAACAGAGAGTTTTTATAATATTCTAAATGTCCTTGGGTTGCTCGAAAATTCTGGCATGCTACTAAACATAGTAGCGGTATAACAATCAGTCAATCAGAACCTCTACATGTGACGTTTCACATCCATGATGTTTCTGGCTAAACGCTGATTGGATGAAATGCTTTTTAAGGTTTCCGAATCCTTGCGTTTCTTTTGCGAGAACTTTTCTGGATCATCCCAAAGAGAACAATTGAAGTGAGATAGATATACTGTCAAATTGAATATAAAATGATTCTTCCTAATTACTATGGACCTTTAGAAAGCAATGTAAAAGCTTATTTCTATTTATTTCATGTAATTTAATATTATTACCATTAGCATGAAGAAAACAAAACAGTATTTTGAGTTATGTACATATTCCTCTGTTGATTATTTATTTATATGTCGTAGACTTAACAAGTTAGTAATAACCTATATATATATATATATATATATATATATATATATATATATATATATATATATTTAATTCGATATCGTGAATTGTTATGGATGTATTTAGTAGACACCTAGCAGTTTGCACTGTAATTCGGAATTCAGAGAAAGTTATAAGATACATATTATATATATATTCTCATTTAATGAACAGACTGTATTAAGATTTTACTTCTTATAAGTTTATTAGTAGAATGGAGTCATTAAGAATTGGGAGAACTATTATCGGAACTTCAATTATTTTTGTCGACTGGTCCAGTCGAGCGATTTCCTAGGACTCAAAATACTTTATAACAGAAAATTTACGATTGCTGAGAAGAATTCCTTTTGCCGTCAAATACTTATTTAGGAAGCCCTAGACAACTGGATCATCTTAGCAGTGATCTGCTTATGATTAGCAACTGTACATCACTCTAAAGATGGGATTACGAGTTGTCTAGTTTTGAGTATATTAGTACATGATTAGGGACAGTTTTTTTAATTTGTAACTTTCAGCTTCCACTGTTATCCAGTTTACCACGAGGCTAGAGCCAGACAAATTTGATTTACAATGAATTATATTGAGTTAAAGTATTCAATAATTCAATGATACACTTTGGAAAAAGATCACTTTCAATAATCACATATGAATTATCACTATTCAACGAAATGATCGCCGAAAATCATACGATCATAAATTTTATGACCTTAAATTAAGTTGATCCATAAAATCGTCAATCATCACATTTACAGAAAATGATTTAATTTATTATAGTCTCAACATTATGTAACATTAGATATTTTATATTCAGTGGCATTTTGTTCATCAATCTTAGGATATTTCTTGATATTTTCCATTTTTTTAAAGAATAATTTCGAATAGAACTAGATCTTAAATTAATGATTTTTTCTAGTGTAGCGTGAAATTTGAATTATGACAAATAGGAATAATTTGAAAAAAATCTAATTGGGGCATTTTCAAAGTTGAATTCAAGAGTCATTCGAAGATAAATCACCATGAAAAACCTAGAAGAATTGTTAGTCACTTCGTCCTAGTACGAGACTCCTCGGTCCACGATCCTGCATGAGAAACTCGAACCCAGAACTTTCGGTCTCGAGCGCGAATGCTCAACCTACAGACCAATGAGCCGAGATTCAACGGTGTTAATATCTAACTTCAATCAATCCATGATCTTCCTCAAACCATCCACGTTATTATATTCATTATATATTATGAATGTGCATGTTTGTTAATAAATCACATGTACGGTCTTACAGTATGAAAGAAAAATACATTTGTCTCACTTATTCTACCTTACTTTTCCCGATAGTTGTCTGTGTAGCAAAAATTGGAATGATCACAACGTTAACCTTGATTTTATATTCTTTTTTTTACTAACTTTATTTAATACAAAATTCTAAACAACAGGACACTGATACTCCAATATTCATGTAGGGATCAAACATAAAACTCTTAGATCTCGCGTCAAGCAAATTAATTTTGAAACCTATTGTAAGAGAAAATTTAGGTTTGAGGTAAAAACTTTTGAGAGCATTTTTCCACAATTTTATTTACATATCTTCATTGCATGTTTATTAAGTATTTCGCTTTCAACAGTTTCATACTACCCTTGTTCCAAGCTTTCATTTGTACCATAAATTGTTTCCATAACATTTCCCACTTATAAACTAGAAACAATTGTCAACGGAGTGAAAAAAGAGGAAACTCAGCCTTCTTTCACACAAACCAAGGTAATCCAGCACTTGAAAGAGAATTCAGCATAATTATTTGACCAACCAACATACAAGATATTCACCGATGTTCTTTATATGACATTGGTTACTTATTCATCATTCTGTATATTTGACCGAAGTCATACAAAAAGAGAAAATCAATATGTTCACTCTTTTGGAACAAGTATTACTTTACCAACATCAGAGGCAATCTGTTGCTTCGTAAGAACAGAATTTCAATCTAGTCCAAATGCACCCTAGAACATAAAGAATAAAAATTATCACTTAATTAATTTCCAGAATCTATTATTAATGTGTTGGACACACATTTTGACTTGACTAGCTAGGATGGATCTTTTTTGAGTGAAATATGGAGATATAGAGGAACCAAAGATAAGATTGCTGACACAAAAACTTGGCCTACGAAAATACTCCAAATATAAAAACTGTATTTTGCCAAAACATCCAAGGAAGTTAAGTTTTGATGAAACCATTGATATTTTGAACATGATGTTTTGTGTACAGGTATCGTTATTCCATATTCGTTACGGATGTCATCAGATGACAAAAAGGTTGACAAAGATTGTATGCCGGTAGAATAAATTTAAACCAAATGTACTATCCAGGGACCAGTCTAAATGCGTTTTATTCATTTCTAGTCTAAACTCTCCCATCAGTGCTGACCTTCTCATGAGGTTAATATCCTGTATGGAACATGGAATGTCGCTGCAGACCGTTACTGAAGAATACCGACGATTAATAAACTTAAACCAACATAATGCTATGCTGGAAACCAAAAGTAAAGTACCATGTGATCATTCTGTTTATACTGTTAAAACAGGCGGAAGACAAAATAATACCAAGAGTAGTAAATATCTTTCTAAAATTTTAAAACCTTCAACTGAATGTTGGTATTGTGGTGCATGACACTTCTCAAAGATTTTACGGCTCAGAAATCATAGATGCGCGATTTGGAGTAAAGTCTGTCATAAAGAAAGTCTGCTAAACTATCGGAAGTTTGAGATTAAAGTCAACAAAACATCTTCACCAATGTCGAAACAAGTATATAAACAGTGTATATGCTACACTGGAATTAAGTGTGGACGAAAAAAATGTATGCGGAATTATTGGCTGACGGTGTTCATAATCACTCATAGTTGAATACAGCTGTTATATCCTAGCGAAGACTAAATTACGAGTAACTTCTGAGACCTAATAATGGACTTACATTATATCTATGTTCTTATGGTATAACTATTCAGTAATTAGATTGTGTATATCAATATTCACCCTATTATAAGCTTCATTTTGACCCATAGATGATTATTATACGATTTACTGTTCTTAAGTTATGTTCAGTTTATTAATTACTGTCTCCCACGTTCACAGCCACTTTTGGCTTAAATTTGTATAATTGTTATTTCCCATTTCACGGTGCGATGCTGTCTGTTTCGCTGATATACAAATGAAGTATGTCTGAAATAAATGATTCGCATAGTGGAAGCTGTTATTGGTGTTCTGGACTCAACTGGACAGGCTAGGCGTCATTGATTTAGTACAGTACAAGAGTGAATAAGTGGTATTTCGATTGGCGAATAAATTACGTGATAACTAGCCGTACTTAAAGTCACAACAACGGCATCAGATATCACGTTAGTCACTAAAAGGACTGGGAATTTAATGGATTGTGCGCAAGTGTTACCGACCAAACACAGCTCGGAATGCAGTCGGAGATATATGTTAATGCTTGTTGGAATAATAAAATGCTACATTGAATTCTGAGATAACTTCTTTACAGGAAATTTTCATTTAACAAACAGACATATTTACAGCTGAATAAAGTTGGAAAATGTGAAAGACTGAAAACCAATTTGATGGTTGAATTTTAATATACACACCTACTATCTTAATTAGGATAAAAGCCAGGGTCATACGATAAATCTCAGATACTATTTAGCCAGTGACTCAGATTCCATTGGTCTGCATATAATAACTGCAGTAAATTTTCGAAATAATGTGATTTGTTCAATGTTTACTTCTGCGAATAACTTTCTCAATTACTTGGATTACTTGACTTCCAAAGTAAAGGAGACAACAATAAGCATTGAATCATTTAAATTCACTTGGATAATGAGATGATACTGAGTTCGAGTCCCGGAATGAAAGTTAACTCTGAGATGCAGGTACATCCAGCTGACGAGTGCCAAATAAGACGAAACACGCGTCCTGGATTCCACTGCTAGCCTCTATCTATCTTTGCTTATTGAATCACTTGTTTATATTACTGTTTTTGAATATTTGAATAAATTGGAGTTGTATTTCATCATGGATTCTAAAAGGGTCTTTGAGTTTTAGTATTTCTTTAATCACAAATAGTCTGTGGAAAAAAACTCACTAACACCTCAAACAAATTTCTAGCATACACGTAGCTGAAATTATCAATATTTCTCACTAATTACTTCATTCCACAATCATGCTTTTCAACATTACTTTATACTTTTCATTCCGAAAATTCATTGCTTCTCTTGGAATACCGAATGTGTCTATATTTAGTCTATTTTCTCTCATGATTTACATAGTTGTAATTCTTACTATTTCGTTATTCATTTTATTAACTTCATTAAACTTTGTTGAAATGACATCGTAACTTGGCCCAACGAACAAAACATATCAATCTGGATGCTGATTAGGATTGATGTCAGTGGAATTATGACATTAGTACTGTTGAATCTTATTTGGTCCTGTTAAATTTCACTCGTTCAACTTTTAAAATTTTAACAATTCCGAGGAAATGTGTATAGCAGTGGTGTAATATATGGCTGAAGTATGATGACTACTCATTATTTAATTACTCGATAGACTTTATAACGGTAATGATATCAATGACGTTTTTTTGTAGATCTGCATTTTCCAATATTTATTTGGAGTTGAGTATTAATTATTACCTCTTGACCAAATTATTAAATTCCGTTGAATTTGTAGTTTACTGTCATCGTCGCGTTACAGTAGAATTCTCTATGTAGAAGAATTACTCAACCAATTCAGTTTATACTAAATTTCCTCCCAGTATTATCAAGCCATTCTATCATTTAACAGAGATTCTCCTTAAATGATCGTTTCAAGCTTTTTGTTACAAAAATAGAATCTAACCGTTATTGGTTGGAGAATGAAAAGTGTCTATCCAACGACTGATGAGTAGCCAATTACTTAACTTTGTGACACCTTAGATGAATCATAATTCAAGTAGGGAAGAATGATGGTATGACGCATTCAATGGCTTAAAATAATAGGCTGGTCAGTAAGACGAATCACTGTAATTAGTAGGTTGATTCTTAATGTTAAATGTCTAAAAAATGATTAATTCTTGCAAATAATCAAGAAATATTTATTTTAAGTATGGATGTCCTGGAAGCCGTGACCAGTTGAGTCCAATCCGTGTTGGGTTTGATTTAGTTATGCACCTCAGACAATGGATGAAGGGTTGTTCAAGATCATGGATCTATTGAAATTAAACATTAACGGTGTTGGATGTCGACTCAGTGGCATGGATGCGAGACCGAAAGTCCTGGGTTCGAGTTTCACGTGAGAGATTGTTGATGCTCACTGCTGAATCCCTCACTTAGACGAAATGGCCGTCCAGTGCTTCCAGGTTTTCCATGGTGGTCTAGCATTGATCAACTCATCAATTAAACTGTAAAAAATGTGTATTTAACAAAATAATAAACTTCATAGATTTAGATACAAATCATAATTTACAATATCATCTTTTACTCCATTCACATACCCCCTAAACTGAAATAAATTTGAAAAGAAACATTGAGTGTTCCTTACAGTTCAATTGCGTTTTGATGATTCAAAATAGACATCCAACCTTAATTCTTTTTCTTTGAAGCTATTTCTGATCACTTGTAATTTTGGTAATAGTTATATGTCACTAAAAGTAATAATTATATTTACAACTGATATTACTCAAGGAATCAGTGAATTTATCAGTATACACTCAAGACTCCATAAGGGCCACACATCATGGTGATTACAAAACCACTCGACCACTGTGTCAATATGCAGAGAATAATATTATCAACCTTCACTAAATTTCAGCACAATCTGATTAAAAATTTGGTTCTCTTGACGGTTTACTGACTGGTTTATGATTTTAATGTTTTCGAAAGTTAGGATTAAGGTTAAAAAATGCAAACCAGTGAATTCTAAGTTATTCAGTGTTGAGCTGTTTACAGTGAAAGTATCAAGTCACGGGTTTGACATCAGATAGAATTTGGGGTTACCAAAACTTAATGGTTCTCATGAGGGATCCGTTTGTTCTCTAATTCACAATCTAGTTTGAATAGTTTATCTCAATAAACTAAGTGAATATTTAAGAGTATACAAGTATCGTTTGCTTACTGTGTGAATTAGTTTTTCTCTAAAAAATTATTTATATAAGACTTTCAATTAAATCCATTTTTATATATGTTAAGTGGATTCATTATCAGTTAGTTACACTGGCGTAATACACAAAGCTTATACTGTATTACTTTCCGGTATTCAGTTTTATTCTTTATTTCAAAAACACCCGGTAAAGTGTGAACCTTGCAACTTGAAAGTTCGGGTCGTTGTACCACTTCTGTGTGAACATCAAGTTTAAAGGAAAATGAGTAATGCAAAGACGAGCTAAGGTGTTAATTGAAGGTGGTTGACAGGAAAAACTGAACCTAGGTTTCATGCTCTTTGCTACTCGTCAGCAAGGTATATCTGCATTCTTGAGGGAACTGATGTCCTCTGATGAATTCGGTTCCAGGTCAGCCAGCTTCATAGTCAGAGACGTTATCAATGAGCTCATTGCCAAATAGCACGGAACATAGATCAAGGGTATCCTGTCAACTACCTCCAACCACCATGTTATTTCAACGTAGTTTACTCTATATCGAACCACTTAGACTAGTTGTCACATTGCGAATCGGTCAACAGAATTCGATCTACAATAAAAACGACATGAAATGCATGAAATTGGTCACTACCCAGTGATCAATCAATTGTATACAAAGACGAACCACTTAGAATCAAAAAACCAATATCTTTGCTTTAAAAGAAATTCGGAATGAATGAATACTACGTAGAAATTCCTTTTCATAAGAATCGGAAAGTTAACATTTATTAGGAATAATCATTTTTGTCGTAACAGAGTAAATGTAACGGTTTAAATATTTCGAATTCTTACTTTTTTCTAAATGGCCTGTATAACGGTACATAAATCATTCAGTTTTCGTTTCAGTTCATGTTGTTTATAGTAAATTTGTAAATAAGTAATTTTATTAGTGGCTCATTGACTAACAAATGAGCTGGTAGCAGGAACAGGATGCACATATGCCAACATGAGACTGATCAATTGCAGTCCTAAGTAACAATGGGAAGATACAAGTAAAACGACATCAAGTGAATTTAAACTTCACCTCATCACACAAGCAAGTAGCTATCGCGGCTTAGTGGCTAAGTGAATAACGCGATGGCATTTGAAGCGGACGGTACTGGATTTGAGTCCCACAGTGGACAACAACTGTGGGATACAGGTACATCCAGCTGACGAGTCCTAAGTAGAACGAAACGCATGCTGTGGATTCTACTGCTAGCCACTATCTATCTTTGCTTAAATGAATTGGTTGTTTAGGAATGTCAAAATAGGTAGCATGCATCAATTTTTAACATCAATATGGTGACAGCTTTGGTTCTTCTAAAACTTCAACTTTTTCACCCATCAACTAATGTAATAATGAAGGTTTTCATAACTTTTCTATAAAGTTGTTTATGGCTATCTAAAAGATCTAGAATGAAACTTTTACTGCAACTGTATTAACACTGAGATTAATGGTATGATGTAAAATATTCAGAAAATGCACACTTATGTAATATTGAAAATGTTAGGGAGATAACCTCTGCCCCAAATGAATATTACTGTTAGTTAATCTATTTTCTGAAGAGTAAAGGTTTGTTTTTATTGTAAATCAGTTATCTTAAATTGGACTAAAAATTTTAATTATTCTACCCAAGTTTCATATGGATTATTTGTCTGTATCTTAACATCTGTATGTACGAGATTCGGGATAAATGATTATGTAATCGTAAATCCATTGATTGCATATTGTGTTTTAGGCTTACATAAATGTATGAACAAACATTCTGTTTTTGATAAATAGATTTATACTTAAATAATGATTTTTTGCTGTAATAAACCTCAATGATAATCAGATTTGACCATCGTTTCGTTTAGCTTTATAAAATCACCCTGCATTTGTAACTATTTACTCTAGTTTATTATAACTAACTTAATGTTCAACACAGCATACACCAATCAAATCACACTTGATGGAGAAGATTTGGAAGATGTAAAAACATTTACATATCTGGGCAGCATCATTGATGAACATGGTGGATCTGATGCAGATATGAAGGCGCAGATCGGTAAAGCAAGAGAAGCATATTTACAACTGAAGAACATCTAGAACTCAAAACAATTTTCAACCAACACCAAGGTCAGAATTTTCAATACAACTGTCAAGACAGTTCCACTCTATGGAGCGTAAACTTTCAGAATTACGAAAGACATCATCTACAAGATACAAGTGTTTATTAACAGTTGTCTACACAAAACACTTCGGATCTATTGGCCAGACACTATCAATAACGACTTATTATGGAGGAGAACAAACCAGATTCCAGCAGAGGAAGAAATCAGGAAGCGCTAGAAGTGGATAAAACACACATTGAGGAAAGCACTCAACGGCGTGACAATTCAAGCCCTCACTTGGAACCCTCACGGTCAAAGCAGAAGAGGAAGTCCAAAGAACACAAATGGAGACAGACGTGAAGAGAATGAACAACAATTGAATAAAACTAGAAAACAAGGCCCAAGACAGAGTGTTTTGGAGAATGCTGGTCGGCGGCCTATGCTCCATTGGGAGTAACAGGTGTAAGTAACTTAATGTTCAGTAAATTACAAGCTGAAGGAATTATTTAACATACAAGGTACCCGTCTACTTATCATTTATGATTGCCATTGAATCTTTATCGCATTAATTAATCACAATGAATAATTTGTGTCTACTAAACATTGTTTTATCAATAACTCGGATACTTTTTAATACTGAAACTGATACAAATATCTTCAACAACTTAAACGAATATTTCTAAAACGACTTTTAAGCTATAATCATGTGGTCAATAATAATTCACACGGAAACGGATTCCTCAAACTTCAGTACAAAGTTGAGATCAATAGAGTTCAGTGGTGTTAAGTTAAACAGTCATCATCAATGGTAATGGATGTTAGCAAATTATTCAGTTTTAAATATGAACCATTCAGTACCAACTCAATGTCCTAGGAGTTAAGGTTTTGTCAAGGGGTTTGAAAACATTGGGTTCAAACCGTGGAGAGGTTACTGTATGCTTACGGTTGAGAAGTTTCATAGCAGAATAAAACTGTAATCATGATCTCTTTGGGTTTTCAATGGATCTCCTTTCAGGATGCACCTCTCATAATAACCAACTTCGACCTAAAGTAATCTCCAGAAAATTTTCAATCAAACAAACATCATTATTCATATTATACACCATTAGCTCCAGATTTCCACATAAATGAAAAACTAAAATCATACTTACATTACACTTTTCTCTTATTCCGTAGGTGAGATTTACCAAAAATTAGCTTTAGACAGCGTAACTAGGGTGTATTGGACAACTGTTTAGTTTTAGTAAGGGACTTCTCAGATGTGATCATCCGACATCCGTAAAAGGATCCATTCTGTTTTTTGATTAATTTCGTTCACCTCGTTTGGGATATCATGATCATCTATTAAACTACAAATTTTATAATTTATTTATTTCTGTCAATAATTTTCTCGATTACTCTTATAAACAGTCCTAACTTATTTTTATGAAGTATAAAATGAAATTTGCTTGAATGTTTGTACTTGTTTAAACATTAATTAAAGCTTATCTTATTAAATATTTCGATACTTTGTCTGTTTGTTTATCAACCCAACGATCCGACTGTATGTCATTGAGCCTGGTCTCTCTATCTACCTACATAAACTTGGTTGTATAGACATTTGATAGTAAAAATGAAGTTAATTTAAATGTAATACTAACGACAGCAACCTGTAGAAACAATGGAAGATTGCTGCAGTAAACACATAAAAACACAGATACTAAAAGTATTTGATGAATGCTTCTGAGTACATGTTGATGGATTTTTGGTAATGCTCAAGAAAATACTTCCGTGTGTGTCAAAATTTTTGGTGAGGCTTATGAAGAATGAAAAGTTTAGATATCATTACACCTCCTCAGTTAATAAAGACAAACATGTGCAGGTTTTGTTCTTACAGATAGTCGATTCACAACTGAGATACTAGTTTACAAAGTAAATTTACAAGAACTGTTATATACCCATGATTCTTATGGAATATTCTAGTTTGTGAACTGGCCAAACAGTTTGTAAGGGTGAATTCTAAGAACTCCTAACGCTCTTTAGTAAAAGAGAACTTGAAATGCATCAAGAGTGATGAAGTAGAATAAGATAACTAAGTTCTCTATTTCCTTGTTTAGTGGACAGAATATCGGGTAGAATTGTGAACACTACTAACTTATGCAGAAAGATTAATTATTTCTGAACTGACTTTCTTGAAATATGTTCACAGGTACTTTTTAATTATCACAAGCAAAATTTAATTGATATATGTTGGTTATTTGGATTCTCCCATTGATGTTAGGGACTTTAATTGATCAGTCTCTTTTGGCATATACACATTCTGTGCAGACTGTCTTAATATTTTCATCATGTTACAATCATCTTAAGCACTGAATTCCAGAATGCGTGTCTCGTCCTATTTGGGACTGGTCAGCTTGATATACCTGGACCCTAGAGTTGATGTTGGCCCCGGGATTCAAACCCTGTAACTTTTGTTTCAACGCCATCGCGTTGCTCACCTAAACACCAACTCCAGATAGTCACTAGGCTATGCGATGGGGTGAATTTTAGTTTCAATTCACATATATTGGCTGTTTGGATCTTTCCACTGACGTTTATGACTGCAGTTGACCAGTTTGAAGGAGGTTTGAAGAGAAAAGTTCTGTGTTCTAGTTCCGGAGTGAATACCAACTCTAGGATTCAGGTACATCCAGCCAACAAGTTTTAAATGAGTAGACACGCGCGTTTTGACTTACACTACTAGCCACCATCAGTTTCTGCTTATAAAGAAATATTTACCAGCTTTTGTTATATTAGTTGGAATAACACGTAAGTGCTTCAAAGTTTCAATTAGGTTTTATTCTTATATTTTACAGAAATCGTTTGAATACTTTCGAAGTTATACAATCAGTAAAAATGAATTTATTCGTCAGATGAAAAATGGATCTTTAAAAATAAGTATTTATTAATATAAACATTGAAGACTATTATTTCCCTCACATTTATTTCTACTTTGAACTTTTGATAATAAACAGTGTTGTATCGTATACATCCTTGACGATTGTTAATAATATTGTGGCGAACAAGAATACGGATGAAGATAACCAATTTATTAGTAAACACAAAATTACTTAGTTCTTTCATAAAATGTGAAAACTATACATTAAATACTGCATTTTCAAATCATCCATCAATTCTTTCAATCTTTATCGTTCCTTCATTGCTATTACAATTACTCTCTCTCTCTCTCCGTTCTCTTCGATTCGATCTTCCCAAGCTGCTGCCAGGCGTTCGACTTCTGATTGATGTTACATATTACTTATGTCTGTCGACATTATAAGTTGTATATTTAAAAAATTCATTATAGATGTGATTATTGTTAAATAGTATTGGAAACACCATAAAGAAAAACTTTTCACAGTGACTTTGTCATGCATAAAGTATCTAAACTTCCTAAACATTTCTTATCATCGATTTATAAGCCATTAAAACGAGAGAATTACAACAAATTTTAAAAGGAATACAGTGGATTTAATCTAAACCACCATGGAAAACCTGGAGGCACTGGACGGCCGTTCCGTTCTGTTGTGGGACTCCTCAGCAGTGCGAGATTTGAACCCAGAACCTATCGGTCTCGCTCGTGAACTCTTAACCTCTAGACCACTGAGCCGGCCAGCATTCAACGGGGTTAATGTCTAACTTCAACTAATATTTGATTTCATAAAAAAATTACAGACCCGGCATAAATATTTTACTATAGAATATAAATTTCTGTCAACTATTTTATTTTCCTAAAATATATTATAATGAGTATTGAAATGTAATCTAAGAACTGTTTTAAGCAGAAATAAATGATAGCTACCAGTAGAATTCAGGAGTCGCGTTTCGTCTAATTTACGACTAGTCAGCTGGATATAACTGAACATCATTGAAAAGATCTAAACAACCAATATGTACGAACTGTTTTATATTTGTAAGCATGAACCGCATTCATTTGTCCGTGATTACTTTTAGGATGAACCTGTAGTGACCTACTTTCGTCAACAGAACTCGATTGGTTCAATAAAAACAATTATTATTATAACCAATTGTACCAGTGACTGTTTTACTGTGCTCGTTTGTTTAACTATGCTAATAACAGCCATATTGGTCTTCCATTGTACTCCATTACTTCTACGCGGTTTTCGACTACGCACGTACCTTTTCTTGCCGATCGCATTTGTACTCCTTTGGCACGATCTCGGTATTCTTTCGATACCACGAGATTGCCAGCAAATATATTTCAACTACTACTATTATCTGCCTTCTGATATTGGTCTACGAGGATCTTTTTGGTTAATTGGCACGTAGTCTTGTAGCGGTGTTCATAGTCAAGCTCAACTCGACACCACGCTACAAACCCATACCTTTCCTATTAAAATGTGATGAACATTGACCTACAAAAACAGTTCACTTATACATATCGATTTAACTAATTATCATTTTCAATTCCAAATTTGTATCTTACTTGTCGTGACCAATATTGTACGATAATATTGTTATTATTATTATTTTTAAAAAAACAATAACATAAGAATTCCTGATTGTATTGAATAGATGTTTTTTATCGTAACTGTTTTTGTTGTTAAGATTGAACTGTCTTATTTGTTTATTTAGTTATCAGTCTATTTACGTCAATGCATTGGTATTATATATGTGATTATCAAAAGTAATGGTATTATTATTATTATTGTTATAGGGTCCATCTGTTGTTTATCTTTATATTTCAAGTCTTAGACTAATCAGTTGATTATTTCATTGTCTTTATTTAATGAAAAAAAAAACATTTCGAAAAGAACAAAAGAATGATTATTGATTATTTTACATTTATGCGTGTATATTTACACTGTTATAATTATGTCAGTAGATGACAATAGTTAGACAAAAATAAATTTAAGTTTGGGATGGTTTATATTATAAAATAATGTCGAGTAGATATCTAATAGAAAACTAAGAAACTCTAGACATTTGTTTTGTTTTGGTATGGTATCAACTCCTCATTACGGACCTATTCAGTAGCTAAAGCCAGAACTGTCAAGTCTTGTAGTGCACATCCCCCCTATGTTGTAGAACCACCATCGATTGGCTTTTATTGCAACAAACCCACATACAACCCTGATCCATTGAACACCCACAATGAGGAAAATATAGTGGATAGTTGAGAAATCGGTGGATGAATGGTCTAATGTCTGATGAAATCTGACATTAATGTGTAAGTTCTATGGCAATAAACTTAAATCCTGTTTTTCTTTTGCCTAAAAACGTTATGTATTTTGCGGAACTATAATTCATTGTCCCAAACAAAATAAAGTAAATGAATAATTATATTCAAACGAATCGGTCCAATGTTATACCCTAGTTAGGACATCTGAAACTTCGTTACTGATGAAGGTATTCTAAGGTTTATTGTGAAATGTAACTGTTATAACTGCTGACAATGATCGATTTTCTTACTTATTTGTGAAAGTACTTTCTATGTTAATGGATCTTCCTAAATTGATCCATTTTTGACTACTTAAATCTTAGAAGTAGTAAAAATAATTGAACGAAAAGTATTGATAGTGCCATAAGAACAGTTTATCACAACTAGTATATTGTTGGAATACACCGAAAAATCTATTGACAAATTGACTTGCTAAGCCGTTTATATTTACGAAATACAAGTGTCAAACTACAAAAGAGTCTTAGTAAGTAAAAACGTGACCGTATAGTTCAATATATATATATATATATATATATATATATATATATATGTATCAGATAATTCTGGTAAACTTCGTCCTCTAAATTCATTACCAAAAAATAATCAAAGGAACAAATAATTTTAAAATCAACAATCCTAAAAGTATTTGGCTAATTCGTATACTGCTAGAGTATCTACGTATATTGAAATTAACCTGTTAGAATTTCAGCTCAATAATTTAATGGGTGTCTGTTCACCTGTCAGGACGTTAACGGTTCATCAACGACTTGACGCCCAGGGTTCGATTTTCAGGCGCACGGTGGTGAATGCACACTATTTATAAGTTTAACACTCGAACAAACTTGCCGTCTAGTTTTTCCAGGTATTCACTAGTGGTCTAAGATTAGTTTGTGATACATACTCTTTGGAATTACACGATTTGCATACAATTGAGTGATCACTGGGTGGTGATCAATGTCACGTATCTCAGATCCTTTTTAGTGAAGATCGAATCCTATCGACCAAGTCGCAATGTGGACACCAGTCTAAATGACTAGAGATTGCGTGCACCATTTTAAAATCACAAGAAAGGAAAAAACGAATTATTTAATAAGAATGAACAAATTCATTGTACCACGGTGTGCTATTAATCGACTTCTATATTTTGCTGAGCAAACTGAGATTATTACCTTAGCAGTGACCATCGAGCCTAAAGGCCAACTGATTACGAATGGTCTGTGGTTGACCAAAATATATCAATCCCGAAAATAATGACAAAGTTATTACGAAAGAAAATCAATGTGTTAATATACTAAATATAAATTATACACACAAGAAAAACATATTGGACGTTACTTAAATTGTCAGAAATAGGCATGTTCGTGTTTCTTTTGGTCTTGTAGTCCATAATTATAAGTAGTCAGTAATCCGAGATAAAGCATGTAATGAAGATATCACTGTGATTTGTAAACATAGACAGGAGATATATTGAAGTTCTGTTATCATAAAAGTGAATAATTGAGAACAAGAGGCATATATGTGCAGCAGTGTATTTGTGAGAGATAATCAATGTTTCAATCTATGGAGAGTTCAAAAACGGAAGATCAAAGGTCATGTTTTTTTCAACAACAAGTTGTACGCTAAGCAAGCATGAAAGAGTAGTGCCGAAAACCAAGCGGATAAGCGAACGAGTGTGAATAGGATTACGATGTACATATTACATATACATAGCGAAATGAATGAATCATCGAATCAATTGAGCGACTAACAGTTAGGCTAGCACAATAAATATAAGCTTAGGCAGTAAGCAATGCTCCAGTATACATATTCATACAAGTGCAACAATAATAAAGGTACAATGGTATAGATACGTTTTTATTGTAAGAATGACTGTCCGTTAAAAAAGTTAACTAAAGGGCTCAACCAAATTAAATATTAACAAGCTCAATTGCACGTGAGCTGATATAAGGGTGTTTCTGTAAATTACTGAAGTGATAGTCACAAAATATTGTAACATAATATGCTGAGAAATTCATTCACAATATCGATGTGAAGAGACAAGTAAAGGAACAACGAAAAATAACAGGTATTTTTTGGGAGATCTCAATTAATTGGAAATATATAATGTACTAACATTTTGTGTTGTGCCTGTTTTATTCTATGAATAAAAAGCATTGTCTAGCGTATAAGTTAGTGTCGTGTTTCTTTTCTATCCAAAATCTTCTGTAATATAAATGTGACCTCTGTTTACCATTATTATTTTCTCTGCAATCTCACATTTCTTGTGAGTTGTGGCCTTACTGGTCAAATATTTATGTACGTGCCTTTTGAGTTAATTTAAATCAGGAACGAATCTTATAACAGTTCCAGCTTTATCATCCTCACTCTTCTCTTGAAAACTAATCAGCTCAACGGCAAAGTAGTTTTCTTCTTTCTGCCTTCAAAGCCACTCAGTCCCGAATCAAACTCACATGTTGAGGATATCAGGGTTGTACTTCCGCAAACTATCACGTCAGGGCTGTAAAGTAGATAAAGACAACCCTTGCTCTTGCTGTATATGTAACAGACTAGTGAACAAGCAAATCTAAAAGGTAACAAATATGAGAGCGAAATAGGAAAATCGAGTTGAAATCATTGAACATAAAAAGAGAATTACCCTCTTAACGAGGTTCTTTTTAAATTATCTAGACAAATACTGGTTGGTCCCAGACTCTTACTGAGCACAGAGATCAGAGAATTTCATTAGAGTTAATTTGTATAACTTGTTAACTGCATCGAATACTGATATTGTATCTACCATGTGTTCCATGTCCAACAGGTGGAGCAAGCTTGAACTATAAAGACTAGCATATCGTTTGATAGGTTCTTTGGAATATGCTTATAAAAACCCGTAGATGCCAGCCTTCTTGTACATTCAATGTATTTGTTTTTCACGTATGTTAATGAGTAAATATAATAGGTAACATCAGGCAGGTACTTGTCTACGTTGGTTTGTTTTACTGAGTTTCTAGTTATGTAAAGTGTTACTAATTTTGATGCAGAATAATTTCTATTTGGAGATGCCTTAGTTCTTTAGACAATCTTATTCGTAATTGAACCACTATTAAAATCAGTTGAATGAACATACGTTCCTTCTCAGGTTCATCAACTAATTTCCTTGAATGGTGGAAACTACCATTTCTGTCTATAAATGAACTATGGTAATCACCTTGTTTGAGATAGGTCTGTTTCTGCACATTCTTCTTAGAGTTTGTCTATCGAACACAACGTTTTAGCTCTAACGGAAAGCGATTTCATTAACATATTTCTAAAATCATTTTACGCTAACATTTTGAATAAATTCAACTTATTAACCTGTATGTAGCTGAAGACAAAGCGGTGAAATATAATGAATTCATTGTATCCTGTATTGTTATTTTTCATTTATTTACATTGATAAGTGAACTGACTGCATGAGATAACACATTTCTTTTAGATGACAACTTATAGAGTTCAAATGTTACACAATTATTAACGAGAAGGTAATTTTTCGGATAAAGCTCATTTCATAACACCTTTAGCTTAGTTACAATGTCGAAAAGAACTCTTAATAATATTTCAATAGCAAAACCATACTAACATACCACCAACTCACATCTATTTCAACAATTCACAAGTAGCACAATTAGATAAATGGAAAACAGTTAATATACGAATCACAGTTTCAACAAAATAATAATAATAAGAATAAAAATGGATAGGAATAAGAGTGAGATGCTCAACATATAGGTGTATTATTAACAGGGTCAATAGTAGTGTAAAAATACAAAGTTTATAGACAAAGACAGATGATGATTGATGAAAATCTGTGATTGAAAGGTCCATTGACTCTTTCTGTAAAAATCGACAAAATTTGTACAAAGAATAATTCACTTTTCCATTAAATATAAATGGGAAGTAATAATAATAATAAATTTGAATAATTCATCGAGAAGTAAATAATTTATGTTAACAGTAATGAGAAGGAAAATCAACGCGTAAACTAATAGAAAACAAGTATACATTACCACATTAATCAAGAAACTCCTAAATGATAATCAGTAGTAATGAGTAGTACGATGTGGTAGTTCATGAAGTAAAAGATAACAACAAGCAGTAACAAATAAAAAGACAATCGACAATGGGAATAAGTCAAGATAAAGGTGATGAACTTGGTAAAAGAAAAAAGGAAGAAAAATATTACAGGGTTGAATAGACGGAATAATTTATGCCTTATTTCATTGTCTGTTATCCTTGGCTGGGAATAATTTTGTTTTCCATATACACAGAGGCATTTAGTGGATGATGGGAAATAAACGTCAAATAAACTTTGTGAAAATAAAGATGGTTGAAAAACTTAAGAGTGTGTATGATGTGTGTGTGTTTGTGTATGTTGGTTAGATTCGCCAGTTTCCTTTACTCTAACAATATTCGAAAAGCGTAGATAAAAGAATGTATGTGTTTTACTTAACAAAATAGACACTCAAAAGAAAACAATAAAACGCTAAAAACAGACTAACAACTGAAATAATCATTTTTGAGAATTTATTGTACATAAAACTTTGAATGACAAAAATAAACCGAAGATGATAATGAACTAGCCAAAATACACAATTGAAATCATTTAGCCAATTATTCAACATAATACAAATAACAACTATGATGACAACAACATTTAAACTTGAAATGATATTGCAGTGTAGACAAATCTTTCTTGATGTGTGTGTGTGTATAGAAGGGTTGTGTTGATCCATTTACATTATCGGTTCATTTACTCATCATGACATGCTGAATTCATGGAACTCGGTGATTGATTACCACCAGTAACGTTTGTGCCTAAAAGAAAATAACGATATCGAAAAATACACAACAGATAAGTGAAGCTCAGTAATGTACAATACAAAATCATAACACCTAGAAATTCTCTTTCCATTAAGTTTAATATAACAAACAAATGCATAGATAGATATATAGCTGAATAACAATGATCATATATTTAATGATAATCTTGTAATGGAAAAATAACTGTTCAAATCTCGGAAATACATATAAGAGTTTGCATTCAATCAGTTACAACGTACGACCAGGCACATATATGTATCGGTCCAAGTTGCCACACCTCATTAGCACAGCAAGACGAACACCGGATTCATGGAAGCAGTTAACTCAATGGTGTAATATACAAAGGAAAGATTTTGTGTAAGGATATAGTACAGAAAGAAAGAATTAGATCGTAGAAACAAAGGTATAAAGTATTTTAATCTCACCGTTTAAGGGAAGACAGATAGGGTATACACCAGCATCATTCTGATCGATTCTGAGCCATGTCACCCAGAGTCTCCAACCATTGGTTACGATAGTCACGTGGACGCCAACCAAGTAGTCTGCATCTACCAACATGTTTAAGACTAGAAGTTAGTGACTTCAAGCACTGATGCCACGTTTTAGTTTGACCGCCCCTAACTTTCTCCCAACCGTTCCCAATACTAATCATCGCGCGTCATGTTAATCGGTGTTCAGGCATAAGTAACACGTGACTTGACTTTATAAATGAAATTGGAATTTTAAAAAGTATTAAATTTGAAATATTACTTCAAATTCTGCCCTGTAACAACTGGATGATACAACTTTATTGTTCTCTTATTGCATACCCCAAAAGTACAATGATAACTACAGAAAGTATATATTTAGAGAAGAATGAAAACGAACAAACTAACATATGACATCAGTTCAGAAAGCCAATGATTGTCGGTACCAGTAATTTGTGATTATAGTTTGAGCGAAAAGAATGTAATTTATGGTTGTGGATCTCAAGTAATACAGCTCAAACTCGATAACGGTAGAGAAGATGCATGCAATCGTTACCTCTCTTTTGATACTATACTGATACGAAATATGAAAAGTTAGATCGATATAAATTTATAGCACGTTCTATGATGTTTGTGTAGCAACGTAGTCATTCATAAGCATAACCAGTCATCTAAGTTGGTGAACATTTATCATCTGGAAATTTCTGTTAAATATTGGAAATTATTTAACAAAAATATGATCAGATTTTATAAATAATTAATAACATAAAATAGTGCGACAACCTTGTACACACATGCACACATACAATCGGAAACTCACTTTCATCTTTTATACCACCAGCAACAACTGATGCGAATGTATTGACCTTACCGGTTGTAACAACGCCTGGATTACTGCCACTGGATAAATTTACAGTTGTAGCAACAGACGCTGGTAATGCGTAAACACCTGGTTGTTGGGGCCCGCCAGTTCGAATACAATTGACATTTTTAGATGTATTACCATCCCCGGTAGAAATACTAACATTACTATTAGTGATATTAGATGTTGGGAGAGAGTTTGAATCGTACGGTGAATTAGGATTCATTGCTACAGATGATATACTAGTTGGTTGATTATTTGTTGAAAGTGGAGATAGTAATCTAGAATGATGGAAGGACATAACAAAAATTAGATAGTGACTAATCCTTTCTTATTCAAACTGACGAAGTAACCGACAGAATCCTACTGGAACTGATAACTAAGCAAGCATAACACTGGTTACTACTCAGTGGTCAATCAATGTAAATATCTCGAAACCACAGGAGGTTAGTCACAGCCTGAGTAGATGAATGGTAACGTTACAAACTGCGACGCTGGGTGACGTAGGTTAGAATCCTACAGAGAACTTCAGTTCCCCTGACGGTCGGAAGTACACAGTATTAATGAATGTCAACTAGTACGAGACCTAGATCCAGGGTATCCTGACGACCATCTCCAACTGTTCAACAACATAATATTTAGTCACCAAGTATATGTTTATGTACTTCGCTTAGTACTACGCTGCTGATTTGAAGGGTGTTCAAACAAATGTAGAGAGGTGACATGCTATTCGAGTCTATGGCTGAAGGTTAAGTGTTACAATCAAAAGGTTACTGCTTCGATAACATGATAGACTGGAAAGAAGGAAGCGAATATTTCTCAAAATGGAAAAAAGACTAAATTAATATTACATAAAATCAAGTTAGATTAATTCTCATTACTGGACAGTTTTATACTCTATCCATATGTGCAAACAGTAGACAGTGTTTCGTACGAATTCACAGAATTTTATTTCAGTAGATCTGTTTTTATTCCATTTCGTATGGAGTTGGATGGAACAAGTGCCAGTTGATCAATCAATCGGTTAGTCTAGTACAGATCAATATCAGTAAGTCATTAGTAGATCGTTTATTTCTAAATCAATAGATTTATTGAGCTGAATTTCAACCCACTGTTAAGCTTATCAAAATTCACCAGCATTGTTAGCAATATAAACCTCAATGTAGATATATTCAAAATGCATAGGGCAACAACCTAATCTGAACACACTGATTTAATCAGGCACAGTAAATGCTTAAATCTATGAGTAAGAACTTTAAAAATGCTCCAGAAGATTTAGTCACCATTTAACAAAACACAGCAAAAACGTTAGTTATAGTTGACCCTATAATATACCCTTGTAGGCCAGGGTAATTTTACATTGGTTTTCAAGAGAACCAGACACTATCCAGACTTTCACGTGACAACCCAGACAGTACAGCTCAATCCTGTTTAACAGGAGAGCCAGACACCGCCCAGGCTTAAATTTTATAACCCGAGAAGTACAGCTCAATCCCGCTTCACAGGAGAATCAGACACCGTATAGGTTTTAACGCTACAATCTGAATGGTACAGCTCAATCCTGTGGCACAATCACACAGATACCAAGCACCCTAGCGGACCATTCGCACCAAATACCGTGGTATGGCCGAGAGTGAGGAGAGTCCGCTCTCCCTCTCCAAATGCTCTCACATGGCCACGCGTATATAGCCTCTGCCACGGAAGTCCTATTCATTGCCTTCTCGTGGCGAGAGTGTTGTTTAAGAAATCGAGACGAAAAGTAAATGTCTGGCGCTTCAACTGGGTTGGTGGACACGGAGAGTTGGAAAACCATCACTCCAAACCAATGGTGCACATGGGCTCCAGTATCCTGAGGGAACAAATGGCGTATGAACCAATCGTTGGTCACCGACTACCATGGGACTGCATCTCCTTACGATACTCCACTGCCTTGCAGATCAGATAATTAAGTCGGAGGCTCGGGGTGTGGTCCCCTAAGAAAACCACCTGTTTCGGTTTGGGCACCCGTGCAGTATCACAGCCCTCATACATATAAATTAGATCTGTGTGGCGCATACGTATTCGGCGCCTCCTTGTACCAATATCTATGTGTTCAAATAAATAATATAAAATTCATATACACATTCACGTCATATGTATAGTTATTCCGATCAATGATCGCGTGAATCAATTATGCACAGCACGAACAGGCCAAAGTTGACCTATTCCGCTTACACGACAGTCAAACTCACTAATGTTAGCAATGGCGACATGCCTTACAATGTCCCAATGACAATGGCCCTTGAGAACACTGAAAAGCAACTAACCGTATGAATGAAATCGATTAACCAGCAAACCAATTTTGTGCATGAACAGTCAGCAAAACTTGCCAAAGCAAAATCCGACTCACACATCCGCGTCGTGCCTCCTGGATAGTGGGACGAATGACTCATGAACTAACGTGAGCGGTAACCCGGGTGGTAGAGATTGGGCTAATCACCCACTCAACCGATAACTTGTTTTAATGATTTATAGCAACTCACGTTCAATTGAGTTTGCTCTCATCTAATTCGGTTAAGTTCTTTTATTAACTTATTAAACGGACAAAGTCATCTGCACTTTAACAACCTATTCTACCTTTATTATTGTTATACTTGTATGAATAAGTATGCTTGACTACCCACGCATATATATATATATGTATAATATTTAACACATTCACATTTACGGTTCGCTGACTCATTCGCCTCTCTGCTCTGTGATTTGAGTTACCTGCTAATAAAACTGTAGTAGCTGCTTCTCTTTGCCTTCTGATTTCAAACACCGTTGAGGGATTATACGATAACGGTTACGAGGGTGATTGGTCCACGAAGCACAGCCACTACAGATTAAACAGAAAGTATGTTAACAACTAAACGCTATCATTTTTAACCCATCTCTTTTCAGACTACTTTCATAAAGCTATAGAAATCTTGTTGATGAATGTATCTATTCCATTGTAGTCATGTAGTTGACTGAATAATAAACCTCAGTGTTATCCCATTTGTGACAGATAGAGTTTGTGTGTGTATTCGCGTGTGACTGCATTTATTTGAAACAGAGTAAAAAACAACTTAAGGTAACTTTAAAATGACCAACAGCCATTTGAATGAACAGCTATGGTTTAATGATAAGAAACCACTTTAGTTCTAACTATTTAGTGGTAGTTTCAGAATCTGATTAATTTCTTTTTCTTTTTGAACGGCTGATAAATATTATTAGTCTTAACACGAGAAATGAATACTTTAAAGGCGCATCTATCTGCGAATCTGTATGTTAAGTTATATACATTATGTAATTTTAAATATAGTTAGTGAAGAAAAAAGGGTCTCAAGTATCAGCATCAGCATCGTCAATATAATTAGAAATTTACCTTTGAGTTCTTATTAAAACACCTTCACCACCATTGACTGGATCAATAGAGAAAATATGCACAAGACCGTCTAGGCCAGCGACAATTAACCGTGGTTGATTCTGATAGCTACAAATGTGTTTTTAATGAAACAACAAAATTAATAACAATGAAACATGAGAAACACACAGTTAAACAAATACATATTCTTTTCGATAAAAAGAGTTCGTATACAGAAAGTATTATGATCAAGTGCAAAGAGTCATTATTAAGTAATTTTAGATAGACACATATGTATGAAAATTATTGATGTGTAATTGATCAATTAATATTCATTGTATGCCTTAAATAATATTTATTTAATAATAAATCATAAGCATGCGCTTACAAGCCCTATCCTCTAGCTCACACTTGTTGCGAAGCTTTTGTATCCGTTTTGGATAAAATTACAACATATGGACGGTGAATAATTATGTAAAATTCGTTTACCCGTTTTAATATTAATGTTTGTTTTCCATACAGTATTAAAGGTGTTTTCTGATAGGCTGAAACTTGTCTCAGTTGTTTTTCGTTTGTCCTTATACCATACTCTTCATGTGGCCCACTGATCTGACTCCAGATTGGTCGAATGATAGTGTTAAAGAAATATAGATGGCGTCAACCGTCGTATATATTTATCAGCTTAATTCGCATCAGAGAAGAACGGAATAAGTCGAATACGAGAATGGAATTTCGGATACGCATGTTTCATACATTCGTTAATTCAGACAGACAACCAGAGAAACGAAGGGACAAAGCAGGCCAGAGAAGGCAAGTGTGCCAACTCCCTTTTAATCAAGCATGACTCATTATTTATAGCCAAACAAAAAATAAGCTAAAGACATGTGATGAATAGGGTAAGCAATACATACACATACGTTCAAATAAAAAGTCAAGGTTATGAGCTAATAATTGACAAGGTCAACATGTGGCTCGAGATGAATAAATAAGTTGGTCTGTCCGGAAGCTAGAATAACCCATGTGGACTTGACATAGCAACAGACACTACATAATTATCTAACTTGCCATATTCGTGATCTTAACATTGGCGAGTGATTTCTGTGGCCACCATCAGCATGTGATGAGAAAGCATTTTCAAATTAGACATATTAATATTATACATGGTAAACACCAAATAATCACGTAAATTTATACACCAATCCCAGCTGGATGTAGCTAAGCTCGATTGTTGGTTTCCAAGTAGGGAAAAACAAACATGGTCGTAAATATTAAACCGAAATTATATTTCTTCAAGTTACTCCTGTTGGTTACTAATGTTCAATCATAGATGATTTTGAACCAGTATTCAAGCACAATGGAACCACTGTGTGAGTAACGGTCAGAATAGATGTAGGGTAATGCCTAAAGATTTTAGATTGGTTGCTTATAATCTGAATCGTTATCGCCTGAGATGATAGAATATGTGTTATGCATACCCACCATGCACCGCCTACCTCGATACAGACTCCCGGTTGGTATAGAAGCAGGTTAAAAGGCTAAGGATAGATAAGCTAAGACGTAACATTAGTTCGTTAGGTCGAGGTCAGTCAATCTGAGCTATGTCAGGAGTTGCAGATCTTCTGATTGAGTAACCTACACAACATGGCTTGAAATTGGTTTCAAAAGAGTAGATGTATTCATTTTTTATCATACAAGACCCAGTATTTATCGCTCTAAGTAAAAGATAAACAAAATGAATAGAAATGAATATTTAGAAAAGCTCATAATATTGATCTCATATTTAACATTTCATATTAACATATTTAAACCGTTTGTCGGATAACTGGAAAACAAATGAAAATCTAGCAAACAGTCAATAACCATCAAAGGTAACAATTCATGGAATAAGTCAAAATATCTTTATAACTTACTAAACAAGAGCAGCCACTTTCCTTTGCCCAAGTGACAATTGCATTAGACTACCTTGAGGAATTGAAGGTGTCGAACCAACATAATTAAGATTAACCAATTCTCCGGTTGGAGTCATGGTTACAGAACTACCACTGCCTGGTGGACGAAATGGACTATTAACTGATGCACATGGTATTCGAGCATATGCAAACGCACGATCTTGAGCAAATATTTCGGAGACTTGGTGTGGTAGATAAGCAGAATATGTTTTTAGAGTACTTCCCATCCATCCCATTAAACCTTGACTCCAACTGGCCATAGTAGCTGCCGCTGCACCAGTTGTAGTATTAGTATTATCTAAACCAGTAGTATTTATATCTATACATCCCGGGTAATTTGTGCCAATATCATCAGATGAAGGCGGATCACACTCATCTATAATACATCCAGCAACTTGACTAGCTCCAGAACTAGAAGACGTAGTACGTTGTCTAGTATAGTGATCAGTTTGAACTTCAGGTGTCTTTTCAGAACTACAAGACCAAAGGAAGACCTAGTTGCATCAGTGCATAAAAATTCTTCAGGGGTTCACTGTGGTTAGTTACTCAATTTGAAAAAAGTGCAACACGACATAAATAAGTAAGAAGTCAGGATGCGACTTCTGATTAAGACTGGAACAAGATCAAGCCTGACGGATTTACATTACTTCACAACCATACACTGAAAATATAAGTTCAATGGTCTGAGAAACGACAAGTAATAACGAAATGTAAACTATGGAATGTAACTGAGCGTTGGCATTGATTACCAGAAATAAGACAACATCCCTAATGACAGATACTAGTTACGAACAGCAAAGTTATTAAAACAGCCTAGACTAATAGTAGATAATTATTCTGAGACTTTTTCTACCCTATTTCAACTATAAGCAGCATCCAAGCACTCTTTAAGTGAGCGTGTATACTAAGCAAACTGAAAAACACCGCCAACACATATCTGTTAAGATGGAATGTTTATGGAAATAATTTAATTTGAAGTATGAGGACTACCTATAACACGAATCTTCAAGTATCACGGAAACCGAAATATTCTATATATCTATATTTTATTTTGCAGTTTAGAGTTGTGGAGATTGCTGAATTCTATTTAAATCATGAGCCGATCAATGTCAGACCACTACCTGGAAGCACTGGACCGCCGTTTCGTCCTAGTATGGGACTTCTCGGTAGTACACATCTACAACCACGCACGTGGGACTCGAACGCACAACCTTCGTTATCGCGCGTGAACGCTCAACCTCTAGACCACTGATCCGGCATCCAATGATGTTAATGCGACGTCGCGCGACCATCTTCCATCGGCTTTTACTAGGAATGTAAAGATAGTTTAACTTTTAATTTGCTGAAAAAATGATTGATTTGTTTTCAACATCAGGACGATAAACAAGAAACTAGAGTAAATAATCTAGGTGGGTTATGGAAGCACATATAGAACCATGACTTATATTCGGATATGAGCATACGACTGTTACTTTTTTAGAGGAAGAGAACACTAACTAAATCCAATTGAAGTTTGAACACTACAACTTGAGTATGTACAAGAACAATCCTGGTGTCTTACATTCTAGGAGGCCATTCGTAATCACCAGTATAAGAACTTCGAGTTGGGTGGCTCTAATTAGGGTGGATAAAGCATTCTGCCAAAGTTGTTCAACAAACTTGTTATAACGCATGATCCGCCTATTGGAGAGCAGCCTATTATCGATCGAAACAGTGACGCACAAAATACGAGCGAGCAGCCTAGAGTCCTGATTGGTCCTGCTTCCCTGTCTAGCCCAGCCAGTTGAGTCCAGAACACAAGTCTCAGCCTCGGAGATATGAATCATTATATTTCAAACATACTCTGTTTATATAGCAATCAAACAGACTACATCGTACCATAAAATAGAAAGTAACATTTGTACAAGATTTAACCTTCAGGAAATGACCCAAATAAATATAGACCAATAGGGAAATGACACGTCGGAAGAATGTTGACCAATAGGGCAATGACGCTATTTCTCATTCAGGAATAGCACTAGATAATTTCTGGGGTATTTTCTGAATACCCCAACACCTCCCCTTCTTTGAAGATCCGGACCTGATATCCGGAATATAAGTTTCCCGGGTCCATCCTCCCCCACGAAATAATGTTGGGTCCTCATATACCCAAATTACAATTAGTTTGACTGTATTTAAAACATTTTGAACAGCGGATCCAGTAAGACAGACCAGATAGTGAGGATAAACACCATTTAGTTCGAAGTCATCGGAGTTCGAATCTTTAGTAGATAATGAATCACTATGATAATCAGCATTCAACAAAACTGCACGAGGTTCTTGATTAACGTTTGATGCATCAGACAAATTTTTCTCATTTTTATAAGAAATCTGATCGAAGGCATGTGAATCATTTAGATAACTCATTCCTGATAGAACAACTAGAGAACCGCGATAAGTAGATTGATCAGATGCTATTGTCATAGAATGATGAGCTGCATTTGGTGCATCTGTCTTAATTATGCTGGTTGATTTATTTTCTGTTTGTTCGTGGGCGGCTACTGCAGTAATTCCATTAGCATTGAATAAGACGTCGATTTCCTGTGAGCTGTTTGTACATGGCGCTTCAGGGGCAGTGGGATTTGAACCCACGACAGGGCATGTCTCTGGAATGGAAATTTCTGGATCTCTTGGCGGATCATGAATGACTGCTTCACTTACATTACTGCTCACCAAGGATTCATAGAGGCTTTTATCAACACATTCATATGTACTGCATTCAATTTCCAGCTCGGTATGCAAATTAGAAATTAATTTATCAACTTCTGTTACATCTCCAAAACATGGATGATTTAGCAGCCGTGAGCGTAAATTGTCTAAAACATTCAACTGGCTATTTCTGAAACGCTGCTGCTGTCGCTCAAATAGTAACTGTAATTGATCGGGAGAGATAGCCATTTTCTGAATCAGCACGGTAATGAGAAATGCTGTATGATTAATTAACAACCAATGTCTTTCAAGGACGCCGATGACAAAACTGAATGCTGATTGCTCGAAATAATTCGACTGAATCTCGTCCAATTACAGGTTAACGTTGAAGATTGAGTGTTCAGAAATTTTTTCTAACCCGTCGCCAATTGTTATTTCGAGCAATCAGCATTCAGTTTTGTCATCGGCGTCCTTGAAAGACATTGGTTGTTAATTAATCATACAGCATTTCTCATTACCGTGCTGATTCAGAAAATGGCTATCTCTCCCGATCAATTACAGTTACTATTTGAGCGACAGCAGCAGCGTTTCAGAAATAGCCAGTTGAATGTTTTAGACAATTTACGCTCACGGCTGCTAAATCATCCATGTTTTGGAGATGTAACAGAAGTTGATAAATTAATTTCTAATTTGCATACCGAGCTGGAAATTGAATGCAGTACATATGAATGTGTTGATAAAAGCCTCTATGAATCCTTGGTGAGCAGTAATGTAAGTGAAGCAGTCATTCATGATCCGCCAAGAGATCCAGAAATTTCCATTCCAGAGACATGCCCTGTCGTGGGTTCAAATCCCACTGCCCCTGAAGCGCCATGTACAAACAGCTCACAGGAAATCGACGTCTTATTCAATGCTAATGGAATTACTGCAGTAGCCGCCCACGAACAAACAGAAAATAAATCAACCAGCATAATTAAGACAGATGCACCAAATGCAGCTCATCATTCTATGACAATAGCATCTGATCAATCTACTTATCGCGGTTCTCTAGTTGTTCTATCAGGAATGAGTTATCTAAATGATTCACATGCCTTCGATCAGATTTCTTATAAAAATGAGAAAAATTTGTCTGATGCATCAAACGTTAATCAAGAACCTCGTGCAGTTTTGTTGAATGCTGATTATCATAGTGATTCATTATCTACTAAAGATTCGAACTCCGATGACTTCGAACTAAATGGTGTTTATCCTCACTATCTGGTCTGTCTTACTGGATCCGCTGTTCAAAATGTTTTAAATACAGTCAAACTAATTGTAATTTGGGTATATGAGGACCCAACATTATTTCGTGGGGGAGGATGGACCCGGGAAACTTATATTCCGGATATCAGGTCCGGATCTTCAAAGAAGGGGAGGTGTTGGGGTATTCAGAAAATACCCCAGAAATTATCTAGTGCTATTCCTGAATGAGAAATAGCGTCATTGCCCCATTGGTCAACATTCTTCCGACGTGTCATTTCCCTATTGGTCTATATTTATTTGGGTCATTTCCTGAAGGTTAAATCTTGTACAAATGTTACTTTCTATTTTATGGTACGATGTAGTCTGTTTGATTGCTATATAAACAGAGTATGTTTGAAATATAATGATTCATATCTCCGAGGCTGAGACTTGTGTTCTGGACTCAACTGGCTGGGCTAGACAGGGAAGCAGGACCAATCAGGACTCTAGGCTGCTCGCTCGTATTTTGTGCGTCACTGTTTCGATCGATAATAGGCTGCTCTCCAATAGGCGGATCACGCGTTATAACAAAACTCATCATTACGAATAAGAGCGACACTGATTACAATGACCCAATGAGAGAAATCAGTTGTGAATTAACATAAACTCAGTATGATTTATGAATGCAAATGTAATGTCTTCTTTGAGGCGTTGCGTTAGCTGAGATAAAATGCACGAAAATAAATCAAAGTATTGGATTGCTAATCTGAGTTTGTTCCATGATATAGGAGTAGGTTGGAAGAAAGGTAGGGGTGGCCAGAATGACATGGCTCAAAATTGTTTGCAAGGGCGCGGGTGCATCCACTCTTTGTATTCTCCCAAATTCTAATCTTCTGAATTCTTCATGTCCCTTTCTTTTTTCTCTTTCCAAACTTATTTCACTGGATTATACTTCTTGAATATCATCTTCAAACTCGAATCTTTCCGATTATTGCTTATTTATTACTACCTCTAACACTACGGGATTTGAATCGACGATTGTATCTGTGTGCTAATGTGGTATGGCAACTCGAACTGATGTACGTACGCACGAAGTTTTACGTTGTTACTGACTGACTGACTGACTGTTCGGAGTATGGTTCAATACATTAATGTTTTAAGGAATAATCTGTGTTTTGCATGCCTATCTGTTCATTAATATCTTATCATTTAATAATATGTAGATCTCCACCGAAAGTATGACAGTTAATTGTATGTAGATAGTAGGTGAAGAATAACCGGACTAGCATTATGTAAAGAATGCGCAAGATATCGTACAATAGTAAAGGTGTTAAATTATATGTTACTACTATTGATAATAATTACTAGTGACATGTATGCAAACCAATAAGAGATACTACTACACTATACTCGCATATCCTTTGATGAAAAATAAACAAACAACAAATTCACATTTATGCATATAATATGCAATCAAAATTCTTTTGATATATATGATGTAGAGCAGAGTAAGAAGCATAGTGGATGATATTAATTACTTACGAACGACTTTCCAATTTGAATATATGCACTGTTTCTGTATGACTAGCGGCAACAAGATATTGACTATTCATACTGAATGATAGAGAGCAGATAGATACACAGCTGAAAGGGAGAAATAACAGTTGAAATACATTTTGTTTTTTCGCAACACTTAAATATCTTCAGAATTTTCTCAAGAATGTAATTGAGTGAACCAAATCTTTAGAAGCCAGGAAAATGTTGCGAATGCTTCAATCAACCAGCATTCTTTATAGAGATTCAAGAGAATTCTGAAAGAAATGATGCATAATGTTTCCATTATCCTAATTCGATAATTACCAGTTTTATTACCGATTTAAACGTGATTTCCAGAAGCTCAAGATCCCATACATGAACTAGACTTGGTGAAAAGGTCTCTCTTACACTTAACACATTTCGCATTTCGTTTTGGGATTTAAGTGCAGAAGCTTCTGGAGGTAAAGTCAAGTAACAAGTGTTCAAGTACAAGACCATATAGGGTTGATTTATACAGAGGACACTCTGTTGATGAACGATATCATCTTTCGTTAGTCAAATGGAATCAAAAATCAATGAATATTTTACTTACCGAGTAAGTCCACGACGAAATTCAATCACTTTTTCTCCTTGTGGAATAGAAAACACTCGTATTACAGTGCCTTTTTCTGATGCAGTCGCTAATAAATTAGCTCTCGCATTAAATGTAAGACATGCTAGTAGACCATCATGGGCAGCGATAGATGTAACATTCTAAAGTGTAAAAAACATTCAAAGCAAACAAGAGACTTGAGCCATTTAGAAATAACAAAAAGACTATCTGCGAATTTGTACCAGTCTCCATAATGTGTACAACATTAAACAATCACTGTATGCCACCTAGTGACTAATTCAGACATAAATTCTTGAAGTTCAAATGAAAACACATGTGACTAGTGGAGGCTAATTTCGTCGTCAGGAGTGATACAGATATCATCTATAATATTAGATGAGGAAGGGTTTTTATCACAGAATTACGTAACTTAAGAATGTGAACAACTAGTTGCTCAAATTCTAAAGACCATTAGTTCGACCCCATGAAAAAAACCACAGAAAAAGCTGGAAAAAATATCTGAGAAAAGTAGAAGTTAGTTAGATTGATTGTCACCAGGAGATAAGAATTAGTGGTAAGCTTTCAGAACATACTCTTGTGCAATGATGAATGAAACACTTAAAAGAACAGTTGAATTGATCCTGAGTCACAACCATCCAGTTCACACTCGTTTATTTATAACATGAATGGGACATAGAATCTAGGTCTCCATTATACTATGGATAATGGTGGAAAAGTCAAACTATTTTAGAGTGGAGAAGAAGCGAAACTAGTCTTTACGTTGACTTCATTTCCTTGATAGAGTTATAGTGTTGAACGGGAAGCATAAAATCTAGACAAAATTCATTCTAACTAGTGTTGATTATCTATCATTTATTATAATTCACCTTAATGAACAGCCACAAATTCATTTGTTTGGTGCACGAGCCTTATATTCTTGTGTACATGAAGCAGTGATACTAGTCAGCTAAGAGAATTTATATATATATATATATATATATATATATATATATATATATATATATATATATTGGTTGTTCGGATCTTCCCATTGATGTTTGGGACTGCAATAGATCTTTGGGTATATGTAAATCTTGTGAAAATCGCCGCGATATTGCCATTCAGTTGCGAGCATTTTAATCAGAGATGGATGATGAGTAGCAGTGGAATCCGTAACAGTATGGATGCAGGTATATCCAGCTGATGAGTCCCGAATAGGATGAAACGCGAGTCCTGAATTCCATTGCTAGGCACCAACAATCCTTGTTTAAAAATATGGTAGGAAATATCTGTAACTTAGGATACGAATTCGGAGGTGTTGTGTTCTCTGGCCTAGTTAGTTTAGTCGCAGGGTTTTCATTGACTCAAGATACTCATCGATCAACAAACATCGAAAAGGACAGAATCAAACAGCCGACAAGCTATTAGTCAATTATGAATACATTTTGACAATACACTTCATTTAGAAGTATATGTTGACGATGTTGTCTAGAAGGACAATCAAAACTTCATAGCTAAACCATTCACATCGAAGAGCACAACACCTCCAAGAACCGCTCAGCTACCCAAATCAAAGTAAATAGTCAAGATTTTGAACTTGCAACTCTAATGGTTGAATATTAATGACCTTAACTACTATGCTCTATGGATTTTGAAATGAAAGCTTATGTAGCGCGTTTTCATTCCGTAAAGTGAGAGGGATATCAAACGATTTTAAGTACAATAAAACTATTATTTATCAACAAACTGAAATAATACTAGTTATTGATCAACTTAAACTATATTGATTCCACAGTCTGTCCAGTGGCAAAACAATCAATTAATTTTCATAGGCAAGAAGTAGTTTGAAGAGATCAAATGACCGACATTACCATGAAATCCACGTGAATCATATGACCAAGAAAATAATACATGAGTTGATATATATATATATATAGAATTTTGGTGAAACAGTCGGGGAGTTTTCAAAACGCTATGTATTTGTGATAAATGTGATGTGAGAGCTCAAATACAGAAAAGAAACATTTTTCCCATTTTAATACTTTCTACTTAGGATAAAGATCCAAAGCCCGTAAAAATACCCTATTCTCATAGTAAACGATAGTTTTAGTTAGTGGTTATATCATTCAGCAGATGGTAGGTTTGAATCTCGCTCTATTTAGGTTTGATGTCCATAGCAGTCAAAGCCAAGTACATAATACACTACATGGTAAATGAGATATATTATTGCTGACTAGTGCATATCATATGGGGAGTATTTAAATATTATATTAAAAACAAAACAGTTAATATTCGTACTTCATACATATTAAGTGAGAAGTGACTCCTTAAAATTATTCTGTATAAAGCCATAGATGAATGACGGAGAGAGAAAAGCGGTCATAACAACGTTAGAAAACTAGCAAAACTGAAATACATGCTTTAAACACCAACTAAAATCCCATTGGCTTATTATCGACAATCAACGAACTGACACAAATGTACATCATCCACAGTTGTTAAACCACATCAGAACAACGACATGAATTTTGCAACGTAATTAATCACGGTACTGATATCAAAGATAAAAAAAGGTTGCGAATAGAGAATATAGTTTGAAAAAAATTAAATAAGGGAATATGAAGTATAAAATATTATCCAAACTGGAGGTTTAGTAAAAGATAAAGAATGATTTCATCTAGGTCACTACGAAAGACGTTAAGCTACGTCAATCAGTTGGTTATAAGTAACGTTGAACCTACACCATAACAGTACTGAGAGATGGAATTATCAATATGACTACAATTACTTAGTTATGAACAGTTCTGACTCATGTCACCCAACATCTTCAACCACTGATCAGAATAATCATGCAGACACAACCTGGCAGTTTGCAACTAACAAAACGGCTTTAACTAACAATCAATCACTTGATGCATTAGTCCGGCATCCTGGCTTGGTTGTCCCTAGTTTCCTTCCAACCTATTCCTATGTCAACCAACAACAAGTATCAAGGTAGGTGATGGTTACGAAAGTGGATATTTGATCAAGATCATGTTATTGAGTTAAGGGAATGAGCAGATGAATCACATTTAACCGTACTCAAAATTTGGACGGTGATCATCTTTTCAATGCAAATACACGTATTTAGTTTATGCCGATTCACTACTCACCTGTGATCAACGTAGAAAAGGATCCAAATGATTATTATGCTTATTTACTAATAGAATGGATAATACAGAACGATCAAAATCACAAGAGGATATATTTACTAATTGAAGGATATTCTATCTAATAGATGTAGTCAATATATTTTTTTGGGACAATTACAAAACTTGTTACCACTAGTAATTAAATAATTTGTGAATATTAAAATAATAACACATTCAAACATGACATATCACCTCTTCAACACATCTACGTCGATTAAGAAGAGTCAATTTGTATCTAACAAGTTGAAATATATTACTGAAACCATATACAACAAAACACAATTTCGGAAACAACAGTTACTTAATCATACGGACAAAATTTATTTCTCTTCAGTATGAATCAATAAGACTCGTGATTAGACAAGTCGACAAATAATAAGAAACAGTATCCTCCATATTATAGGTCAGTAACTTAAAGAGTTTGCAAGATTTTTAGTTATATGTTCGAGGTGTTTTGGTCTTTGAGACTTATGCTTTCGTTGAGAAGTTTTCATTGTCCTACTGAAAAACATTATCACCATATACTTTACCAAAGAGGAGTTAGACATTAGAAGGGTTCATTACATACTAATTATAAATAAAATTCCTGCATTTCAGCTTAGACTTCACCCGTTGTTGCTGCAACACACATGATCAAAGCAAAAAAAGCATTGCACAACTATCATTCTCATCGTTCGGTAAAATATTTATGTTGCTACATAAATATAATGTATTTTCCTTGTGTAGTAAATAACTTTCATTCAGTGAATATAAAAAAGAAAAGCATATACCTAATAACTCATCTGTTTACTTATTTCATGTTATCAATTACTTATCGAAATGGTAAATATATATCTCATGTATTTATTTAACAAAAAATTAAATAATTGGTCAACAACTTCACAAGGTACATGAATACGAGCCCCATATTAGGTGTGAGGAGTAATGATACTATCCGGTTAACAAAACCGAAGTAGGTGGGGCGGAATTCGAACCTGAGACTTAGTAATTACAAGTTGGATGTCTTAACCATTAAGCCATTATTTATTTTGATAATATTTCGGTCGACTAGATGTAAATATTTACTCCATTCCATTAATAAAACTAATCAATATATCAACTATCTTTAGGACTTACAGTATAACTCCTTCATATTTTAATGAATGTGAAAGTATAAAGCAGACGCTAGGGTAATTCTTAAGTCAATGTTAATTTGATTAATGGGATATAAAGGACAGATAACTGTGTGAATCGTTATTCCATAAACAACACGGAAAAATTTCATAGTTATTTTATAAAAAAGGTTTCCACTAATCAGGCTTTAGAAATATGTAATTAGTCTTGATGTGAACATTGTGTCGCATCATGAATAGTTGCGAGTTCGAAGTGTAAACCATTGGATGTCAATTTAGTAGTTTAAAAGTAACATGCTCGCTGAGAAGATTGGGCTCCATCCTTGGGGGAGTTGCAGATGTGGGCAATGCTGAGGAGTCTCAAACAAGAAGGAAACAATCACCAGGCGTTCTATGGTTTCCCAATGGTTTCTCAGATGATAAAAACTATCTCTAAGGCTGATTTAAGTGTATGACCGAAAAGTGAGAGATTTGATAATCCTTGAGGTTTAAAATAAAAGTATTAATAACTTTAACATACTTGAAAACTTAATGCATCGAAAATGAAAACAGTTCCAACACGATGAGAGCCAGGATAGGCTAAATAGCAATTGCTTTCATTGGCCGATAAAGCAATAACACCATTTCGGTTAGGTGGAGTTTCTTCAACTTTATGCAATAATTGCATATCACGCATATTATGAATAAATATTCCATCTTCTACACAAACTACTAAACGCTGTGAAAGGATAAAATGAGAAAATGGAGACAGGAATATAACAACTAATGACCAGTAGACAAAGCATATAAATACATACTCTATTCAAATTCAGTGTTTAGTATTTTCTATTTGTATAGATATTTTTGCTTTATTAAGTCATCGCATTCAATATTTTGTCATATGATTGTGTGATTTAAAGATTTTAGAAAGTATAAAAAGCATAAACTTTAAGTAAAAGCATGCTTTTACCTATAAGAGGGTTTTGATACGTAGTAAATAAACCCTGAGAATAATGAGATACTAGCCGTGTGGTTCACTTAACTTGGACACACTTCAACCTAGCGTACTGATAGGCTGTTCTGCGATCCGATATACAACTCATTGGGCTTTTTAACCAGTAACACTGACTTGGTCCTAATTACGGGCCTGAAGGCATAACAAAATTGTTTTCGACATACAAGGTAAAACGCGACATGACGACGCTTTTGAGATAATACGTTTTCAGGAAAAAAGAATAAAGTGGTGACTCTGTTGTAATTTACAGACTCAACTTTCAGCCATTTTATAAAGAATACCGAAGTGATAACTTTTGTCAATTACGGATTGCAGGGGTCCGGACCAAAAGATAATGTAAGCACTGTGTATATATGAAGATCCTGAATTAGATTTGACGTAGGGTTATAGAGGTGAACTGATTAGTTGTCTATCACGGGTGACTACGGCCATGAAGTACTTATTGGTTATCGATGGCCTTTTTTAATTAAACAGTTAATGACGATGAGGATCACACTCAAACTGAAACATTATCAACTGAATCCATAATCTAACACAAACCGGCTATTCCTATCCAGTAAATCACAAATGAGGAACTTAACAACACTCACCTTAACAAAAAAACAAGTATTGGCAACAACTGTTCAATTTACCAAGCTACAATATACTAAGTGTTAATTATTTAAAAACACTAAAGTTATATTTACATTTACAATTCAATTCATCTTTACAACATACCTGATGATTCATTTTAACAGCTAATATAGTCAGGGTATAACGATAGTGGCATATCAATGTGTTTATTCTGGAATGTGCAACTAGTAGCCTGCGCATATCGTTCTGTGAGACCAATGTAACCAAGCTTCGATTAAATAATCTTCCAACAATACACATAGGATCACCGGCTATTTGTGTAAATGGAATTTTTTTAAATAAGAAACACAAATTACTAGAAGAAAATGTCTCAGTCACCTGATCACCAACAGTTGATAGGAGGCTGTATCCCGTTTTTGTTCCAACTTGAATAGATCTATGATAAAAAAACACATACGCACGTATATACATTGAAGTAAGTTTGATTGATAATAGCTGTCACCTCTTGAGTGTAAATTAAGAAAGGTAAGCTTTCAAGTGATTTACAGGTCCCATGTCTGGTTCGCAGTAGAATTCTCATTCTTTTCTACACTATGATTAAGTGATTTGAGACTAAGGATCATATGCCCCGTCATCTTACTATCAACTGACTTAAGTTTAAGGTCGAACGCAGAGGAAAAACCGGTAACTGATAAAGTTTAGCTGTTTATGAAAATAGAGTAACATTATACCGATAAACAAAAAATATGTGAATGCATGAAATAAAGAGCAACCAGCAATTAATAGATGACGACATGGGACCAAATAGGTCCAACTACTGATTATGTAATAAATATTAGATAAATCCAACTTTACGGCGTTGATGTGCTAGAGTCTGAGCGAAACGCATGATGTATGTCAACAATCCTACTCGAACATTTAAACTCCGATGAATGTTGATAAAGCTATAGAATAATATTCTGGATGATATATATCGTAGTCTCGTTTACAACTTTAGGTAGACAGTAATTTCAATTTTGCGATATTTATTCAATTGAACCAGTAACCGGCTCAGTTTACTACTGGTAGTGACTTGGGTTGTTACAAATCTAACAATAGATGAAAAAATAATGGGGAGAAAATGAATGAGAAACAGCCGAAAACCATAGTTGTATGTGAATAGCATTATGATTAATAGTTATGATCCAACAGAAAAAATTCGCTTCAAACAATAGGATTTTGTGACGAGTCAAATGTGATACAGTAAAGGTAGAAGCGGAAACATTGACCATTACACTTGTGCTGAGTTTCATAAAGTAAGGAAAGATAAAGCGAAATTGCCGAATTATGATCTCGTTTTAGACGTCGAAACATGTTTATTTTGTGACACTATGTAAGTCAAAATCAATAAACCATTTCTGTAGCCGACTAATCTATAGAGGCTGATAAGCTAAAAAAATTTCCACAATAAAGAACAAAATCATAGCAAACGACGTACCACAGATCACGGTGTCCACTTACTTTGGGTTTGTTAGCAAGACAAAAACCAACATTTAATGATCATTGTAGTGCTATGTTGTGTAAAATGTTAAAGTAAACATAGGTTTAGTTTATTGGGAATGCTGAATGAATGCGTAAAACCCCTTCACTAAGCAATTTTTTATCGATTGTGTTGAGTACTTGATAAAAACACTAGTATTATAAGGAGAGGAAGTTTGAAGTCCCTATGAAGATCTAAAATTAAGGACTTTTGATGTGTGAAATAAGAGCTTTTTAGATATTACAAATGGGAGAGCGCCAAGAAAGCTATGATTAATTGCTAAGCACAAAACTACGTAGTATTTGTCTAGAAAATAACTACTTATCCATAGAAAGTATAATCTATTCTGTCACACTTCTAAATAGTGAAAGTTTAAATTGAGAAACTTATATTGAAATACGACTAGTTAACCAAGTAAAACCTCATATGCTCAATTTTGCCTAGAACATTTCCTGTGAAAGCTAAAGGTACCTTATGGTTACAGAAGTACAATAATCAAAGAAGATGACATGAGCATGTATCGACGTTAGTTTCAGTAGTCCATGAAGATGATTTTATATCTTTCTATATAATGACTGAAAGTACAATACTAAAACTGTTTAGGCTAGACTAGATTCATGGAGCGAATAACGACCACATATCCAAATTATCGCCTTGCCACACATACACCTGTATGCTGAACCAAAATGTTAAAAATATATGGAATCTTATAATGGATGATGTAACTCTAAATAGCCATGGGAATTTACGAACTTGCATCTTATCCATATAGGAATTGATCGACATTTGATGCAACTTGTTAATCAACTTCAAGTGCATGTACTTAGCTTCTTAAGAGATAACTGGTTAACAAGATAAAAGAAATGCACTATGAATATGGAGCTAGGCATCAATCCTATGACTACCTTTGCATAAACCTGAGGCTTATTAAAAGTGAGATTGGAGTATTTTGCCAGTTACGTCAATAAATACTCAATCATAGATGTCTACTTCTATCTCTTCTACTCTAATGTGTTTTTAGAGATTTTATAGAGAAATCGAGGATGTCTAAATTGATTTGTAACTACGTGTAAAAAACGACAGGAGATAAATCTGTTGTCTACGTACGTATAATCTTGGTTAAAATCGATGAACAAGATTGGGGAATTGTCATCATGACGGTTACAAGCGACATTCATAATCTATTACAAATGAAGGAAGATGATCAGCTGACAGAAAAGAGCCCGCCAAACAATTTAAGCGGTTAACATAAAGCACAAGGACAATTTGCTGGTTAATGTAACGCATTTGAAATATCAATTTACCAGCTTATCTGTCTAATATTCTTCCAGATTTCATACATGTTGCTTTGCACACTCCTTCAGAACATAGCTTATCTTCAAATTAGACGTGAGACTATACATGTTTTCGTTTCTTCTAAAACTGTAAAGGTAAGTTTCATGATTAAGAATGCACCTATAAACTGCCTTCCTTAATATAAGGCACAAAATAAAGCAGTAATTTTCCTATAATTCTGTTACACTATTGGGCGTTCACATCACGAGAAATCTATAACATCATATTTGGATTTCACATCATTGTCCATAGTGACTCGTCGCATCATGACAATCAGCAATATGATGTTTGGCACTTAGGAAGGATATATTTACGCTGCGAATAGAAGAATACATTTAGTGTAGAAAGGTATGAGTTATGTGAGAATGACCAGGCCTGCAAGGCTGGGCCACGCCATGCCTGTTTATTGAACGGATGTTTCCGAGTTCACAATTCTTGACCTCTCTTAGTGTCGCATGGTTGAATATGAATCTTTTCAGTAATTATATGTTCAGCTTCAAGAATTTTATGGTTAAGAAATGGTACAACTATCACACAGTGAGATCGGGAAGCCATTTCAATTCCAGAGATCCCGTACTGAGGTTTTGTTTGCTACGTATGATGGTCCAAGAATTTAGAGTAAATTGCTGACCAATATTTCTGGTATTGTCATATGCATAATTGCACAAAGTCATTGATGAATGTAGTACTGCAATGAAAAATAAAGTGCAAAATTCAACAAAGTCTACTTGAATGCTATTTACTCTAACAGTTAGGATACAAACTATTGTAATGTTAGTTAGAAAGTAAACAACTATGTTTTCAAGCAGTCATTATAATACAATGATCATGTTAATAAAAAAATATATAGAACTACCTATTTGATGCAATACTTTTCTCCTACAATTTGAAAATTGCAGCTTCCTTACACTGCGAGAAGTGAGCTCTCTTTTTGCTTTCGAACTTAACGTGACCTCGTCAATCTCTCATCAACAATCAGAAATATCCATTTTTCATTACTATACTAGAATATTTACTCGCTTCTAAATATACGAACCGTGTTTTCACTTTTCTGGCAGACGACTATAACAAATATGACCATAATCATTCCAAGGTTGAACCATCGTGCTATAGGTCTTGCTGTCTCGAAAAACTGCTCTCTTCCTAGTCGCTTCGGCTGCAACATATACATGTACTTTTTCCTGTAAACATAGGACGTGTGGTTAATTTACTGATTCACTTGACTTTGTGTGTTAAACTGGTCAACGATAACGTGACAATTTTAAGTCTTACAGGTTTTGTTCTCGTATAACAAGCATTTCATTATCTTCATTATTTTCGTCCTTCGAAAATTTCGTCTCGCATTCTTCCTCCATTAATCGCCTCACATTTTGCTTTTTAGTTTATTAAAACGTATGTAAAGTAATAGCGCTACCACCCACTCTTAAACTATAACTAGAAGGACGACTTACAGAGTTAAAAATTTTAATTAACAGATTGATGATAGCTTTCCCAGCAGCAGAATTATAAATAAAGTTCAGGTCGACACAGAGAAAAACCTACGAATAATTTATACATTATCGATCACTCAACACAAATACCGAAACTGGTTCTCCCACTAAGTAACTAAAACAACACACCTACACCGGTCCCTATACCTGGTAAGCTTAGCAAACAAATAAAATTGTCAAAATTGTCACCCTAAATTGCCTGTATTGCCTGGTAGTACTGAGGAGAAATGATACAAAAACGATACTTGTATCTCATACTCGTCTTTCGTTAAAACCAGTGACTCAGCACTCCAATGTAGTCTCTATAATAGCTGAGATCTCCATCGTTAAGATGCAGTAGTGTGTGGGCAGTACTATAGTTTTATGTTAATTCACCTCTATTCATGGTTCAGGAACATTTGCTCACAGTTACGAGAAAATACAACAACAGAACTAACAAACAGAAGGTTAAAACTATGTAAAAATAACCTTAGTCATCCTCACCAGTATACTAAATTCGTCCGACAAAAGCTCAAATATGGGAGTCACAACATGGGCTCATACACCAAGGTAACTGATGACTATTTCTAACACCTAAGTATCTATCGATAGTGAGAAGAAATGGATGGGCGTTAGGATGAGATATATCAAAAGCACAGCTCCCAAAACGCAAAAATGGTGGACAATGACGTTAAATAAAACTCCCTGACTTTATTTAATTTTCTAGTGTCAGAGAGTAGCGTAGTAGAAAGTGGGGTCATCTTCGATAAAATACAGTGGAACAAATACTGTCCATTGCTGTGAATGGTTATCACTTAACCTAAGCTATGCCGCCTGTATAAAGTCCAAAACGTATAAAAAATAGTCTTTCTCTCTCACTAAAGGTAACTTTAGATTCACCACATGTTATAAAATAACTTTTGCTGACATGCCGGAGACAATCTTCTCAAATCTTATTTGGACACCGCACGTTGTAGGCCGTAATGGATGATGCTAGAAAGTCACTAAACATCCAAGAACCAGTCAGTACGGTGGTTCACGGCGTGCCTGAACTAGTAGGTAGTATTTTGAATGAACCCGAAGAAAACGATATCCGATGTTGACATTAGATTTCAAGCAGCATATGCCTTCAAACGAATATAGTGACTAGCGTGTCCAGGCTATCTCATCCATCACGCCTCACAACCATTAAGTCTCTTCATCCGATGGCTGTGAACTTCGGAAACCGAGAGGATTTAACTGAGGTCCTTCAAGTTTGGTGCAGCTCACAAGAAACCTCTTTAGTCACATTGAATGTAAAGGCCGACCTAGATCAGTAGTACAACAGCAGAAAAGTCCAACTAAACACACTTTGGTGCCAACTAACCTTGTCCAACAACTCGCCGCACAGAACCCAGAGACTTATTATTATTATTATTTTAACACATAGATATCGGTACAAGAAGGCACCAAATACATATGCGCCACACATCTCATTTGATATGTGTGAGGGCTGTGATACTGCACGGGTGCCCAAACCGAAACAGGTGGTTTTCTTAGGGGCCACACCCCGAGCCTTTGACCTAAAGGTCTAGTCCACAAGGCAGTGGAGCATCGTGAGGAGATGCAGTCCCATGGTAGCCGGTAACGAACGATTGGTTCATACGCCATTTGTTCCCGCAGGATACTGGAGCTCATGTGCACCATTGATTTGGGGTCCGGTTATAGCGCCGGACATTCGCTTTTCGTCCTCTCATTTTCGTGAACAACACCCGTTGTGCGAGAAGGCAGTAAGCAGGACTTCCCTGGCAAGGGCTGTATACGCGTGGCCGTGTGAGAGCATTTCGAGAGGAGGAGCGGACTCCCCCCCTCACTCTCGGCCATACCAGGGCATTCGGGGGCACCCAGAGACTATGGACTTGGTAAAGGAGCTCGTTATACAGGAAAAAATGCACAGTGTCCACTTCGCACGAAACTGGCTAACATACTTCAAACAAAAGTCATCCTAATGCTTAGAAGACAGATGCTGCTGTAGAAGAACACCAGGGAACATCAGAAACTATTAAGTGTATTTTAAGCAACGTAAGATAACTAGGGGATAATTAGAAGAGGTCAAAAACATGTGATTTTGGTTGGAACTAAAGACCATAGCCTTGACTGCAACCAGGCCACCACTCAACACCTTAGACGAAGAAGTGAGCTCACAAAACATAACAATTTTCTTATGCGAAAGAGTACACAAGCAGGTGGAGTGGAGATATACAATAACAGCCACTTTAAGGCCTTAACATCACACAGTACAGAATCATGATCGAGTTGCTTCGATGTGAATGTCATGAAGTCCTGGATTTAAAAATTACACCTACCTCCTTCAGGTTATAGAACCCAGAAAGATGAGAAAATACGGGTGATAATAACGTTACTAAACCTGAGTTTTGGCCAAATAACTGTAGCTTGAGACTTTAACCTTTCTTCCCTAAATCTCAACAATCAGGATACCGTATGTGTGTGACGATTTCATCTGAGGCTCATCACAGCCATAAAATGTTCAGAAACAACTGAAAATATTAGCGGCGCCACGAGCTGGTACAAGGACGAGAAACCCTCAAAATTAGATTACTTACTGATAAGTGATTAGCTTCTAGTTGAGGATGCCCATATCCACTCACCAGTAGGAGATAGAGACTTTGATTTAGTTACGTTTGACGTGATTGTATACAAAATACGTCGGCAGGACGAGAAAGTTCTCCACCTTAGCTACACCATAGCAGGCTTCACGGTGATGGGTAAAAATATTTATCACGTCCCATGGCCTGGAAAGTTATGAGGACTTATAGTGGTTTATCACTAGGAGAAAGTAAGACAAATTATTCAGAATGCAATCCAACATAATGTACCTCAGGGCAGATAGATCCTGAAAGCAAAGATACCGGATTATGTGAGTCACGAAACGCCTACCACAGGCTAAATAGATAGGCTGGTACAAGTAGAAGGTCTTTTTGACGGAATCTGATCACAAGGGTTGAGAAAAAGATTCTATGCCAAGTTCAAAGCATATCAGTCTGCATATAAGTAAACACTTCCTATCTCTTTTTGTATCATCCACAAATGCCACCATAGTAAATAGAATAATGGCCAGACTAACACCCATTTGACATAACCAAATATCAGTAGCCGTACCCGAAACAACACGAAGCGAGCGCGAAGAAATCAATTGGCTTACACCAGTTTGTTACAAAGATATCAGATATTGAAGTAGCATATCAAATTTAATCATTCAACCATAAAATTTCGACAAAAATAACGCCAAAAGTTTCAAATTTGTCAAGTAAAACAAAGCAAAAATTATATAATTTCGAACGATTTAATAATTGATTATTAATAAGTCGAAAAAAACAGTATGAATCATGCAGAAGTCCATAGCAATGATGCCACAGCTAAAGAAGGAAACAAACGCCTGCAATTGACCATTGGATTCAGGCTACCTGACCCAAAGTAGTCACAGAATATGGTTCATTAAATGTCCAGAAGAGATACAGAAAAGCTGATGTTTGTGTGAAGAAAGCCAAAACCCTTGTAGCGTGGAGTCGAGTCGCGAATGACTATGAGAACCACTACAAATCGAGCGCGTACCAAGTAAATCAGAAGGCGATAGTAGATCGTAACCAAGTTTATTTGTTGGAGATCTCATGGTATTGGACGAATACCAAGATCGTGCCAAACCGGTACAAGTAGACTCGGCAGGAAGAAAACAGCCTTCAAGCATAAAACCACAAATCTCCAGCACGTAATCTCACAAACTGACTACAGAGATAATGACATGTAGATGAAAGTTCTCCCTTTACTGTCGCAAGAATGTTGGTAAACACCGTGTTTCATGGAAGGGTAGAAAGATTTACTATGATGCTAAAAAATTCGTCCGTTAGTTTGGTGAATAGAATGCATGGAGACATCTGGTGTGAGTTTAGTTGAGAAATAGATACCCAATAGGTCAAGTCATTGACTCAGTCAGTTGGTTGGTATACATGGACCATTAAGTCTTAGCAGTAAACCCATTCAGATTTCATTTGGACACTCCAATTCAGTTTCCTAGATATTCATAATTTGTCATTGGGAAAGAGCAAGGTTTTAAATGAATAATCTCAGGAAAACTCACTTTTATCTTAACAGCATTCGTTACATAAATGCTACATATGTTCAAACGCATTGTAGAAATGAGTAGATCGAATATGGAGATAACAATAACCCTTCAAACGAGAACGATTTGCTGGACTAAAACTACGAATTAGGAAGATAATTATTTATGTAAAATTTGTATGTTATTGCACGCTGTTTGTATTTAAGACATTAAGGTGGTACTGAAGATTAAAGTCTAGTTAAATCACTAATGATGATGAAAGCAATGATGAAACGATTTTTTGTTGTATATTGTCACGATTTCCCGAAGACAAGAGCTTTATACTGTTTTGAGTGTACGAGCTTCCACCAAAGGTTGTAGCTTAGTGATTTAAACAGACTGATATAGATAGACGTATATAGTAGTAGATACGTAGACTGTCAAAATATGCATAAGTTAAAATCTCATTTTCAGTCAAAATTAAGAGAATACCTACGTAAGCAAACAGATTGCTTCACTAGATAATTAAAAGTGGTTGGCATTAAAGACACAAGGAGACGGATTAGTAATATGAACGGGGGAACATTCTATTCTTGTCTTTTTCAGAAGTCCGAAACAGAATTTTGTTGGTTAGCAATCCTATAAAGACGACGTGCATATTTAATCCTGCCATAAATGAGCTTTGATCAGATATCTTCTCCTTCTGATTGTAAAGCAGCAAAGAGACGTATTGAGATGTATTGTGATGGATTTCATGGAGGCATTCGGTGGTAAGATGATCTACATCACTGACAATAAAACGATAGGACACAAATCTAGCTTTTGTCAAGAAATTGGTAATATCTATACCGTTTATTATTGCTTAATCACACTGTAATCCGC